>OX352194.1:2670367-3085542 GCA_947086425.1 Xanthorhoe spadicearia | reverse complement strand
CGAACTGTTGTGACTACCTTCTATTAGTCTTTTGCCGCCTCATAGATAAAATACAGTGAGTGATAAGATTTTAATTATTGTGTTGCAATTATTTCTTTGTAGATATTCAGTTTTTGAAAGCTTTTATCCTATTATAATTTCAATGTGTTATCTGTATTGTCTGTTCCGTTTGCTTTAATTCCACGATCAGTGGCTTGAATCAGTTCTCTCGGGTGCAGTTGGTTGGGCACATAGATCGTTCAAGGTGGAGATTATACATCGAGCAATAGCTAAGTCACACAGGCTTTGACTTGGGTTCATTAAACCCTATTGCAATATAGATTTGACAAACCATTAGGTTTGTTACGATTGATTTCCCCTTGTTTAGACTGATTAAGATTTCAACCTTCGATTAATAGTTAATTGGAATGTTTACATTGTTTGATAGAGATAAGTGTAGACATTTACAAATGTTTTTATTAACTTCTTATTTTTTATAAATTTAAGTAAGTACTTTGAAATACGTTAGTATTTTCATATTATTTATCCAGTAGACCTAATTACTCATAATATTTTATTTCTATGAATGCGAGGGGATCCCACGTTTAATTTCGACTTGGAACATTTTCCACGTTATTAACACTCCACGTCCATCCAGTCTGATGATGACTGTAGAATGATAATCGGGGTTATTTAATTTTTACTGACTACAAAAAAAGTGGAGGTTAATAGTGTTACTGTAGGTAAATATGTATTGCTGTGTGTCACTGTAGGTACTTACTATACTTGTATGTTGTTTTTTTATGTATGTTCACCGATTTCTCCATTATTAGGTAGTGGATGGACAGATTTTGAAAATTATCTTTTGTTTGATGAATAACTCCCGAAATAGTAGATATAAAATTAAAATTCTGAAAATCTAAACTCAAGAGTGCAGGCTGAAAAATTGAAGTCTGTTGTTTTTTTTTTAATTTTGCTATTTTTTATTAATACTTGTATAACAATCTAATCGTTCGTTCGTTCTTGATGAGCAAGTGGCCAACTCTGGTGACGGAGTTTTTAGGCCGCCTAAAGGTCTCCGTCATGTCCGTGCCCTCCGAAGCACGGAACCGCTCAGTTGTTAATGCCACTTGCGGTCACCAATCTAATGTAAAATTGTTGTAGGTTCTATCTTCTGGCGCTGGAGCGTCGCTGGCACACGCCTTGCCTGCGCTGTAACGAGTGCAAGATGCCGCTCGACACAGAGCAGCGGTGCTATGCTCGGGACAGCAACATCTTCTGCAAAAACGACTACCTTAGGTAAGTCTAGAAAGACCACTTTTAAACAGGTTGTGGTCCCAAATGGCTGAACAATAAATGCAATCAGGCGATTGGGACAGAGCGATCTTTCAAACTTAACGTCTGTATTCTCGGTAGATGATCAACACTTTGTTTTACACGAATAAATTACGCACACAAAGAAATATTTGAAGTGATAAAACTTTTTAAACTATCATAGATATGAACATATTGAACATTATGAACACCTTAGACGGGATATTTACCATGATTCATAGATTGATGTGTTTCCCGATATTTCAGCACAGTGGCATAAAATCCCGTTTTAAGTGTTCACAAATTGAAGTGATGTGCCGCAATGGGGGCTTATTCAGAATATATACTTCTTTGCTAACTTATCGTCCTCCAACCTTGAGAAGATGAAGGGACGACCTAATTAGACAGTAAAAGTGTCCAGCAAAGTTTGAAGGGAAAGTGTTTATTTATTTATTAATAAGAACGATAACAGCGTAAATGATATGCATTATAAACAATATTTCTGGAACTTAATAATACATGAACCAATTATAGGCGAACACATTATTGACTTAAGTTGTTAATAAAAGGGAGGAAGTATTTGCACAGTATTACAGAGCAGGCTATAGCTATATATAAGTATATATAGTATCTACACATTTACATTTTGTTAAAATTATGTGACGACTAAATGTACCCAATTAAAATAATTGAAAAGTGATGGAGCCATAGTTTTAATAAGTAATTAAATAACCATAAATATGATATTTAAGTTACATAATACTCGTACATTATTAATAGTGTTCTCAGACATTTTGTATTATTAAAGGCAATTTTACTTAGTATTACATAAATCATTTGAAGGTATTCCTAATGTAGGTCAAATAAATACCTACGTAGGCGTAGGTTTGAATAAGTTTTCTCGTAGACATTCACGATGGATTTATGAATACAGCCGGTAACATTTAGCATTCATAATATTAAAAATAGTACCTAACATAAATGCATTGGGGAAATTTAAAAAAATATTCACACTGAGAAATATACCTATTTGGAGTTAAAAATAAAATAATGTGACAAAATGTACTTACTATTTGACTTTCGTAGTTGATCCTCCTCAGGCAAAGCAAACGAAGGCAACTGCTGGCAAGTAGCAACTTGTACTATTTTCTGTTGTATGTATAGTATGTTCGGGCATTACTATCGAACCTTAGATCCAATCTGCTAAGCAAATTTATGGCTAAGGATTGTGAAGATATAACTTCTCAATGGGGTAAAAAAGTGATGTTTAGCATGAAAGAGCTTCGTACATTAAAAAATGATAATTTTTATTCTATTCTCGGAGGTATAGTTTATGAAAAATGTAAAATCAAGACACTCGACCGACAATATTGTGTGCCTTCTTTGGGCTGTATACCTACCTACAGTGTACGTAGAGAAAATACTTACTAAAACGCATAATTACTTTGGTATTATGGTGCGACCACAACATTTAAAGAAGAGGTGTCGGACATTGAGTTATAAGGGTAGGCGCATGCCAATTCACACATTGGCCAGTCCAAATGCCTAACGTATTTTATGAGCTTATATGAATATGAGTTATGAGAGGATAGAAAACATTATGAAGTGAGATTAGAATTTTAAGTATGTGCCAAAAGCTCTATTGAATTTAAGAGCCCATAAAGATGTGAACCATTAACGTATAATATTATAATATCTCACAAAACTGTTTTGTGTTTCAATGTCGTCAGATTTTATTGCCATTAGACTTTTGTTATGGATATTGTTTGGAAATAAAATAATTTTACTTCACAAAGCGCTATGTAAATCAAATAAACAATAAAAACCTTTAGAAAACTGATGAAAGAGACGAAGATTATAGGTATATTAAACTTAGATTATACATATTTCGAGCGAGGATTACGCAATAATTAATATTTTATACAGTAAATCCCTTGACACTATGTCTATTATCTAAGCCTAATCAGTTCAGCAAAAGTTTTTATACAAATAAACTATAAAAACTCTTCGAGAGGAGTCTAGGATCACGGACATCTTGCTACGATCCTGACTGCCTTTCATCTAATCTGAAGTAATTTGTTTTACACATTTTTTCTTAAAATACTACTACTAACAATTAGGACCTATAAGAGTATAAGCGGAGTTGGCCACTCGCACAATCTTTCTTATAAAATAGGTACCTACATTCATAATATTCATTTTACGTTCCACGCACATTTCAAATTTTCGACCAGCAAGCCGTATTAAATTTTCTTTCGTCTATGAATCCGTTCATCAAGAAGTATACACAAACCTGGTAGGAAAACACTGCTGTCACTATTCCGTCACCCACACCAGCTATCAGATGTACGCATAACGTCCCTGGGACACTAGTCTTATCAGGCCACCTCGACCACGTCTCATCTTTGTGACATCTCCACGGGGTGTCAGACGTGAGGCCAGGACCGCGGGAGTCAGCGGATGCTAGGCCAATGAACTTCAACGTAAACTGTTAGAAGTATTGCGGTTTAACTAGAAAGTCGGTGTTTTAAAACAAGCTTTTGGTAGGCAACGGAATGATTATTAATTGAGGTGTTCTATTAAACAGCTTATGAATATATTACTGTTTGTTTGTAAACCATTGTCATTCGGTGTACACATCTTAATATCATCGCAATAAAATAAGAGATACAATCTTAAAATTTTGTTACAACTTACAAAATAGAAATCAGGTAAGTAAACGTTTTATATATATATGTTGCTAAGTAGCTTTTTCATCGTCATCATCATCAGTCCTACTTTACAGTTAAAAAAAAATGTTCTTTTCTGATTGTAAAATAGAATGTAACCTAAAAAGCCAAGAAAGCCAATATATGCGCCAAACGTGTACATAAGCAAAGTTCAAAATGAAACGTGGGCTTATAACTTGAACCATGCCCCAAGTATTAGATAGATAAGTCTCGTTTTATTTCCGTCATACATTCAAATTTAAACGTTTGCATTGTCGATCTTATCGATAGCTGATGTTTATATAAAAATGTCGACGGAATTAATGCTGGATTTATTGAAGCTTTGAAGCTTTGTTATCATTATACTGACTGGATATTATATTAATTACATTCAGTGGTATTGACACATACAAAATTAAAGATGACAAACTTTTTATTTAAATCGAAACCTGACCAAACTTAAAACGCCTTTCTTTCATATCGCATTTAATTCCATAGTAGTGAAAGCTCTCGTTTGCAACGTAATATTCTATTACCAACATAACCACGTCTGTTTAGGAAGCGCAGTTTTACAATGCACAATGAATTTTAAAAAGTTAATTTTGAAATTTTTCTAGCTATTTTGAATGTACGTAATTACAAGTTAAAACGTAAATATTTGTAGAGTTTAATTAAATTTACTTAAGTATGATTAAACAACTAGTCGGTCTAACACAATATTATTCCGCCGATAATGATGAACTTTATTTACATAATAATATTTTTTTACGAACTTAACAAATAATTCATCAGCTACAGAATTTTATGATTCATGACGCCGTAAACTTCAACTTAACAGAAAAATTGGCTACTTCCTCAAACAAATTTATGAATTGTAACCATTTTTATCAACATTTTGTACATAATTTAATCAGAAGCACAAATGTTTTAGCAAAACTTTTCTACGAAGGTAGGCCGCATTTTAAAGTAGCTGCTTCATGCGTTGGACCAGATCAAAATGTATCCTAGGTACTGTCCCAAGGTAGTATTTTATATCTCTGTACTAAATTTCAATAAAATCGGTTCAACTGAACTATAAAGGCGTGGAAGCCTCACAGAGATATACTTGAGCCTGACAGAGAGAGATACTTTTGCATTAATAACATTACATATTAGGAGGGCGGAGGGATAGGTAGGTATAAGTTTTACAAACGTTTGATTACAGTTTCCTTGAAAGGCTTGGGTACCTAACCTACATGTTCATTTTGCGATATAAAACCACCATGTATATAATACACTATGTATATAATGTATATAATATAGTCATAGGTTTACCTAGTGCTCTTACAAACATTTTGAATTAGTGAAGCGCCTATCGATTGACCTCAATTGGAATCGAAGTGTGCTTTGACTGCTTCGTGAAAAATTGCGTTTATCGATGCATTTGTGGCACGCTTACGAATGAGTATCAAGTAAAAGTTGTATCGAATTAATCATGACTCGTGTTCAGCGAGTCGATTCCTATTATCGATTACATCGCTCGTTGTCGCCTGATATAGAATTTGACGTGTCCATATATGTTTTTATTCCGGTATAGTGACAAAAAATGGGCTTTAGTCAACTGTGAAAAATGTCGTACGAAATTTTTTATTGGTTTGCTCTGTCCTGAATAAAACTTTTGAATCGTGTGATCGGGAGGTGTGAAATGACTTGGCCATTCTATTTAATGATACAAACTATCATTACTAATTTGCAAAATAAAGGTAGTTGTTTAAAAGTCAGTGCTTAATAATCCTTGTAGTTTCACATGTGAGCATCAAAATAAATGACACCTACCCACCAAATTGTTATAACTATGTAAGTCCTTGTAGGTACAGATATCTACAGAGCACGAAAACCTTTTTAAGCTACACGACTGATTTTGGCTTGGACAGATTCGTAATTCAGATTAAATTACCAGAAAATTAAAAACTTAAATTTAAAACAGTTTTAAATTTAAGTTTTTAATTTTTTTAATTTGTTCGCCTCCAATAGTAAAACTTTTTTAAAAGTATCTGATCAGTTACTGATCAGATACTTTACTATTGGAGGCGAACAACACCCTGCAATGTGCCGAGGTCGTCGACTATAACAGCTGGAGCGTATTTTATGCGTATTGGGAATTCAAATAGCCAAAATAATAATACTTAAGGCTATTATCTTTTAACTTCTTAAATATTGCTATTAGCGGGCGGCGGCGGCGGCGCGGCAGCAAAGCGTTGCGCCAGCGCAATAACTTGCCTCATAAACATGCCTTTTGTTATTGTAAATCAAATACGATTTCCACACTTCAAGTCTGTTATATCAACTGAAATCAAATAGTACGTCGTCTGTGCGTCCTAGAATATGCAAGCATGCTGTTTCATTGGAATTATAAATAGTGTCTTTGTGAACACTAGCTGTGATCCGCGATTTAATTCATGTTATTAACTAAATTTCCACACGCTTTTTACAAAAACAAACAAACATACGTATTTGCACGTGCATAATTTGTAAGCCCATGAAGTTGAAAGAAAAATAAGCTTTACTTCAAAAAAACTTGACTTTCATAACAAAATATAAAATTTAATAAAGAATTTGAAATTGACTTTCTAATATGGAGTTTATAAGATTTGTTTGGCTTGCACTAAAAACAATTTTACTCAAAGTTGGTTATTTTATTTTCTGGTAGAATGTCGTTCGATACTTAGTCATAGTATTCCAAGTTGCATTTAAGTATTTGAACGGAGTGATATAGTTAATATCACGACGTGTACGTGTGTATTTCTTCCGTTACGTTTTTTCGTAATGAACCACCCGGAGGGCCTAAGTTCGGCCCGGTCATATTACTCTTACTGTATTGTATAGAGCGATGCCTTTTATTCAAGACACGATTTTCAATGCGCTAAGGATATAAATTCTCAATGCGCTAAGGATATAAATTTTTACTAACCACATTTTAGTGTTCGCTTTGAAATGCATTTTCTAGTGCTACATAGGTACAAGTTTAGTAATATGTGGTCAGGTGAAGTCAGGGGCTCGCGGTGCTAGCGACCAATAAAAGTCGACGACGCGACGCAGCAAACACGCGTATATTACAAGAAGTTTATAGCCCGGCTGTGCTTTTGATTGGCCAGCGCACTCGCCTGTCGGATCTCATCCGAACGAATGCCATTGAGATTACGGTTTCTGATTAAAGTAAAACTAATGACTTACTTTTCATGTCGTCTACAAATATCACACAACCATGAATTAGGTTTGAAGCTTAAACGGTTGCTATGTTTGCCATCTTTCTTCTTGCACACAACATACTCCATGTTCAAACACATGACAAAAACTGCCGCCTATATATAAATATACTATACTATACTATACTCCAAATAACCATGTCTTGACGTGGCACGACATGTGGTTATTTTGAATAATGCGATGGATTTCAGAAAACAAAAGCTAGTTAACGTGCAATCTCTTACTTCGTCATGTTTTGAAAGTCGTCAAAAATCGGCATCCTGAACGAAGGCGTGGATCTCGATCTTTAATATTCGTTACATTAAAAAAAGACGCTGTATTCCTGGACAGGTGAAGGCTCCATCTCCTAAAACGTATTTTTAGCTTAATAACTTAATGCAAACAAGAAACTGCTAATACTTACTTTAGGAACTAACTATACCACGAGTTTACCCACGATGGTTTCCCTCGCATTAAACCTGTAGGCTGTAGTTAATAGAGATATTATTTCTCTTTATGTACTTTATGATACGTATTTTATCAGTTAATTTAAAGAAGTTGTCAATAGATTTATCGTTCGTTTCAGCAATTTAAAGCTTATAAACCGAATCCTGCAATATAAGACAGCCTTATGAGCAAAATGTCCATTCGTATTGGTATTGTTAGGTTGTTATTGTAAGTAATGATAGTTTATTACAAACATCCGTCTGTAAATTCACTTAAAAAGCTACTGCCGTGGTAAAACTATATTCTTTATTTATTATATCAAATGGTAGAAGAAAACATAAAAGTATAAGATGAAGTTTTTATAACGTATGAAATTTTCATTATTAAATAAGTATAGTCGACAATGAAATTGGTTTACCACTTTTGATGACATCTCCCAGTAACATAATTATTCGCTAAGGATTACTGTATTACATTAACGTAATTGGTTAACTGTGAGCCAATCACAGAGCAATGGTTAAAAGAACATGCAACTTGAACTGTGATGTCAACGCAATAGAGAATATTTTTTGTAAACACAAACCAACTTGTCCTTATAAATCAAGGAGGTTTATGCTAGATACCTACCATACTTAAAAAAAACTTATTCATTTTCGAATCGCTTTTGACTTATGATCTGTCAAGTGTCAGTTATTGATCAACTCGAGTCACGTAATGTCAAGAAAATGTCGCGTAATTTAAACTTACAGGAAAGAGCCGAAATTATATCATTACATCGGTTAGGATACAACATAAGTGATATTTCTAGAGAACTGAACATATCGCGATATACGGCACGTTTTTGGATAAGACGTGAAGGGGAAGAAGGTAATCTTCAAGATCATAGGCGAAGTGGTCGGCCGCCTGCACTGTCCAGCAAGCAAAGAGAAACAATGAGACGTCAGTACGAAGAGAACAGCTTCACTTCTACCAGCGATTTTGCAGAAGAATTCGATGTTACGAAAGAGACCATTCGGCAGCATTTGCATAGTATGGGATTGCATTACAGACGTTACGCTAAAAATGTTTATTTGACCGACGCTAACAAAGCGGCTCGTTTAAATTTTGCCCGGGAGTACTTGAATTTCGATTGGTCTACTACGATATTTACGGACGAAAAAACGTTCAAATCTAGCCAACATGGTCGATTGACTCTCTGGCGTGACAATAATACTAGATACACTCAAGAACATGTTGTGCCGACCACGGAGTCTGGTAGAATCAGTGTAAATATTTGGGGCTGGATGTCGGCAGATGGAGTCGGAGAATTAAGCAGACTACCTCCGAAAGCCAACGCTTTAGATTATGTGGATAATTTAGAAAATGCTATGTTGCCAACCGTCCGGAATGTCTACCCGGAAAGCGATCTGCCTCAATTTAATTTTCTACAAGACAACTGCAGATTACACACAGCTAGAGTGACTCGTACCTGGTTTGATCAACATTCATTCATTAACTTGATTCCATGGCCGTCTAAAAGTCCAGATCTTAACCCGATCGAAAACCTTTGGGGACTTATGGTGCAGCGATGGCATTACCGCAATGAGAGAACTCGAGATGCCATCGATAGTCATTGCCATGAAGTTTGGGAGGCTTTGCGCGGGACAGACATTTGTTCACGCCTCGTTGGCTCTATGAGAAGTCGCTTGTTAGCAGTCATCGAAGCTAATGGTGGAAACACGCGTTATTAGGCTGATATTTCCCTATAATTTTTTTTACAATTAAATGATACTGTTACGTTTTATGAAGGACAATAAAGTTATTTTTAAATGATAAATCATTGTTTATTATGAATCCTAAAACCCTTTACGCTACTAGCAGGAAATGGGACGTTTTTAAATCTATTAAAAACATATAATTAATAAAGTTCAATTCCCTGGATTCAAAATTCAACTATTTTACGTCGAAACTAAACAAAACGTTTTATGTCAGGAGGTTAAATTGCAAGCCAACAGTTCTAAGTTTAAATAAACAGGAATGACAGATTCTGACGTACAGCAGATATTAATCTGTCAAGCGAAAATAGCCCTTGATGTTTTGTACATGCAAATGATATTCAGCCTTAGAGTGGTAAACCAATTTCTTTGTCGACTATACATAAGCCTTGGAAATTTCAACTCATTTTGCGTTTTTAAGTAAACATTTGTCTAGCTCTATTAAGTTCAGGCAAAATAAATTCACAAACTTTTAGCTGAATCACATAATAATTTGTAGTGTCTTTTTATTGGACAGCACGAAAAACATACTCGTATCACTCGATTTAATGTTTGCATTTAATATGTGGCGATTTAATAAACATTGACCATTATAAATAAATTCACGGGAACCGTTAAACTGGATTATCATGGAACAACAGTTTTATAATAAACCGTATAATGGAAAATTTAATCTAGGATGTATTATGTGGGAACGAATCACCGGCTATTGTTTTAGAGAGGTTTGATTCGCATGGCTTCGCTGAGTGCGGCTCACTTTTTGATATAAGACATAAAATATTTTATAGACTATAGCACTAAAGAGACGAACATTTAAGCTTTTGTTGAGTTTGAAAATATTTTTGCTAGAAAACAATGCGTATATTTTAAATACTCTTCAAGGTCTATCTGAACTCAAAGTCCGAAGTTACAAAATGTATCTAGCCATACTGCCGTGACACAGAAAGGAGGTTCATCTGATATTTCTTTCGTTTAATTAAAGAGAACCATTCGCGACCAGAAAAAGAAATAACTCCGAAAAAATATGTGTTGGTCCTCATTTTTTTTACGCGACATAAATTAATAGTCTTCACTTCTATTTATAAATACGGTTCACGCTAAATAGTTTTAAATTAATTAATTTTTAATCTTGCAATATTTGTTCTTCCTTTGATATTTAAAAGTACACCAAAAATCACATGATGATTATGTATGTCCCGAATCTAGACTTCCTCTTTTATCCCTATGCATATTTCACAATTCCACACACAACGTGTGATAAATCGTTTGAAAGTTATCATTAAAGAAACGTCGAAAATTGGCAATGATACAATTCTATTGTACGATTGAATTCAAATCTTAGAGAATATTCTAAGATTTAAATTCAATCGTACAAATTAATAATGCTTCTTCGTAAATAGTCTCGTCACTGATTTCTTGTGACAGGCGGAGATTCGTATCTGCCACATTTACATTTTCGTGTAATATCAGGTAACATAATACGGTTCCTCTTCACCGCCTTTTGGAATATGGATAGTAATGACTGCCTTTAGTTTAGTGGTTTATGGTTTAGTTTATAATATACTAGCAGCACGTCCCGGCTTCGCACGGGTGTACTAATGTAGCTACCGGTATATATATATAATATGATTTCAATACACGATTAAGTCCCGTTAATATTTATAAATATGTTTCCAAGTCGCGATAGTTTAAATACCTAGTAAATTTTACCTCTTTATAATATTGGTAAAGATGGATTTATTTTGTCTTATAGCATGTCCTATAGCAGTCCCACTGTAGGCCTAAGCTTTCTCTTCCTTTTTAACGGACTAAACCAAAAAAGAGGAGGTCGTTTGTTCCACTGTATGTATTTTTTTACATTATCATCATAATTTTATTTGTGTGTTCGCCGATTACTCCGTTGGTAATTGACCAGTTTAAAAAAATATTTTTTATTTTAAAGAATATAATCCTGAGGTACTTATATAAAAAAATTAGAGGATCAAGGTCTTTGGAGAAACGAACAGAAAGTACCTCGGAAGTGCCGGAAATTGGTCTGCTTAATATTTTTTTCAATATTGACAATTGTGTCACAGTCTTACTTCTATTATTAAAATTCATTAAAATACATTGCATTTGTCTTTATTTGTGACTTTTGCCAATTGTATAATATTAAAAAACAACCATGTTTTAAAGTCTAGACTGAACTTTTTACTAGCTAAAAAAATACACCTACATTATTATTTAAAATTTATAGTCGTTATAATATGCCATGATGTTATATTTATTATTATACGTATCTGATATTATTAAATATCATAAAAATAAATGTGTTTCTTCTGTTGCTGCGAAAAAAATACATAAAAGGCTGTAAAACGTATAATTACTTGCACAAGCTTTTGATAATAGTCTAATCGAGACCAACTAGTTGTTACGGAAAACGACCAGTCCTAAATATGCTATCTATCTGTGATTTCGTAGTTATTTTGTATTGCTGTAACTAGGTATTTCACGTTCTTTAGTATGACAAAGTCGGTTGGTTTCTATAATGGTCCGAAGTAAGCTTCGATCAAGATCAAAGGCATAAACCTTCGCTTAGCGCATAAGCTAACCACGATAACAGATCGATATATCGATTTTCGATTTGCCTGTTGTTCTCTAACTCTCATTTATTTTGTCATAAACGGCATATCGATTTTATAATTCAAGTGTGCATATGATTCAGTATGCTATAATGGTTTACTGGGCTAGTTCCAATAACTCCGGTATACTGTTAGTGGATCAAATATTAAGTTCGTTAGAGCCCTAACGCGTTTAATGGCTTGTTGCATTGTACGGTATACACACGGCGCTGCATATTTAAGAATTTTAGAAGAATAAACATAGTTAATGCCCGAATATATGAATAATTAAGCTAATATTAAGCATTTTTAATGCGTTCAGTTTATGTGCCAAATATGTTTAAAAGAATAATTATTGTAAGTGGCTTTTTCTACAGTGAATATTTATAATTTCAAATTCTCGAAATGTGTTGGATGCACGGAAGCATATTTTAGGTTTCTCAGTCAGTAAAAATTGAGATACGGATACGGTTATTTGGCTGGCAACAATTTCAGCTGTCTAGTCTGGTAATGGTAATGGTAATGATAGTCTCGCTTGTACATTTTTCTAAATATATTTGTATAGCTCATTCCGTTTTGGTTCATGTTTCGTCAAATATTCATGCTTGTTTTACATGTTGTTAATACGACTATCAACCAACAAAATAATACATGACATGTATATTTAATGCTTTACGCGAGTTCGGTTATCGACCTTTCCGAAATATTAACCAGGACCTTAATTTAAATAATTTTGGCATGAAAATGGTTTAATTATAAAATAAATAGGTACCTCGTGAGTTACTCTTTTATCTCATTTTCCATTTTATATGATAGATTCAATAAATAAACTTAAAGCAATTGGTAGCCAAAATGCATTACAATAAAAATAAAACTAAATTTATTCCTTTAAACCACGATCAAATCTGTAAACATATAAAAAACAGATTAAATCATCATATTAATTTCTCATCTGAGGTAAGTTTCTGAAACTACTTACTTTCTTTCGCCGTGGTTTCCCGCGGTGTCGTATCAATGTCATCTAAGTTTTTGTTTATAAAATTTAGATATATAATAAATTTCTTTATGGGCTTCCCACTGAGTGAGATGGCCATGGGAATGGATAGTGGCTTTATCAAAATTAGCTGAATTAATAATGCGCCCACGTACGGATAACGTTGTCGGATGTGTTGAAACGTCAGGCAGGCCTCGATGGATGGACGACGTCTGAACGTTCATACCTTCGTTACTAGTTAGCCGCGTATCATGACATTCCTCGATAAATGTTAAGGGACACTCAGGAAAAAATTGAGCTTTGCAATTTAGAGTGCCCTTTGAAGCGCGGAAGCGCTCCGCTGGTAGAGCCACTTGCGGTTACCACGTTGCTTAATTTCAAAGATATATTAAACACGTTTTAGTCAGCTATGCCACGGAGGCTGGCTAAGTTAAGAATGACTTCAATTAATTTCAAGCGTAATTTTAATACGGTAGCAGATATAAAAAATGTTTACCTACTAATATTTATAAAAACTGCCTAGATTATTAAAAAAAATATATAATAATATGTGCAACGGCACATCAGGTGATTATTTATTGCATTTAGATCAATATCCTTCAGAGTTACTGCACGTGGCTTAAGCGATAAATAACAATTTGAAGCTTTGAAACAGTATAAATATAAACAGTCATTACCTTAACGCTTGAGCGCGTTTAGCGTTTCCCAAGGAAGTATGAAACCCTAGTTCATACATCATAACGTTATCTACATATTGTGACACAGTACATAGTAATATTTTTACTTCTTGCATATTTTTTTTGTAATCTTGTAAACGTCCAATCTGATGATACGCTTTATGAATAGAAATGGGTTTTGTTCGCGAAGTGAATTCAATATAACTGTTATGTCAAATTACTTTATAAAAATATGGAACTAAAAAACTTATCTCCGTAAAAAAAAATGTGGTAGCAAGATCTGAAAGTAATTCTTTAGGATCTGTTAAGAATTTTACATTCTTTAAAATTGTCCAAGGGGGTAGTTTCTATCAAAGTCATTCACGAATTCTTCATCTTTCTATAAAAGTTTGTGTCCCACTGCTGGGCAAAGGCCCCATTGCTTTCAGACGTCGCGATCTTGCGCTAGAACCTCCCAGTCGGCTGTAAATTTGTCAAGTTTGTCCCGCCACCTTCTTTTAGGTCTGCCGCGTCGCCTTCACGCCTGGTCAGGGCGCCACTCGGTGGCTACCTTTGCCCACAGCTCACTAAAAAAAAAACATTCTTCCCTACCAGTGGTAATAGATCATGTATGTATGTGGAACTATCCAGTCCAATAATATTATAAGTTGTCTGCTTTCATGTTCCAACGCCATGTTGATGTTGCGAATGAATGTTAACAACTACCAGAACTGACAATCGTTACTCTGAGAGTAACACCATTTCTTTAACAGACCGTGTCTTCATAAACTAAAACAATTTAATTGTAGCATTATTTTTGTCCGGTATACGTTATTCGGTTGCAGTAGAGATCATAATAGCTTAAGAGATATTTGGAGGATGGGTAACTAGTGGCGGGTGTATAAAAATGATTTTCCCGGCGGAAGCTCGCGTGACGTCACGGCCCATGCGCACGCGCATGTCTGCCGGATTAACCCGACTAAACTCGGCTGGATCACGCGATCTGTAATTGTTATTTTTTTGACAACTCCAAGGGTCAAGTATGTAGGTGGTATGTTGGGAATCGGACCGTTTATAAATCGTACTTATTATCTTCACGCCTGCTCTCTTTGACGGCGAGATGAAAGGCTTTTCATTACTTAACTGTGCACGAACTGTTGTAATAGCACTCTTCCAGGAATATTGCATTGCTTGTCGGAGTACGTACCTACATTTATCGACTTTGTAATTTTACTTACTACGAATTATATTATCTGTTCACCAACATATTTGAAACTATGAATTTATAACAAGCATTGAGAAACATGTAGCATTTATATACCGTCCTCTGGCTGTCCTATCCTCCAAATATCTTAAAATCCCTGAAAAATGTGTGGATAAAGTACGAGAGTACGTAGATGAGAAACTACTACCAGAAAGAAAGAAAGAAGACAGAAGAAAGAGAAAAGTATTATATCATTTGAGGACTGATACTTGAATTTGCCTGGAAAGTATTGGCCTGGTAGTTAAATGTTCGTTGTAGCTGTGGGTCGACAGCTTGTATCGGCCTACTACTGATTGATTGGTTTTATCTACTTAGTACGGTTAGTACCCGCCTGCGGCTTCGCACTACGCGTGGTAAGTACTTACCCGGATATTATGCGTTATTCCAGGTTAGTATCCTACTAATATAATTAACGAGAAAGTTTGTATGGATGGATATTGGATGGATGTGTTTTATTCAATAATAACAGCACAGATTTGCCAGCCTTTCTTATAACAAAAATTTAAATGCATCAAGATCAAAATAAAACGTGCCAATTTCTACTTCTGCTACAAAAAAATTACGTAGCTTTAAATACTATCTACTTACCTAGTTATTGTCTCTAATATTTTTTGTATAATGTTATTGTATTTAAGAATAATAGTACCTACTACAATGAATGAACACAATGGACACAGTTTTTCATGTACTTTAATGACTTCTTTAAAATGCGTAATTAAGTAGATGTTTTTAATTGAAATTATATTTATCGGAATACATTTGTAAACAATAAGATTAGTTAACGATACTACTACATCCAATAAAAGCGTGTTAAATATGGACTCTTAACTACGTCGTTTAGTTCATCATGATATGACATTTATGTACTCGACCGCGGCCGCTTCGTGTGGTTACTTACCCGGATAAAAAATAGCCTATGCGTTGTCATGTACCTATATTTATCTAAATTAAAATAAATTTTTGTTTATTTAAATTATGCTTGAGTGTACAAAAACTAACTAATAACAATACTGACTTAGTTTCGTTAAAATACATCTATAACAAAATTATTCTAAAACAACTGAGTAACAAATTCTAATGCCATTTTAATATGACTATTTTAGTATACTTAATACCTATACTTTAGTATTCTTCTTCTTCCTGCCCTTATCCCATTATGTCCCTTATTCCATTATTTTATACTTTAGTATCACAGAAAAAGAACTATTCTACATTTTTATAATACAGCAAAATTTTAGGGTCAAATGTTAACAGTTATTACGTTTAAACCATCACAGCAACTTTGAACTCGTAATCCATTTCTTAACATTATCAGTCTGTGATCATTTCTCGTTCATTCATAACGATTCATATCTTGTGTGGGACTACATTGTTTGTGAGTTCACATCGCATGGGGCGATGCGCATGCGCCGAAATAATGCTAATTTCATTCTGTACTTTTGCCGAGAAAAAACGCTAAGCCATGGTGCTTTCACACCACCAAGCGCTCGCGTCAAAGCTTGCTGACGGCTAATCTTTAACCCATCTGTGATTTTTCTGTTATATTTGATATTACTTCTATACAAAAAAGGCCAAATATCGGGTAAAAATCGTATGATCTAAGTTGTAAAACATGTAAGCAAAAAAAAAAAATTAAATGTCTGGGTAAAAAAATGTCTAAGTATAAGCCCCGCAAGTTGCAATATCAGTGTCGCAAATGTCAAAGCAAAGTAAAAGTAAAAAAAATGGATGATCCTTGGACATTCCACACAGCGTCATCTAGTCCCATGGTGACCAGTTAAGACTGATGTAATAATTAGATTTATTTTGTGAAAACATATTATAGTAAGATAGAATAAACCCAGACACGGAACAAATAATATGCAAAACGTACAAACATTTGTCCCGTAGCCCGTAGCGGGGATCGGAACCCGCGTTTCAGCCGGGCCTTTGCCCACTTCGCCACAGAGGAAGTCAGCAAAATCACATAAAAGTACCTAAGTAAAATTGGGATTGAAACTGAATCGAGTCAGAAATACCCATCTGTTGCACCGAGGTCAGTCGTTCTAATGAGCTGCCTTCACCGTCATAAATTCCGACTGGCCGGTTCATTTGCATAGGTGTACGCGGTGTTATCTTACCCTGGATCCCAATCTTACTGATGTCAATGTTTTGATTGTCCGTTTTACTTTCTAGTTTATTGTGGACTGGTTTTTCCGAGTTGTTTATAAAATCCTTACTTATGAAATCTTAAATAATTTAATAAATATATAAAGACCCTGACAGAGATAAGTCTAGCACAGGTCCTAAAATAATTTTTTTTATAGACTTGCATAAGACGAATATTTTAAATTCGGCATGAATTAAAAACTTTTCCTGAAATGCCTAAATAACAAAAGAGACACAGACTCATAACAATAAATAACTGGTCTTCTATCGAAGGACCAATAGGCACCTTGTAGGGGCCGAATCTACAATTTTATTTCGGGTGATGAATAAATAGTTGACGAGTAAGTTTTGACCCTTATAAAGAAGGTACTTTTTTATCCAAGTTCCTATTTAAAATTTAGCATAACGCGTTTTTTATTCTCGTGCTCTCTTTCTTGCCGTTTAACATAAATCCGTACTTTATAGATTATTGTCTGATAGATATCATGATCAACAAAAAATATGCAACACGCCATAAACCCGTTATTAAACGGATTAAATGACTTTGCTCATTGAGTAAATTGTTTTCAGAAGGAATAATGAGCGGTCATTAAAAATAGCGCGACTCTACAGGACTTTACCCATTGTTTATTATTAAAGCCAAAATTACCGGGACTTTTTATTCATCCAAATGTACATCTGAATAACTCACTGTTTCCAATCAAAATAAGCAAAACCAAACAGCAGGTATCATCATTACTAAATCAAAACGTCCTAAGCAGATTGTGTACAATAATTTCCGATGTCCACAGTAATAATTTAGATCTATTGAGCGACGTGACTTCTTACGATTAAGACTCGACACTTGATGTCGAGATATTTTTTGTTCCACTCAGATAGAACTTGAACTCGAGTCAAGAACCTTATTTGCTTTGATTTTATCGATAATTCGTCAGTTTAGGAGTTAAGCTTTTTTTATATTTAACAATGATGTAAAGGGCTTAGGTTAAGAGGTCGCAGCGGTTCTCATCAGACAAAGAACTCGTCTTATCGCGCATATTCCGCTGATATCGTCTGTACCTTGTACTCGTGCATGCTACTTAGAATGTCATTTAGCTATCAGAAAGGTCGTTCTATAACTACGTAAGATATCTTAAATAAGCTGGAGTTTATTGTCTTTAGATTATGGAATTTATAGTTTATAACTAAGAAGTGCAAATCGTCACAATTCTAAGCAACTGTAGAATTGTGACGATTTGCACTTACCTGTCCATACTGGTGAAATCGGGTTGTGTTGATAAGATTTTTTTTGCAAGTAGTTTTTGACGGATTACATCATCCTAACACCTGCTTAATTAGTAACTAAAGGACAAAGGTAGAAAATAATGCCACATTTACTTGCATGGATCCTTAGCCCTTGCACTTTGCAGTATTTGCACATATTGCAAATTTTTTAATTACACTTAGTATTAAGTTTTCAGCTATAGCTATTCTGAAATGGCTTTAATAATAAATTCGTAGATAAAATCATTATGTCTGGTAATTCAACATTCTAAATTATCAGTACTGCTTGATATATTATCAAGAGTATGTATTGTATTTGGTTTCAGGTCATACATGCAATGAGTTAAGGAAATAGCTTAGTAAATAAATATTATAAACTTATTTGTAAAGTAAACAAGTATCGTTATTAGCTTAAACAAATTAATTAAAAAACAATTAAAAAGTGCTGTTAATAAATAGCTTAATAAAAGTTCGCAAATGTGACAAGCTTATAATTTTGTACTATTTGATATAGTTCTGTGCATCGTAATTATGAAAATAAAAAGCTTGATAGCTAAATATAATAAGCCGACCCGTGTTCGTTGATACGGTTTCGTGCATAGTAAATGGCTTAGCGAATTGACAAGAATGAAATGTAATCTTCGGTTTATCTCCCTTGGTGTATCCGGAAACTGGCTGGTAGTTTTACAAACAAATCGTTTCACGCGTCAACCAGACTCCGCTTATCAGAGTCCGGGTCATTCGTACAGAGGTGCTACTGCGAACATACGATTGTGATTGGATCTTACGACGGATTATCTCGGAAATGTGCACAAAGATAGCATGTTACACGATGAAATACTACTATAATTATACTCAGCGACACAATTAACCGTCGACCTTGATTTATCTAGTTTGAAATTTACCCTTACATCTGATGCATGAAAAAGAGGTGGGGGTAGTTTTGAATGTTTTTTGTACCGAAATACTCGTATCTTTCACACTTGACTCATGTTCCTAACCAATTGCGAATAATCAAAACTTGCATGCCTGTTATGGGTGAACATAGTTTGGTTTGAAGGTTTTTTTACAAAATTTATAATGTGTACTGTTGTTTAAATAAATAAAAAGCTGCGTATGGAGGACATTGCAGTTCTTGGATGGATCTATAGATGTAGATAATTTTAATTATGCATTAGAGTACCAACCATTATGAAAAGTTTTAAGCAACATAAAGTGTCATTATACTATTAATGTATTTATAAATAAATAAAAATTATTACTTACGTTTATCTCTAAACACAGAATTTATCTTTATAGTAAGTAGTTTTTTTCTTACCTCCCACATATTCTTATAAATCATAACACACCCTTAAAATAATTTATAAATAAAATCTATTCATTAAAAGATACTATAAGTAAGTAACCGAAATCACGCTCTTCTGTAGGCTTGGCGTACAGTAGTTTCTGTGCTTTAGTTTATTTTGTCTATTGGTTAGATATTGTTAATTGACATAATTATTTCGTAATTTCTAGGTAGCGCCTGTTATCTTGCGCGATAGACGCCGAACGTGTAATGATCTAGTTAATTCTAGTTGGAGTACTTTTACCGCAAATTGATGGGAGCTCGTAGCTGTACTTACGAGTGCATTAATAAGTTAGCAGTTCATTCATTAATGGTCGAACGTAATGAGATACTTTACACCTACTGCTCTAAAATTTGTATAACTAGCTGCGCCCCGCGGTTTCACCCGCGTAAGTCCAGTTCCCGCGGGAATAAAAAGTTTGCCTATCACTTCATCCCTTCACTATAACCAATTATAATATCACGTCAATTCGTCGCTCTGTTTTGTCGTAAAGGCGGGCAAACAGCACACACACTTTCCCATTTAGAATATTATAGTAGGTATGAATGGATTTATTATTATTTTGAGTAACTATTCCTTTTGATTGATTGTGGTAAGTATCTGAATTTTGGATAAGTATTCCAAAATAATTCCAAAACTTTAAGGTTTTCTATAATATTCCAGTTTGTTCTAGATGACTTTGAACGGCCATAGTGACGAAGTTTAACTTAAATGGTCAGACTACTTGCTGGACGTTTAAAATAGTTACTGCGCCACAGAGGTCGTCAAATATAAGTTATAAATCAAGTAAGTAGGTATTTGGTATTTATAATAAAATTTTGAAAATGTGTTTGAATCGTACACAACCGTCTATTACTAACGATGCATAAATAAAAAAATAATTCCACCAGTATGCTGACATACTGGTGTTATAAAAAATAATGCGCCGTAACCGGTACCTAAGTACGTGTTTATGCAGTGAAATAAAAGTAATTTTCGAAAACTGTGTAGTTTTATACAAAAATTAAGATATTAATAGATCCGGTTCTGTACCAGGAGTGGATTTAAATGAGTTGAGTGACTTTCAGACGCCTAAAAAGCTAAAATATCTACATGGTTTGCCTTGTGAGGCTCAAACAGAAAGGAGTGTGATGATGATAAAGGCGAAATATGTATCTTTAATTTAGAATTAATTTAAAATCGATATAGCTTGTTCATTTGGCGGCAGTTTCTACTCACAGAGATATTCAAAATTGGTTCTTAAAAGCCGAAGTTACCGGGGCGGCGAACAGAAAGTTCAGAGTTATGAACGTAGGTAATCCTACTCAATCTTTTTTATGAGACCAACTAGGAATAATATGAACCGTTTCAAAAAAAAAAAACAAAATCGTACACAAAATAAAACAAAGGTACATACCATAGAGGAAGCAGTAAGGGGAGGAGCCATCAGTTTTATTTTCTATGACGCTAAGAAGGTCATTTTCTGCGGGGGACGTGGAACTGTCTGTCAATAAGTAAATGTCAATTTTTGTGTAAAAATCATAGTGCTTGAAGCTATCGATAGTTTATTATCGATGAAAGAAAGAAAGAAAGAAAAGAAAGAAAGAAAAATATTTATTTTGTCAAAAACGCGTTACACATAAGACACATTAAAATAAGTAGGACATTGACAAAATTGGCAACTACTCAGCGTATTGCTGCAACAGAAACCAGAGAATCTGTCGCAGCGCTGGTCTTCCGTAGCGCCGTAGGTTTATGTGTGTGCTGCGGCCCCGCAAAAAACACACATTTTAAAGTAATTTAAGGTAGGTTGTAAAAATAGAAACAAGAGAAGAGAACGATGAGTGCGGCCAATACGGTAGGTATTGGTTGTATGACAAATTTTAATGTTATTGACAAATTAAATCACAAATTGATTTGATTTTAAGCTATTGCATAGCTTCTATGGCGGGCCTTAGCGGGGTGACCGAATCCAGAAATTCTGTAACGAAAAATTCAAAACTGGCTTTGAACCCTCTTTTTTCTGATTTTTTTTATACTTAAATCAATATTTAAGCCTTTTCTGTCATCACAGCGTCTTTTGGCGTGGTTTTACGTGGTAGCCAAAGGAAAAAATTATATCTTTGTTTCTTTAATTTTAGCTTAATTCGTAAATAATCGAAATACAGGCGAAATTATTTTTTATCTTGTTTTTTGAAGTTATTTATGTAAATGTTGATAATACGATGAAAATTGAGAGGTCCAAAGTTGTATAAAATCACAACAATTTTGGTTCTCATTCATTTTTGTAAAAATCTAATGTTCTAGTCGGATTGGTTGAGTTTTTCGATTAAGCTATAAACAACACCTATACAATCATTGGCGGAAAAAAATCGTCCTTTAATCAATTTCAGGTTACCCCTCTACTGGTGAGCTAATCCGACTGGGCTGTAAGTCAATATCGATAAGTTATTTTGAACTGTCCCTTCACTAATTTCGCTGCAGTGACAAGCAGTGTGTCCAACTAAAAATACCTATTTCCGCGATATTGTGAGGATGGTAAATATTTTTTTAATAAAGTTTACCTATGATTTTAACAGAAGTTTAACAGCCAGAAGTTTAACTACCTACTTAACGTTCTGAAAGCTTACGTAGGTATATAATTAGTAAGTTGGAGGTATAGGGGTGGTATAGATACAGTAAGGATTCTACTCAGATTTATTTAAAAAAATATAAAACTTCCAACAACACAATTTATTAATTTTACAAAGTAATTTAAAAATAGCTACACAAGATTACAGATATCAGATTGTCTTCTACAATTACAATTCAATTACATCTACAATTACAAATCAATTACTAATCAAGTAAATGAACAGAATAACAGCATGATACAGACAATAAGAGATGTTACCAGTTCGAAGGCTCGAGCAAAAGTGAACCCGAGGCAGGCGAGCGCTCTGCTTTTATAGGATCGCCACCGATACAATTTTAAAAATAAAATCTACCGCTGATTCGGCTTCTCCTGACAAGTGGTTGCCCACAACCACATCACAGTTCTGGCATATTATAATCTACATGGTCAAGTTAAAGACCGTCTTCGGCAAGTGGACTCGGCGGAAGCTCAGGCATGTCTCGTGGTGCAGTGGTGGTGGCCTCTCCGTCGAGTGGACCCGCAGGGATGTCTCCGTCGTGTGCACTCGGAGCAGCTTACGATGAACCCGCGGAAAAGTCTTCAGCTTCTATGCTCGGGACAGGCTGGGACGCATCCGCTTGGGCGTCATCATCAACTGAAAGTAATACAAACAAAGTATTAGCTCACTTTCTATAGGCTTTTGGATATACAGCAAGTCTGTATATCTGAAAGCACTGAATTAACCAGACAGTGCTCAAAGTTTCATGTCTAAAGCATCGTAAAGCTTCAAGCTTACATGTTACTATGGTACATTGTACCTTCAAATCACAGAGGCATCACTTAGCATGTGAAAAAGGCAAGCAGAGCGAGGCTCTATGCCGCCACACACATCAATCACAGAGGCATACAGTCCGCATGTGAAAAAGGCAAGCAGAGCGAGGCTCCATGCCGCCACACACATCAATCACAGAGGCATACAGTCCGCATGTGAAAAAGGCAAGCAGAGCGAGGCTCCATGCCGCCACACACATCAATCACAGAGGCATCCAGTCCGCATGTGAAAAAGGCAAGCAGAGCGAGGCTCCATGCCGCCACACACATCAATCACAGAGGCATCCAGTCCGCATGTGAAAAAGGCAAGCAGAGCGAGGCTCCATGCCGCCACACACATCAATCACAGAGGCATCCAGTCCGCATGTGAAAAAGGCAAGCAGAGCGAGGCTCCATGCTGCCACACACATAAATCACAGAGGCATCTAGTCTGCATGTGAACACTAAACAATCACTGCATGTGAACACCAATCAATCACAGATTCAACGGGACTCGAACCCATGATCTCTATCGCTTTTCAAAGCAATGGCATTAGTAAATACAACGTACTTACAGTCAAAAAATGAGGCACATGACTCAGGGGTCCACTCGCCTCGCCAAGGCACCATGTGCTCGGCGGCGGCACTGGTCATTACGATCCACCAACCAACTGCAACTCGCGTCCGCCATGGGGCAGAACTCTCTTTGCACGATAAGGCCCTCTCATCCCCGAGTCCAGCTTGCCTGTAATTTGAGAAGTTTATTTTAAAAATCATGTTGTTAAGTGACAATGTTCTCAGTTTTTCTATTACGATGAACATACTCGTCTTGTTTATGTCTATGTTGGTCAAACAGCCGGCTAGTGCGTCGATGACACATGTCTCTCATACCTTCTCGATCTTTGCCAGAATCTTATATAGCTACATCACGAACAAGTGACCTTATTACTAGCGTTGTCGCCTTGATGCCGATGAGCAGTTGTAGCGGAGAAGTTTGAGTGGTCCTTTGCTTAGTGCAGTTGATAACTAACTGCATTCTCCATAAGGACTCTGACCAAGTATTACCTGGTTTGGTTGCCTCAACCCGTAACATGTTGAGTAATGTCCTACAGTAGCGCTCGACCTGCCCGTTTTTAAATGCACAATGCATTTGATGTTATAAAGTGAATTCGGCTATCTATTTCACTAACCCAACTTACACTCTCAAACAAACGTCAACAATCAGACACAATAAGCTTAGGGACTCTAAATAAAGATACAGCGTTACTTAAGGTTTTAGTTTATCAGAGTCTTGATTTTGCATAACATAAAACAGACAGTACTTTAAGTACCTTAGCATCTATAATGCGTAAAATGATGGAATGCAAAACAAACAATGGGCAATGTATTTTTTTAACAAAAGTACAAAGACACGGGTACCAAAAATGTCTCAAAATCAATTCCATCAAAACCTTGATTTTACATTCGCTCGGTCTAACCTGACCTTGAGATATTGTGCGACCTAAATACGCAACTTTAGTTAGTTACAAAGGTACTTTTATTCGTGTTTATAGCAAAACCAGAAATTGTTAAAATAAATGACTCACGTAAGTTTTCAATAGCTTCGTCTAATGTTAGAGGCTAAAATAAATATGTATGTCGTCTATGTAGGTACCTACATCAAGAACACACACATACACTAGACACGATTACCAACTTTAGCCTGTAAATGACGATCCGCTGGTACTCTGCGTCCGTAGGTATACCTACCCTGTATAACCGCGGTCGTAACGTCACTATCTAGAAGCACCTCGCGACAAAAATTACATTGTTTTCGTTACGTTACTTTCTGATCGCTGTTTCGCAAAACAAATAGTGACATCATGACCCAGTTTCTTACAAAAAGAACACGTAACATTTTTCTGACTACCCGCATTTCTACTATCAGAGTTATTTTTAGAATTTGTTTGAGACTGATCATCCGATTTCATTTTCTTAAAACATGAACGTTGTAAATGACCAGATTCACCACAAGAAAAGCAATTCAAATCTGATTTCCTATCGATAAATGGTCGTTTAAGATCGGCTTTAAACTGTAATGATTTCCTAGAAACCGATGATTCAGATTTTATTTTAGGCTTAGTATAGATGGACAAAAACTCGACAAGGTCTTTGGGTAGCAAGTGAGCATTCACAGCAGCAGCACGTACCTGTGCGTCGGTTATTCCACGTATCACAATAGCAACAATTAGCTCTTCGCTCAAACCTTTTACTATATTGAGGCGCAAAATAGAACGCCGGGCATATTCAGCGTACGTGGGGTAACCGTCGGAGTCGGAACACATAACTTCGAACAATATATCAGCGATATCAATTCTTCGTGAGCACAGTGGCTTGAATTCTTTTTTGAAATTAGACCACGTACGGTCATTAGTAACCCAATCATTGAGCCAACTACGAGCATCTCCTTTCAAGCAGTTAGCTATCCGGGATAAACACTCATTGTCGTCCCAACAATTTGTGTTACGAGCTCTCTCCACTTCCTCACACCAAGAATCAATATCGTGTAAACCAGGGTCAAAGTTCGAAATATAATAATGGTTGGATCTAACCTTGCTCAGTGTACTCAACGCTGCAATAAGGCGCTCGGTGACGTCCAGCGAGGACGTGGTGTTTGCCAGAGAGTCACCCATGGTGCTGGCATTGGATGCCGGCACGGAGACCTCAGCCGCTGATGGAAGTAGCACGTGCTCGGGCGCCGCACCGGGAAGCGTCATAGACTGCGAGCACGGCGAGCACGTGACAGGAATGGGCATCGCCACTGCGCGCCCGTCTGGCGCCATCGGCTGCGAACACGTGGCGACAGGACTGGGCGGCGCCACTGCGCGCCCGTCCGGCGCCATCGGCTGCGATGGCGTAGCGCACGTCGGGGGTAGACCGACATGTTCCAACGCGTTCAGGCGCGCCAGAATTGTACCTAAAGTCTCACGAAGTTCATTAGTTTCGGTATTGGCACGCCTTGTCCTACCTCGGCTGCGAGTCGTAGAACCTTCGGACATAATGCAAACAGATTAATCAGAATGTTAAATATAGGCCAGAGCGCGGATAGACCATGGGGCCTATCCCACTTCTGAAGTAAGGATTCTACTCAGATTTATTTAAAAAAATATAAAACTTCCAACAACACAATTTATTAATTTTACAAAGTAATTTAAAAATAGCTACACAAGATTACAGATATCAGATTGTCTTCTACAATTACAATTCAATTACATCTACAATTACAAATCAATTACTAATCAAGTAAATGAACAGAATAACAGCATGATACAGACAATAAGAGATGTTACCAGTTCGAAGGCTCGAGCAAAAGTGAACCCGAGGCAGGCGAGCGCTCTGCTTTTATAGGATCGCCACCGATACAATTTTAAAAATAAAATCTACCGCTGATTATACCTAATTTATTGTGCACCGATAATGATAAATCTAGATAAAAAGTAGTATTTTGTTATATGCACATTTTTCGATGCACGGGATGATTTGCAAATATTTTTTTTCAAGTGCATTGAAAAGTCTTTCTTCCGAGGTAAGCACTATCTACTAGTTTTGAAGTAGGTAGGTATGTAGGTGTTTTGTGTACCTACCTACCTACCTATTTGTTTGTTTTTTTACTCAATGCAGAAATATAATGCTTTTATCTATTATAACGAGTACGAGGAAATACAAAAAATTCTAGGAACTTTAATTCGTTTAATTAAACCGACTTGCAAATATTGACCAAGCAACAGAAGATAGAACAGCTACTTTTCAAATTAAAAAAAAGAATAAAATATAAATATAATATGCCACTAAGAGTATTATTTTTCATAATTCGGGATTCGTGCTAGATAACAAAATAAATAGGTAGCATGATTACGAGTGATGGAATAGTGCGGATTCAATCCTACGCCTTTCGGATCAAAGTCGAAGTAGCAATCCACTTGGCCAACTCGGCGGCATAGCAAAATACGCTAAAATGGAATCTGTTACGATTTGTTGGCAACATTATATAAATTTTAGTTTTATTCAAATTTAGTGCATAAATTGTTAATATTTAGAGGAATGAATACTTGCAGATGGAAAGTCACATCATCCTTTTGTAACCTGAAAGTTTCCAATATTTTAGGATATGCGAAAACTCTGCAATTTGGCATTTTATACTTATATCCTTCCGCGTGTACCGTGATTGACAAATGACGCGTAACCAGCGGCGCGCGGGGTTTTACATATGGAGAATGATTGTTGGTCCAAGGACCTTGGCTGCGGGGAAAGCATGTCAAAAATTGACAATGTCGTCTCCTTCTGAAGGAAGATAATTGCTCTGAGGTACATACAGTGTAACATAAAACATCCATCATTGTTTGAAATTGGTAAAAAAATAATTTGCGTTCGTTTTTGAAAATCATAATAAAATGTCTACCTATAAAAGTGCTACAATATAAACAATTTATGAACACTACTAATAGAGATCGATACACGTGCCCTGCCCATACAATCTAAATTATGTTATTATATTAATAATATTCCCGACGGAGTAAGATAAGCTATCAGCAAGGTACTTAGTACTACCAGTACTACGTACTACATAGTGCGCAGACTATTTGACTCACAAAATTTACCCTGCGTATTTTAAATTACCTAGTAGGTATCAAGTACTTTATAAGTTCCCGTTAACTTTATAGATTTTAAAGTGCATCATATTTTAGGCACTTCAGAAGTTGTGGTTTTCCCCCACAGAAATAGTTAATCATTATACCCAAGTATTTCAGCTTGTAAGCACTGACTATAACTAAAATCATAGACAAAGTAGAACTAGTACTAATTCGTCGAGAATGGAACAATTAAATGCACTCTCGAGGTGCATTTTTGTTCATAACTCCGAACAGCCTCATAACATCCTCAATTTTTTTGAAATATAAAATCGTTTCATTAACGCCGAAGTCATCGGCGAACACATAAGTATAAAAAAATTTCGTTGTTTGATGTCGTTTAACACAGGTATTCTAATCTTACTTAAGATAAACTTTTGAACTGGCCACGTCATTTTGCGATGTTTGATTGTCATCCAGATTATTATACCTACATAATAACGGTACATTTGTCAGTTCTTGATACTTAAATAAATAAATTATCCTCGGACATTACACACAACGTCATCTGGTCCCAAAATAAGCAACTTAATAATATAAATAAATTTCCTTGGACATTCCACACAGCGTCATCAAGTCCCAAGCAAAGCAATTTAATGCTTGAGTTATGGTAACCAAATCTCTGATTTAATACTTACATACATTTTTTTGTAAAAACATACGTATTATAGATAGAAAACACCCAGACACGGAACAAATAGCAGAACATAACATTTGTCCCGTAGCGGGGATCGCACCCGCAACTTCCGCGTCTCAGGCTTTGCCCACTGCGCCACAGAGGTCGTCAACTGTAGAATCAAGGATGAGTTAGAGGGTAAAGTCAAAGTACACCTTGGAACTGGTTTTTAAGGTTTTCTGTTGATTACTCTTGGTGATTCTTGGATCAATATTTTGTAGTATTTTGTAGTAACGGTAGGAGCAAACGTATCTAAAGCAAAAGTCTCTCTATATTTTGTACTAACTTACATTTCTAACGCTTCTGCAATTTCAAAGTCTTATTGACTCGTTACACCATAAATATGGGTACACAATAAAGACATATTCATAAACCACAATGTATAGGGCCCACAATGTCCTTGTTTACAAAACATTTGACCTATAAACGAAAGCAGATGCCACTAGCGGAAGTTTTTTTTTTACTGAAAGTCAAGCTCTTATTCGGTTGTGATAAGGGCTAATATTGTTATTGTTATCGTTGACAAATGAATGTTGACAATTTTATTGTGCGGTTTTGTTCCGCTCAGTCCCTTTGTGTCAGACGTCTCTATTCACAGAACATTGGATATGGGGTGCTGCAAAACTCCCCGTTTAACATCTCCTATTGAATTTGTAGGTCAGAAAGTTCAAAACTTTTCAAGTGAATATAAAACTTACATCTGTATCACGCAGTGTTTTAATGTTTTTAAATTATTTTAGTTAGACTATACGCTTATATACAGGACGAGTCCGAGGTGTTTTTTTTAAATTTATATAGAGTAAACTAATATTTAGTCAAATAGGTAAGTATAAATGAAAATATAAATGAAGCAACCTGTATAAGTACGTACCTAACTGTTGTTGTGGCATCGGTTTAGCTTATTGCGTATTGCGTATACACATTGATTTGTTTTGTATGGCGCGTTGAGTTAAGTAGCGGTTGCTACAATACAAATATTGAAAATTTAGCTAGCTACCGTCTTCTAGACTTATATTTCTTCAAGTTTTCTAACTCTTGGAGTTACGGAAAGGGTATGAATGAAATGCTGCCATACAAAACTTTATAAAAACAATTCATTTTTGTATCGGAAAATAAAGTTAGAATATTCATGTTGGAATAACCGACATGCATGTTTTTCAATTTTTTTATTCACATATTTGGGGTTTATCTACAATAGACGTCACACTGTTCTCTACAATACGACACGAAACTAGCAAAATAATACGATTTTTCGCATCGCGTCACTCGAATGATGTTTGAAAGTCTGACGAGGCGTGCGACGCCGACGTTGCGGTTGCTGATGACGTCTAATAGACCCCTATTCCTAAGCCTTAGAGTCTATTATGTTCTAGATAAGTTTTACTTGGTTGTCACAGGAGTACTTGAGTTTTTATTGACATCCAAAAGGGTGAGACGCTCTTGACTGTTATAAATAAATGATTATTTTGAGTGCACGAGTTGGGTACTCGACTTTTGTTGTCGACGTGTTTGTTTTCGTACAATCATTTCCTATTGTCCTCCAAAATGTCATGTAACAAGCTTTTGTTAATTTTTATGTTTGCAGCTGACTATTTGCTTTGGACTTCTGTATGAGTACTTACCTTGAAAATGAGTACTTACCATAATTATGAAAGAATTGTTTTGTTTAATGCTGTTTTTTAACCTAGATGAAAATTTAAAATATTCTTAAATATATTTGTCCTTTCTCTTCTTTAAAAAATAAAATTGTTTTCAAAATGTAAGCCAAATGTGAGTAGTAATTTTGATATTTAATTCAGCCCGCTGCTGACCTTTCAATGTGAGTAATACAGCTTCAATGTTTAGTTGAGGGCACTGCTGCGATCACGCCTTAAATCTAAATAATACAAAAATATCGAACGTTTCCCAAGTATTTCACGTGAGAACGGGTCGGTGTCGCGGCGAAGGCGACACGCTGGTCCATTGTGCGACGCCGCGGCGCGGCTTTGTCGCGCGACCCGGCAGCGCGACCCGGGACACACACAGATTAATAATCAGTCCCATGCCGGCTGTTTATTTGCAAACACAGAGCGCGCCTTCCCGCTGCGACCCTCGCTACCCTGATATCGCAATTTGTAGCAATTTTAGGTAATTCGATACTGCAGTCTATAAAATACGATACGGGATTTAAAATGCGTTCGCACTTCCGTGTCAGAGCTCGGGCGTTTGTCGATTGTTATTTTTTGTAGAGTTTTGAATGTCGTTGCATATAATCCAACTTTTTTGATTTGGTGTGTAAAATCCTTTACGCGGTGTATACCTATTACGCAGTACAACTAATTCGCATTATGCCTAAACGTCATTTACAGTTCTCTTTCGGCCTCACTATCTGTTTGCCTGAGTTGCTATAGGACTGCTTAGCTTAAGGACAACTTCGCTATAAGCCTAGGTCTTACATAGCCTACATCGCGTTATGCCTAAAATATGTTTACGTAAGTATTCAAACTTTTTCCTTCTATCTAGCCACTTATGATGTGAGTGGTTTAATTCCAATGTCAATAATACTTCAAAACGTCAACAAAAATTCATTTTCATAATACTTTTGTTGTGATGTGGTTGTGATTTAATTATTATCTCAATATGAATTGTAGAATTCAATATGTAAAAAATAAAAAAGGCGGACTAAACTTATTAAAAGATGGTTATGCGTACACTAAAAACAAATGCAATAACGACGGTTCGACCTTATGGCGTTGCTCGAATAGGAAGAAATGCAGTGCATCTTTGAAGCTTAGTAAGGACAATGTAGTTGATGCCATTAAAGAGCATTCCTGTTCTCCTAATAAAGCTACAAATAAAATTGCTGTAATTACTGATAAAGCTAAAAAAGAAGTATGTCAGAACTTTGGACCGATACCGAAAATATTGGAAAAAGTCGTGCTAAGCGAGAGAAATTCCAGGTCGAACGAGGATGCCAAGTCAAATTCCTCGACAGATGAAGAAGTCAATGAGGCATCCTTATATAAAACAAAAAAGGATTCGCTATACCGAGCAAGAAAGGCATTTTTAGAAATCAAGACGGGCTCTGTTAACGCAGTTCCAAATATAATAGCTGAAAATTTTCTCGTGTGTGATGATGACGGTGAAGTCGATAGTAAGATTTTGATATTCTCAACTAAAACAGCTCAGAGAACCTTAAAATCATTCGAAGGTACTGATGCCGAATTCTATGGCGATGGTACTTTTAAATGTGTGCCATCAGGATTCTACCAGTTGTATTCAATCCATTTGAATATAAATACTGGCAACAACGACACTGTGAATATAGTGCCAATAATATTCTGCTTGCTGCCGGATAAATCGCAGCAAACTTATATTCGTCTTTTCCATCTGATCAAGACACATTTGGAGATAAACTTTAGACGGTTTAAATGCGATTACGAAATTGCACAAGTTCAGGCACTGCAAGCTGTTTTCTCAGAAATTGTAATAAGCGGATGTTATTACCATTACTCTAAAGCCGTATGGAAGAAGGCCGCAAAACTTGGTGTTTTAGCTACGCGTGCCGGCTCTAAAAAGACAGAAATTTGTGCAAATCTTCCGTTGCTTCCAACGCTGCATATTTCTGAGGTTTGGCAAGAAATTAGGCTACTGGGGTATGAGAATGACACAGAAACCGCTGAAAAATTCAATGACTATATGGATAAGCAATGGCTTGGAAAATTGCACGACATGATTAGTTGTGCCAGCGAAATCCATCGCACTAACAACAGTTTGGAAGGCTGGCATAGACGATTGAATGCACGGATGAAAGGGAAACGGACATTTATTCACTTTTTATTTAAATTAAAAAAAGAGGCACAGTGGCAATGCCTGAAGCTGAAACAAACCCTATTTGAAGGTAATGCAAGAAGAAGGGTAGATGTAATTTTCAACGCTAAATACAAAAAAGAGTTGGAAAAATTACAAAATAACGAAATTACCGGAGTATATTTTATTAAAAACCTTTCTAAAATAAAAAAGGAATTACTAACAATTTACAGGGACTGAAAGTCATGAGTGTGTGTGTGCAAATCTAGATTATAAATGGGACATTTTTAACTTTAAGTTTCAAGTTCATTTAAGGATACTCTTGAGTTTACTTTACTTTAATAAGATAGTAAGAAACCTAATATAATTATAAATCTATGTTTTACTACTGCAATGTTTCATTTACCACCATATTTATTCTAATTAACAACATAACAGTCAGATAGCTTTATGCCTTCCTTGCTTCAGACCTATGTCGGGGTATGTCACACTCTGGCTATGCTTAAGCCTCATTATACCTAACTCTCGTTATGCCTAAATTGTGATATGACTTAGGCATAACGCGAGTTAGTTGTACTGCGTAATAGGTATACACCGCGTAAAGGTGTAAAATGACATTGAGTGAGGAATATGGAACAATTTTATGACTATCGAATGGGCCTAGGCACGGTCTTATCTTTGTATATTAATATTCTTTGATGGTGTTTGTAGAGATTTTTCTCATAAAACAAAAAAAAAACTCTAAATCATAATTGCGGCTCATTATAACAGCAAAAACGTAATAATAAATGTAAAATTAAGGCCTTATCCGAGTAACATTGTACTTTTGTTTATCAATTTGTATTTTACATTGTAAATAGTGAATACAGACAGATACGGCAACATCAGCATACTTTATAGTTATACCTTCTTATAGTCTATGTACACCGTTAATAAAATAGGTACATAACATAATATAAGAATAACGTGATTATAAACACATTAGTCTGTAAATATATCCACCATTATTTATTGTATCGCGGACCTCGCATATATTATTTTGATTTACTAACGTAATATATCTTATTTCGTGAACTCATAAACAAAAATGTGGTCCCATTAGTTAGGTTTTAAGATATTGTAATCAAGCGTTTAGGTCATTCGGAAGGTGAATAAAAAAAGATTCCCACGAAAAGCTTTCAAAGTTTATCATTAACAATACAATAAAATAATACGGTAGGCAAATGGAGACAAATAAAATACACATTTACATAAAGTTAATAGACATTGTAAAATTGGAATGACAAATCTCTCCAGTTTTACAACTGTGTTTAATTTCTCACAGTTTATGATGTTGATTGTTGAGATCTGGTGGCCTCGTGATGGGCAGTATCCGAAGCTCATAGATTCGCTTGAAACTGAAAACGATCGTGCCTATTTTCATAGTGAAAAGTTCTGATATATCTGAGAACATAGTACAAGAATTTTTGCGAAAGACTTCTTGATGTACTAAAAAGAAAGTCTTGTTACATCTGAGAACACTGCGTACAAGAATAAATAGAGCCGTTTTCTTTTTGAATAATGTGACATGTTTCTTTTAATTTTCCGTGAATGTCCTTTAGAGATCATGTGAACATGTAATATAGGCCAAACCACGATCAATGTCCGATATATAGATTTAATGTACCTTAGTAGGTATTATAGACAGATCTAAAATATCTGAAATATTGTGTCTATCAATGTGTGGACATTGAGAATAGTTACGATCATTATATCATTTTATTTTTTTCTACACATCTTTAAATCCTATAAGCAAAAGATTTAATAGCCGTTGTAGCCAATGTAGTTTACTAGTCCATTATGAATGGCTTGTGCCTTACATTTACCTATGATTTATGAAAGTTGGTTCAGGGAAAGTTTTAAACATTTTGCTCCACAGTTGGCTAGGCTAATCCTAAAGGGGATTTTGACCCTAACACATTACTTGAACCCTACAAACTTTTGGATGTTTTACGTTTATCTAGAATAATGTAAGTACTAAATGAAACATTTCTCAATGGATGCTGTGGTAGTAGATTTATCATTTAAAGACTTAAAACATTTCCAAAAGGCGCGCTTCAACTCTATAACCTTAATAACCAATTCCAGAACTTAAGAAAGTAAAGTCGAAACAAGTTTGTTACATCTTGTACTTCCATCCATTATTATCTACTTATAAATACTCTGATAGTAAGTTCCGATATTCAATATGGAATCAATTAGCACATACATAAATGACACAGACTTAATGTGTTTACTTTGGGGACCAATAAAGTGTAATAAACATTAAAAGTATCGATGCAGTGTTTTTGTATTAAGTTTTATTAATACTTATTCTCGAAGCTTTCGAGAAATATTTTAAGGAAACGATTATATTTTTGTAATTTAATTACTGATACTAATTTACTGATATTCAGTAAAGTTAATTAATAGAGCTGGGAAAAGTCTACCGCCTATTTGAATACAGGATCATCATCATCATCATTCTCCTGCCCTTATCCCACGCTAGGTGGGGTCGGCCCAACATGTTTTTTTCTTCCATTCATCTCTATCATTATGTCAACTCCGAATTCACTTCACTCACATTCATAATCCTCTCTCACACAATCCATCCACTTCTTCCTCGGCCTTCCTCTACTTGTTGCCCTGTAAACTTGTATTTACTGGTTTGTGCCAATATTTCGCAGTAAAATAGATAAAGCCGTGATATAAATCATCAGCATAGTTATAAAGGCCGTAAGTTGTAAGTATCGTTTCAAGCCCACCTGCTTAGTACCACCATCCCACACAGTTATTCATTCAACAAGCTGTCTCATAAATAAACGGTCATCTAACGTGACCGTCACGTACAGATGCACGATATTGTGAAACACTTCTTAATAATAAGTAAGGTCGCCGAAAGGTCATCCAAAAGTGATCCTACAAATTCTCATCTCCCAAAAAATGCAATTCGATATGCATACAAATTGTTTCTAATAACACTGGGTGAACCCAGAGTGAGGCATAGTACAGTACAGTAATCGTACATCATTTTTATTTACCTTGTTAAGTTTATAAAAGTAAAAAATCAAAATGATCACGACTTTTTCTTTAAGATTCTATGAAAATATCTTAGAGGTAGTCAAAGGTATGTTCAAATATTTATTTTGTTCACATTTTGTAGAATTCAGAATTTTTTTCATACCTGATAAGTTACAAGCCCGCCGTCGCTGTTAGAAAGTTTATAGTTGTAATATGTTTGTTGTTACCTTGTTTTAAGATTTACTACGAGTAATTTGGACCTAAATACAAATACAACCAATAAATATACCCAAAACATAATTGTAAATTTAATACGATTACTCAATCCTATTAATCTTATTGTATTGGTATCAATGAAGCCAACAGTATATTTGTTAACCAATCACTCTAAAATTGATTAGATGAAGCTTGAAGCCGTAGGATTAGCATTGTAAGCTTTCGACGTTCGCAAAGCGTCATTGATCTGTGATAGAGCAATCGATGCCTGCGATTTGACTTACGTCTAGTCTCAATAACCTTTGGTTTTGCTTACTGTCGGTATGTATTTGGCATATTTTGTACGGAAGTAATGTCAAATATCTACCAGAAGTAATCAAAATCAAAGATAGATAGGTTATTGAGAGGCGGTTAGTGAAGTGCGAATCAGTGCAATGTTACAGATATAATACATCTTACGATCCATTTAAAATTACTAAAGATGCACCGCGTTTTGATGGCGATTCAGTCGCAAATCGCAATCAAGTTTGAGCTTATTAAAAAAAATTAAAATCGCTCACGGTTTGAGAGTCTAAAAGTTGAGAGACTGTTAGTGAACAACGCTGCTTTGTTTGCTAAAGTCAAATTTTATCTCGTACGACTGTGAGATTCGTATCTGTCACCCACTATACATTTTAAAGCATCATAAAAATGTCGACTTGCGATCAAGTTGAAATATAAAAACCGTTTTAGGTATTTATTGCGTTAGCGACAATTACTTAGGATTTAAATAAGTACCTATAGTTGTCGATTGTATTTCTTACATCCAAATCAGATCACCGTATTCAATATTCATGGATATTTTAATGAAGTTGTTTGTAAATTAATTACTTATTTTTTGAAGTCTTTGAGTGTATAGATTAGGAATCTCACAGATCACTACAGAACGCTCTTACTTGTCGTATATTTCTATAGACAAATTTAATAGATAAGCACCACTTACATCAAGTAGTGTTTCAGTGGGTAATCAAGAGTTTAATTCAAATGATTAGAAGTAAAATAAACATCTACATATTTATAAGTCTTCTTTCGTCCGCGTTAGCCTAGATTGGCGATTCTGTTGTCGCCAGAACTAAAACTAAATTAACTAAAGATGATGCCAAAATTAAGCTATTTTTTGTTTTAATCGTAACGAAAGGTACGGCAACATCTTTAATTAAGTATTTTAGTTTTATAGATTAAGTTGCTTAGCTTGGGACTAGATGACGCTGTGTGGAATGTCCAAGGATGTTTATTTATTTATTTTAGTCTTGGCGACATCTGTATAGCTACAAATATTCCGAGGTGTCACCATTATGTGCTATTTAAAAGTCTCCCAGTGATGTTAAACGATATGACATTAAACGACGCAACAAGTACTATACAATTACACTATCATCGCTGTACACTGCATGGCAATTTAACCGCACAAGCGTTTATACACTCGAACAGTTTATTTAATAGCTGTTGTAATGTGCCGTTTTTTTTGCAAGCACGTGTCTGCTTTTTCCCGCGTTGTCCGGGCAAATGATTCGGAAAATGAATTAAATGGAGCGTGCAGTGGGTTGATTCATTTTCTTGGTAAATCAATTACGGCCACGGTCTTCGTCTGAAGAAGAGGATTGTGGCCCACCGCACCAGTGAACGAGATAGTGTACAATAAGTTCTTTAAAAGTAGCCATATTTTGAACTCTACCGGAACACCAACTATAATTATGAGTGACTAGCTGCGCCCCGCGGTTCCACCCGCTTAAGTCCCGTTCCCACGGAAATATCGGGATAAAAAGTAGCCTATGTGTTAGTCCAGGGTATCAACTATGTACATACCAAATTTCAACCAAATCCGTCCAGCCGTTTTTGCGTGAAAGAATAACAAACATACATACATTCTCACAAACTTTCACATTTATAATAGTAGTAGGATAGGATAGGAAGTAGGATAGTAGGAAGTAGGAAGTAGGAAGGATAGTAGGATTTAGGAAGTAGGATTTATGTTATTCTCAATACCTATATCAATTTTTGCTCAGCTTTGCCTCAGTCGCTACGCGCTACGTAAAGATTTTATCGAACGCTCTTAGTGTAGCTTTTACTCGTTTTTAATCGGCTTAGTTCTTAAAAAAATGATTTTTCTAAAGCATATCGTTATTTAACTTTTTATCTGTTTCGCAATAAGGCTTTACTAAGCTGTTCTGAAAGCTTTATAAAGTATTGCAGACTTTGCGACGATAAAGTAAACGAGATATTTCTATGTAATTAAAACTAAGCTTTTTCAATACATATTCTGCAGAATTGATTTGAATAAAAAATATTGAATTGCTGAACTAGATAAAATAAGTAGTTCGTAGAAAATAAAATCCAATTATATCTTAGATTGAATAATGTAAAGCTTCTGTGGCATAATTGACATACTAGGTACCTACTCAACTTTTTTAGCGTCTGAGGCTCTACTTGGATTCCGCGAAGACGAAGTTTCATATCAATTTTAGAGTTCAAAGAATAAGCAGTTGGTTACTTGATTTATATCTGAAAGTACTTAATAATTAGTTAACAATTAGTGTTTACAATACAAAGCTAGGAACCCATAACCCTATTATGGGTTCCTCGTTATATGAGTAGGTTTTTAAACAAAATGAATGATGGCAAGCCTAAATATTTCTTACCTTCTAGAGTTTCATGGCTAGATGCCCCAAAATATAGTTTATGACATGATTTTATGAATTTCCAAATAACTAGGTGTACGTTACTGCATTTCAGAATGTTTTAATTCAGTGTAAGACACTACAGCGTCCAGCCTCAGGTGAGGCTGGGATCATCAATTCATTCTGATTTAGCGATGCAGTGTCTAAAATTATGATCCTAAGAATAAATCAGCCGTCGTTTACCCCTACCACTGTCTTGGTAATAGGACCATTAATAAAAAAAAAACTTAATTTATATGAATTTACGGACTTTATCACGTATTTACCTTATTCTTTTTCCAAATACTTAAGTACCTACCTACACCTACATACTTAGGTAGGTATTTAAGTCTATAGAACGTTCCCTACCATACAAAACATGCCCCACAATATTATATTCTAAAAATATTTGAATGCATTTCAAGAGCGCGTAGTAACGCAACGGTTCTCTCCAGACCATTGGCAGCCGTAACCGTGACGACTTCGGGCTCCTCAAACGCGTCTAGTGTTAATTAATATCAGCGCCATCTATCGGAGACGCCCGATCAATCACGCGCAGACAGTTTTGTCGACCATTTGTCGCGATGTATTTCGGAAACTTTGAATTTGAGAATTTAAATTGTCGTGTGAAGGGAGAATGCAGTGATCTCTACTGTAATGAATCACGTTCGTTTCTTTGTTTTTTTTCAATGGTTCACTAACTTTAATGACTTAGGTAGGTATATTTTGTGATGCTTGGACACACGATAGCATTATCTTAGCAGGTTGGTATAACTGGGTCCTATTTGTAGCACCTATTTGGAACAATTTATCTGAGTACCTAAGTACTTACTGCAAAATACCCTTTTTACCCCATTTTGGCCACAATGATGAACATAGGACCCCGAATTAAGAATTTGAAAAGAATTGAGTTACTACCTACCTAGGTACCTTACCTATTTACTTATAGCAAAAATGTAACTCGAAGGTAAATAAAATTAAGGAAGTAGCTGTAAGTACTCTTTTCTTGCGAAATTTAGAAAAAAATACCTATATTTGCCTGCTTCTAAACAATGTTGTTTATATAGGTAGGTACCTACAGTAAAATAAAAACAAATTAAATATATGATTACGACTAGGTACAGGTTAAATATACTTATTATTACATCTATTCCCAAGGTTCGTAGGAAAATTCTTTCAGATCTTTTTACAGTAATTAGAAGGTGATAAACCCGCCGAGCACAGCTCGTTATGCTATGTTCAGATGCACGACGTGCAGCCCGGCGGGCTGCCTGGCGAGCTGCGCGGCATGCAGCCCGTGCCCGGCCGGCGAAAATTCAAACTGTTCACATGCACGCAGGCGTGTCAGTCAGTGCTAGCATGTCGGGCAGCGAGGATCTCGATGTTGTTGCTGCCTTAACCTTTGGCTTAACTTATTTTTATTGGAAAAAGAAACAAAATGATAAACGATTCGTTTGACCATTCGACCATGTTAGCCACGGACGTCCACTCGTCACGAAAGCGCGAGAGAGACTGACTGCACGCGCGCATGTGACGCTATGTTCAGATGCGCGGCGTGCAGCCCGGCGGGCTGCACGGCGAGCTGCGCGGCATGCAGCCCGTGCCCGGCCGGCGAAAATTCAAACTGTTCACATGCACGCAGGCGTGTCAGTCAGTGCTAGCATGTCGGGCAGCGAGGATCTCGATGTTGTTGCTGCCTTAACCTTTGGCTTAACTTATTTTTATTGGAAAAAGAAAAAAATGATACACGATTCGTTTGACCATTCGACCATGTTAGCAACGGACGTCCACTCGTCACAAAAGCGCGAGAGAGACTGACTGCACGCGCGCATGTGAACAGTCACCGGGCGCCCGCGCATTCATCCTTTGAACTTTGCCCAAAAACCGCCACTCGCCCGGTTCGCGACATTCACGTTCACGGGCGCGTTCACGGGCTCGGGCGTACCGTTTACACGCGCGTGCCCGTGAATGTGCCCGTTGAATGTCTAGTTGCACGCGCGCGTGTGAACGTACTATGAACAGTCACCGGGCGCCCGCGCATTCATCCTTTGAACTTTGCCCAAAAACCGCCACTCGCTCGGTTCGCGGCATTCACGTTCACGGGCGCGTTCACGGGCTCGGGCGTACCGTTTACACGCGCGTGCCCGTGAATGTGCCCGTTGAATGTCGAGTTGAACGCGCGCGTGTGAACGTACTATTAAGTTTCACCAACTTGTACTGTTATTTATTCCATCTCTATTATCTATTATTAATATTGTAAAGCGGTAAAGTTATTTCTTTTTGTCGAATGAAAACATTTTCCATCACCTATCCTTTTTATAAATACTTATTCTAAAATGTCAATAGGTAGAGTACTACACCTATAACACTCAATACCAACGTAGGTGTAAGTCCTACATTGAATGAATGCTTTTATGATGGAATATAAGGTTAATTGGTGTGGTTTAAGTACCTATGCATTGAAAAGAATAGTTTTACTGCTAGTTTTACTTACCGTTTCTGTTTATTCCATTATTTTAAGTTAGATCTTTTATTTCAATCTCTGTGGCGCAGGTTACGGGTTAGAAAAGTACTAAAATAAAAGAAAAGTAAAAAAAAAACCTTTTACAACACACGGCGTCATCTAGACTACCAGTCTTCTGGTTACTTTAACACATGCATTTTATCTTGCTTAGCTTAGGGCTAGATCATCTAGAGGTATACTCCTTCACTCTGTATAAAAAACAAAGTTCCTTAATCTACAATTTTACTCTGATCAGTAAAATAAATATTAAGTACTCAAAGAAATAATTTTAAGGAGGAAAGAAATAAATCACACAATGTTCACTTTGTCCCAATATTATAGAAAACCAAAGTACTATTAGACCCGGTAACTGATATTAAGTATTTTATTGTTTTGAAACATGACTTTGGATTCAAAATATTCAGTATCAAGATTTCACGGTTAAATGGCGTGCAGCATTCGTTTGGCGTAACATATTAACAAATAAAGCTTGCCGCACACTATTGTTATAATCGGCAGGCGTGACAAATCCAACTGTGGTAACGCACGAGCGGCAGGAACTGTGACGCGACCCGATCCGTTTTTCATGCTGAACGAATGTTACATTTTCAAATCCTGAACGAAAGGTTCATTCGATACTCGTTAGGTTAACGTGGCCGACGAATCGGCTCGTGTAGTTTGCCCTTTATTTGTGCTTGTTGGACATAAAACTAATAAGGGGAAGTTTGTGAGTATACAATGTATATCTGCCTTTTCATTGATAATATAGATTCGCTTCCGGTTTTGAGTAACCTAGCGGAAACATTAGGAAGAGAAAGATACCCAAGTTCTGTTTTGTTGACTGACGAATAATAATCATCATCATCATCATCCACAGCCCGACTTTGGTGGACGAATAGTAACAATTATTTTTATTATTTGCTAATTATTATTATTTACTTGAGAAAGAAAACAGTGCCGCGGATGTAATGATTTAAAATTATTAATATTTGTTTGGATGTTTACTATTTCTTAACGACGGAACGGGCAGAATGGGGTCTGGGTCAACAATTTGAAAATAACAGCCCTTGACAGGGTAGGTAGGTACATACTTTCTTTTTTCCATGATTTTCGAGGAATGAAGGTCATGTTAGCTAACTAATAAACTGTGGGCATCCGTGGGACGCAGTTAGAAAAAAAATATAAACAATGCTTACGACATTTAGCTCATTTGTTTGTGACTTTTGCCCCACTTCATTTTATGCTTTTTAGCTGTTCAGTTCACCAAAGAACCACAAATGAATACTATAATTTCAATTAGGTATTTAAATATTTACTTACTTGAGTTCAATTAGGTCTTCGACCCAATCAAAAATAATTAAATTAGTAATGACATCTCTTGGCCTTGGATGCACGTACAATAAACACTATGAACAAGTTGATAATGAAGCTCCCATAGACCATACACTAACATGACTGTCGGTAAAATGAAGAACAAAATTCAATTATTTAAAGTTATCACAATTAGAGATCCAATCCAAACAAGTGCGAGTACAAATTGCTCGCCACTTCATATAATTATGTAACGACTATCTACCATTGGTAATGGAAATTAGATATCAATCTTACGCATCAAGCAACAAGAAAGCGAGCACGCCGCATCAAAAGATACTAATTCCTTTACAGCAGTTATCTAAAGAAAATAATGGCGGAATAATTTGATGAGTTAATGAATGAATGCTAATTATTGTGGTGTTTGTTTGTCTGGGAGCGGGACCGGAACGGTTATCGTGGCATCGCGTTCTTACCGTGAAGTGTGCAATCGCCTTTATGGGTGCGTTTTGTCGTAAACCTAACGCAGGCGGTGCGTACAAAGAAAGTGTTTAGTTAGATGCGTTTATTTTCACTTGAAATTAGTACTTAGATACATTCTTTCACACCATCTTATGATGAAAATACAATAAAAATTGAAAATTTAAATGTTGTATGATTACGCCAGCTTCCACTTTGCGTGTCCATGTACTCATTGCTAATAAGGTCCGCATCGCAGTCAGTTAGACATGAATCTGTAATGTGTTGCGATGGGATTTCACCGTGAAATCGATTTGAATTTGTAGAATAAAGCATGATTTTATGCTTTATTCTACAAATTAATAGTAATTTGGAGTAGATGTTAGGAAACTTATAAAATGTTTGCAAGAAAATGTATCCTACCTACCAACCTTTTTCTTAGCTGTCAATTTTACGGTTTTTAAGGGAATATTTTTCGTGTCGCTCTTGTGTCAGTAAAAAATGCGCTTATTGAGTTAAGGGAAGCATAAAAAATCTGTAGGTTTTTATGAAAAATAAAGTTTACTGCCTTGATTTTCTTGACGAATTCTACTTACCAGCATCGTAGAAACGACAGGATAATCCATGCAAACAAAGATTGAGACTTTGTTTGGGTAAATCGTTCGTTCGTATGAGCAAGTGGACAACTCTGGTGGCGGAGTTTTTAGACCGCCTAAAGGCCTCCGTCATGACTTATTGGGTAAATAAAATGTGCCTAATTAAATAAAATTCTAGGGATGCATTTGAAAACCTCATTTCAAGAGTAATATTCTTGATCAAATTAATAGCTTTAAGAACTTACTATACGAGAAAAAAAGTTTTGTCAAGCGGTTGCAAAGTTTCTGCATCGAACATGCGAACTTAAAGTTAAGCGGTTGAGTTGAGTTGGTCTGGATTGTTTAGCGTAAATCTCGGAACGATAGTAAAGCTTCTCGGTTGCCAACTCGGATCAACACGTTTTGTTGGAGATTTATAACACAACATAAAATTAAATATTGGTGGCATAACTTTACAGTTAAGTATGTTTAATTTTCGTTTAATATTGATTGAAATATCACTTTATGGACTATTTTTCGTCGGCCTTAGTAAATACTTTTGACATGGCTTTTTTTACAAGTTGACACCGATTTGGTTCAATTCCCCTTCCCATACCTTATCTATCATCTACTTATACTCAATTACTAAAACTACATACAAGTAAATTAAAATTAAATAATGTAGTATTTACTTAGTTACTGTAATCTTACAAGAAGGCAATAAGTAGAATAAATCTATTAAAGTACTTACTTAAGGTGCTATTTTATTTCCCGACGTTTCGAGTACGTTACAGCTCTCGTGGTCACCCGTGAGTGTGATGTACTGGAGCTACCGATCTAGGATCTAAAGATCGCGAAAGTTTAAACCGTTTTATTGATGTTATATTATACATGTTATATATTGCCTTGCTATTTGGTTTGAAAGGGCATTGGCACGTTATGTATCTCTTAGAAGCCGGTTGAGCAGGGCCGGACTGTGTGGCCGGCGATACCATCGCGCGTGACCAGCGCCCACGACCCTGCGATCGCTTCATTTCGAACTAGGGAGAGTCCCTAGTGTACGCGGACTCTTATTATCTCCTATTTCTCTGAATTACTAGCAACCAGACATATTGTTATATCACCAACCATTAATTTGTATTATATATGTATCTGTATAAAAAAACAGATTTCTGCAATGGTTCCATAAGCTCCATCCAGCTATAGATAGAACCATTGAGTGCGGTGGAGTAGAAAAAATATTCAAATCGGTTGAGTTGAGTTACGAAAAAAATTAAATATTATCACGACTATATCCCAGGGAACGGTACATGACATGACCACATTTTGCAGAAGTTAACTTTCCATACGTGACAAGTTGCAAGCCAACGCGGCTTTTTTTCACATAGATACTTGTGATTTCGTAGAACATGTATTATAGATTTTTATATTTTATGCAATTACTTTCTGTTTTAATAAGTAGGTAATTTGGGTATTGTGTTCCCGGTAAGAAATAGAGTCTAATAGGAATAAGATCTAGTGGTTTAATTTAAATGAAATTACTGGACTATCGCGGTATTTACCTAAATCCCGCAATTTAATTATAGTAAATTTTGTATAAAGATCGCGAAAGTTCAAATTGTATCAAGTGATTTATTTAATTTGCTAGAAATTTTCGTAACTACTACAAAAGAATGATTAAATTATAGCGGCTAACTAATCATTAAAATTAAATTATTACATTATAATAGATAGACGAGTTGGATGTGCACCTTCCAGATTGGCCCACTGCGGCCAAGGATAGAAAAAGCTGGAAGGAAAGGAGGGAGGCCTTTGCCCTGCAGTGGGACAATATAGGCTAAAAATAATAATAATAAATTAATAATACCTAATAGATATGTTTCCATACATTTAAATATATCGCATACCTGCCTGCTAGCATTGTAACCGCATGTTTGCACATCGAACTGTGAAACGAAGAATTTCTACTATGTACAGTATATTTTAATTGTATAAATAACATTTTATTCGCACATTTTGAATACAACTGCTCTTTGTTATAATGTTTTAAACAAACAAAAATGTTTGATGTGAAATAACGTTTTTACTGAATGACTCATCATCGAAATCTAAACTAATATTATAAAGAGGTAAAATTTGTTTGTTTGTTTGACGGAGGTAATCTCCGAAACTACTGAACGGATTTAATTATTATTTCACTGGTGTGTAGAATGGACTGTATGGATGGTTATAGGCTATATTTTATCCCGGTAGGTTCATTAGTACACCCATGCGAAGCCGGGACGTGCTGCTAGTTTTTAAACAATTTGAATAGCAAGGTACTTCAATCAGTAGTTTTTTAATCAACTATTAAAGAAGATGTTTCTTTGTACTGCTGTGCGAATATTTTATGTATGTTCACCAATTCTGAAAATGATTTGTTTGAAAGAATATCAGTAAGTAGCTACCTTAAAAACTTTTGAAGATCTGACGAGAATCATTTAATAAACCATTGGTAAGTAGAATGAAATGACGTATGGAAAAGTTACTGTATGCTGTTTATTCTTAATACCTACAATCGATTTTATTTCACTATGTAGTTTCCATTCATAGCAACAAGAACATTATTACGAGAACACCTGGTATCCTATAAATTAAATTCTTCAAATTAAGAATTTCCGAAACGTCTTCATTTAAACATAACATTTTAAGATCTCGATCCAGCGTAAGGGACCACACTGGCCTCTGTATCTTAGATCTCGGAAACCACTGGCAAGTTTAATTACCTCACTAAAACCTCCAGACATTTGTGGTCAAGCGACATTTATTTAGGGGAACCATAACATGGGAATTCGTTTTTGTGAATTGAATAATATTAATAACTATTATAGTGTCCTTTCCGTAATGTGGTAGTCGAATAACGAGTAGTTAAGGACAATATCCAATATTTCTAATGTTAGTGCGAACTAGAAAAACTAGCAAGAAAACCATTGCTGTAAGCAATATGTTTTCCACAATGTTGTGGAAAAGTTATAACTCGTGGCAATATTTACCTTAAAACGGTTTTCTTACGATGCATTTTTGCATGATGGAACTTTGACTACCTCGTTTCGTTCCATATTGCCAAAGAGTATTGGACTTACTTTAATTTTTTCCGTTAGTAAGCAAGCATACTAAAATAAAAAATACTTAAATATTATGAAAGAATGTCTACCGCGCGTTAGTGATTCAGTCGTGATCATTATGTGCTTGTTATAAATATCATTCCTTATTCTTAATCATTGTACGAAAAAAAATACTGATTTTTTGTCGAACGTGATGGTGTGAAAATTGAAACGAAATGACCTAAGTTAATCGGCTTTTATAGGTGATACCACTCTAGCATGAAGGCAAAACCAATTCGTTAAGCGTATAACAATTCAATTCTTCCAGCTGGTTGTGGACGCCATCATCATCATCATCATCATCATCAGCCATTTTTAACCCACTGCTGGGCATAGGCCTCCCTTCGTGATTGCCATTAAAATATTATTAAGCTATACAGAAAAAAAATATGTGGACGCTGGTAATAAGTTAGCTAAATCATAATAGAGTTTTATAAAGTATTTATTTAGTGCTCACCAAAAGTCGTTGACTTTCAATATTTACATCGTGAATTGTTTAGCAGTTTAACTATTGTGTTGGTTATATTCATTTTGCGAATAGGCGAGTTGTGATGTAAACTGCTGATAATAAACTGAATAGGAAATCTAAACTTTTCCACCATAATAGTTTTTGATTTAATTCAATTAACTAAGTACAAAATTATGATATCCTATCCTACTATCCTACTAATATTATAAATGTGAAAGTTTGTGAGAATATTTGTTATTCTTTCACGCAAAAACGGCTGGCTTGAAATTTGGTATGTAAATAGGTTAACACATAGGCTACTTCTTATCCCGATATTCCTGCGGGAACGGGACTTACGCGGGTGAAATCGCGGGGCGCAGCTAGTACTTATATAAACTTAAAGTTTATTTATACGATGCAGCCGTCCTAATTATTTCTTAATTCTTCTTATTGTAACCCAACGAAGCAGTAAATATGAGAACACTGTGAGTCACCTTATTTAGTATTTTCTTGATGTCTAAAACAAGTACAAGTTCAAGCACAACTCTAATTAGAGATACTTATAATAGATTTATTCATATGTTATCGTTCTTTGTTTTTTTTAGTTTTCGTTTCTTTCTAAACGATTCTGGTTCGGTGAATTCAGGTACGTTTGCTAAACCGGCTTTTAAATCTGTTGCTAGTATATATATTTTTGATTGCCATATTATAAGAGTAACAAGAAAAAAAATCTTAAACTTATTAAATTGATAAATCTTTATAATTATTCGAAGTTTATAAAACCAGCAGTGGTTATGGTTAATTAATCTAAGACTATGAATAAAACAGACATGAAAAGCTCGTAATACCTGTATAGAGCTAAACAGCAACAGTATCAATTGTTTATGCTATAATATCACACAGTCAACAGTATAATTTGTATTGAGTTCAGTTCAGCGTAGTCACCCGCACTAAATCCCCAGTAATTCAGTTACCTGCTCGTTATCGAGCACAGAAATTGCACACTCATACCATTAACAAAACCACATGCACCAATATTGTATTCCATTTCAGTAAGGCTCTGTTATAATTCGGTAAAATGTTGTTCAATATTTAAACTGAAAGTCGTGGTATTAAACCAATGAATGGATGGTTTTGGAAACTTAATTTTCATTACATAAATTAAGTTTCCAAAACCATCCATTTAAGAAACTTCGTGGAAGGCCAAAGCACAGACGGAGATGATGAAACCATTATTGAAAAGGAATTGGTTAACGCTAAAAACTAAATAGAAGCGGAAAAGAGGATGAAGATCTTTGCCCTACAGTTTTGCTACCACAAGTAACTTTTAATAACAATAGTTGTGAACTTTGTTGCAGATTGTATGGTTCGAAGCGTTGCGCGCGCTGCAACACTCCGATCGGCGCGTCAGAGCTAGTGATGCGCGCTCGAGATCTCGTGTTCCATGTGCACTGTTTCTCTTGCGCGCTCTGCAGCACGCCTCTCAACAAGGGGGACACCTTTGGCATCAGGGATGCAGCTGTTTACTGCAGGTATCTACTAATCCTACTACTATACTAATAATGAAAATTTATGAGTTCATACACTATTTTGAACGTCGGGATATAAATAAGGTAATTAACGCGATAAAAACCTGTGTAAAGTTTATTCTAAAATATCTATTTTGAACGTTCATTGAAATTCAGAGAATTAAATTCCAAAAATTTGATGGTATATATACATGGCATAACTTGATGATTTTTCCTCAGGCTGCATTATGAAACTATGCCGGAATACGGTCCCCACATGCCGCTGGCCGGGCTTCCGCAGATGTGCCCCGGGCCCTACCCCGGCCCACCGCCCGCGCACTACCCCCCCTATCCTTCCCCCGAGTTCACGAGGGTCGACGCAGAAGTTCCTAAAGGCTCTTACTTCAACGGGGCCGCAGCACCTCCGCCCCGGCAGAAAGGTCGACCCAGGAAAAAGAAACCCAAAGACCAAGACATCATGACGGCAAATCTCGGTAAGTCCAAACTCCGCCGACGCGAAACACCTTATTCCTCCTATCGACACAAGATTTAGAATTACCATGTCATCATTCTGCAGCAATTCATTCGTGTTAAATTAAATCAGATGTTCTCGGCGACGCATGCCGCCATTTTGTACCATTTTAATATCTTACAACGACTCCGGTCACCTTCTTCGTTTCGCCGACAAAACGCTTACAATTTTATTAACACATTAAAGTCAAAACTGCACTTACCTTCGCCAGATTATCGGCAGCGACTTCCCGTGTGTTTTTAAAAACTTTTTTCGAGATACCGAAACCAGTCCGTTTATCTGGTCGCGCTGGTCCGATCGGCCGGCCCGTCGCGATGTGCCCTGACAAGAATTCCTTCTTAATTTTGAAATTAGAGCGTTGCGTGCGCGCCGAGGCGCGACTCGAAACAGAAAATCATTTGAACCTGACAATCGCATTCAAAAACCACAACCACGAACCCGCGTTATATCTGGACAAACAATCTAAGATTAATAAATTGCCTCTTTTTGCGCTCATTATGTACTCGATGAAGCATCAATTACTGCGGAATACATTATAAGACTATTGTGCTCGGTGAACCGCGCCAATCATTTATATCTTCATATGGCAGACCCGGTTGAACCAGAAAGTGAGGTCAGATATGCTTGGATAGAGTATAATATAGGAACGCGTAAGTCACATCACATGTTGCCCTCTGGCGCATACGGTTTCATCCACTTCACTATATCACGTACTAAACTTTTCAACTTGTGCTTTCAACCTGCACGAACGTATCATTATTTTTGATCCATGCAATGTTTGATATTTAAAAAACAAAGGTGACTTGAAATGAAGAACCTACAATACACTATTACGATCCCTCTAAATCTTAAAACAATATGAAATTATGAATTATGATGATGTAGGGTTGAAACCAGCCATCACTTACGTTTTCAATTAAAACTTTTATAACAACACAATAATAATTACAAAAGTGATTGATGGAGCACATAAAATTATGTATTCAGTCGGATAACAAAACACAAATTATGTAAGATATCCGTAATTAGCGCGAAACCGAGTTAAAGTACGAGATTTACGACTGGCAGGCTATCGGCAAAAATATCTAAGAGCAACTTAGCTTGAAGTAGGTACTAAACTTACTGTTATTCTTTAAACTGATATGTATTATTGTTGAATTTATTTTTCCTTTGACGACACTTATTTCGATTACAGTTGTGTATGTTCTCCTAAATCTAATGGTCTTATTCATAAAGATTTGTCAATTTAATATAGGTTTATGTTTTTCTTGTTACTCTTATGGCAACGAAAAGAGAGCAACAGTTTTAATATCAGTTCTAGCTAATATAGGTTTACTGGTCTAATATGCATAAGGGGGTAAACGTATGCCTCATTCTTAGCTCTAAATGGGATTATGAAACTAAAATTTCCAAATTCCCCTTCTGAAAGGGATTTTGACAGTAACCCAGTTTTATTGACTGACAAAAACACTTCTATGACAAGTCCTTAAATCTAGGGGATTCTATAGCCTGTTTGAACACGACTCCCTCACGACCAAGGAAAGACGCAGATAAAAATCTAGTGGTGTTGTCTGGCCTTGTTTTTATATAGGTACTTAACTCATTATTTGGCCTCCCTCCACCCATCTATCCTCACAAACTTTTGCATTGTTAATAATAATATTTAAAAAAAATTAACATTAGAGTTAAACATGACATCTGACTTTAAAATTTTTAAATACAGCTCAAAAACATAACTTTTTTTGTTATTTTCATAGTCAAAAGCTAACAATTAGCACACACACATGTTGTTAGTTTCCAGGGTTCCGTACTTAAAGTATGCTAACAGGCAACAGGCAATAGGATCATATAACAAAGCCTCATAAAGGATAGACACGATTACCCTTACCTTATGTCTATAGCTGCTTTAATACCTACTTATGAACCATTAATAAAAATGAAATGAAGTCTAAAACATACACTGCAAAAAACGTATGATAAAAAAGTATGTGAAATATTTTATGGTATGAAGCCTTCGTGTGCGCGTCGGACTCGCACTTGGCTGCTTTTTTTAGCAGATTTATGATGATCGGGATAACGGCTTGTTTATGTGTTGGCGCACAGCGACCTTAGCTCGCGATGTGAACTTTATAACGTGCTAAAGTAACCTAGATGCCGCTCGCCGACCATTCTGAGGTAGAATAAAATTATCTTGATTCTGATGACGGCCCATTGTTTTCAGGTTATAATATTTACATAAACATTTATGGGAATTTTATTTTTACACGGCGATTATAACGGCATTTTGAAAATAAACAATGTAACATTTGAAATTCTTCTTTTTTAACTTTTTCTCATTATTTTTGGCCTTTGTCACCTTTTAGTTGGAACTACTACGCGTACCGCAGTAATGTCGCAGAAAAAATAATTACATACGTGCACACTTTACTAAAATAATGAAGGAACGGATATAGAAATGTTAGCAAGCTTTGATAAAAGTATATCTTTATGGTTGGGTGTGTCACCCCACGGAATATGAAACTGAAACACGACACGAATTCCCGCTATATATATCTAAATAAATCATCCCCCGGATAGGGGTGGAACTACGGGTTTACTTTATGGATTTGTAGGAGTATTCGTCTACGTAAGTCACACCGTGATTTTATAACAAGTACATATTTAAATATTTTTGGACCATTCATCGTTTAATCATCACCGAAATTTATATGGTATGGTAGTTTTTATTGGTTAATATTTTATTGGCTAATTTTGGGTAGATTCCTCGTTTACGAACTAAATTTGGTTAGATTTCGACCCTGTCAAGCACTTCACTCAACTTTGGTGAACAAGTCCTTATTGAGTAGATGTGAATTCAAAAAAACATGGTAAATATTTAAATTAATGCAAAGTTCAAGAACGAACTCGCAGATCTTCGTCTTTCAAGTAGACGACATTTTATAGATGAAGCATTTGTACGAGTTTAAGAGAAGTAAAAACTACGTCTACTAACCGACAGGGATAACTGCACAACCAATAAGAATTAATGATTTCGCCACATAGTATGTCTTATAATTTATTGCATTATAAATACATGGAGCATGTGCAAAATACCCGATATGCGATCGGCGTTCGGCAAGTGTTGTCCATGGCCGGTCGCGGAGGACCCGGCCAACAAAAACGACAAGCCATGTCCGTTCGTCCGGTATAATTGCATTTTTATTAATAAAAGTGTGTGCGAATAAGGCACACAATTTGCCTAGTAAGCGCTAGAGGCACCTGTCTTTGAGATTAAGCGATTAGTGGCGCGACAATGCGAGCGTTGAGTACGGACCAATAAATTATGCGACACTCTATTGGATATTCAGCATTGCTGAGTCCGCAGCCGCCGCTCCCGGTTTTGGTCGGGTTGGTTTTTGTCATTGCGGCCATTTTTGCGAGCGGTCCAGCTTTTTATCGGCTTGTCAACTTTGTCAAGTACGAGTTTGGTACCAGTTATACGAGCGTATCAATTATAAGGGAACGCAGTTGCGTAATGCAGTGAAAGGCGGCTAGAGGCGAGGCCTGTCCCACGCCTCTACGTGAGCAGCCAGCCGAGCCCTAACGTGGGCCCACAAATACATTTCTCAGGTACACGTACAACTACTTCAGAATAGTCATGTGGGATGCAGGATGGGTGGGTGTCTGTGGGTGAAACAATAACACTATTTGCTTAGTCCTTTTTTGAAGAGACGGAATTACGCAAAATTTACCCAATTATTATTACGACCGAAACGCCGACGCCCAATTATTCATAACATAGTCCAAGTTCTTTTCGCAAAGACTGGCATTTTATTTCGTTTTTAGATATTAAGCACAATAAACGTTTTCGTTTTCAAACAATAGCAGCAGTTATATTACTTACGTTAAAAAATAGCTTGCAACATTTTCCCAGGGAGGCGAATAGCGCAGAACAACTATCAGATTGTGCGGGGTTATTTTGGTGTCACCCGAGTGGGCACGTAAATACGGTCGCGATATAACCGCGATATAATGTCGCACGTCAGCGTAGGGTTGTCACGTAGTGAGTTGACGTGACGAAAAAACATCGACATTTGTACGAATTTTAAGTGGGCAGCAGATGTTTTTTATATTGTTAGTTATTTCATTATCTAAGGTGTAATCAATCAAACATGATCGATAAAACAATCTTTATTCAAAACGGTAAAACATTGCAACTTCGTGAAGGCTACGCTACTTTGTAGAACCTGTGAAGAAGACATTTATATAAAGCAACGCAGTATAATGATTAAATCATTATATTGAGTGAAGTTTCTCCAGGCGCGTTGCAAACATACCGATGCGAATGGCGCTACAAATGTGTCGCTCGCAAGTCGCGGCCAGCTACAACATTATTGCTAATAGCAATTTTTATAGTTATACTATACTGCATAAGACGGTTTTTTATGGCATTTATATTGTAGTTATAACAAGCTAGCGGTAATGATGGGTGTTTTAGAGTGTTTTAACGCCGATGTTATGGCTCACGGGTGGGCATTAATGTAATATAATGAGTTGAATCGTGTCTCGAATCCTTTCATTTTACATCAGTGAATTTGACGGCTCAATTTTAAATATCTGCCGCATATTGATTTTATAGTAACTATTTAATCGAGAAGCAATAATACGCGTTTACAAAATGATAATGTAGCTTCTGACTTCTGAGTAAGTTTGAAATTAATGTTGTGTTGAATGATGAACGATGGAGGATTAAGAAAATGGTAGAGATAGAAAAATTTTTTAACTGACCTATCACGTCCCATTGCTGGGCAAAGGTCTCCCCCTCAGCTTCCACTCTTTGTGATTTAAGGCAACGGTTTGCCAGTTTGATTCGAATGCATTCAGGTCGTCTCGCCATCTTTCTCTGGGTCTGGCGCGTCGTCTCCGACTGTCTTCAGGCACCCACTGAGTGATGAGCTTCACCCAAATTTCTGGATGCATTCGATCCACATGACCTGTCCAATCTAAAAGAAAATATATTATATAGCTTGAGTTATTCTATTCATTAATAATAATTTAGATTGTTTATGTTATTTTTCCCTATTTAGTTAGACAAATAACTTAAAAGTAAAAGCATTGCATATTTAATAGAATTTAACAAATATTTATAGTGTAATTAATAAACTAGATACCTACTGACTACCTTTCTTAATAACACTTCCGAACAGGCTTCAACAGATAAGTATAAGTAGGCACTTTCCTCGAGTACTATACTCCATGAATATAAATGAAGAAATAACGAAAACTGAGCAATTTCATTAGCGAGATGGCATCGTTTTGTTTTCCTTCAATAAAATCTGTATATTTTACGAGACTCCACAGAAACAGAAGTAAAGACGACAGTTATTTACTACGATGATGATAAACACTACGGCTATATGGACGTACGGAACGTCATATAGTTGAGTATTTTAGTAGTCAGAGATCCAGTTGATATGAAGAAATCGTCATATGGGCGATGCACTCCCACGCACTGTTTAATATGTTTATTAGGTTCGGTTTGTCTATTCCAGATTATTACCAGCTTTTATGTTATCACCGAGTGTTTGTTACATTTATTTATGTAAAGCAAACATTGTATTTTGTCTTTCATACTCCTCGGATTTTGATAAAAGAAAATACCTATAAATATTCTTATTTTGCCATACCTGGGTAAAGTGATGATTAATTCACTTATTGAATAACGTTATTCGTCAAGTAAAAGTCCCAGATACTGACGTCATCAGGTTAGTAGAGCCGTGAGCACGAAAATCATTTTTGTATGCGATAATTATTTGACACTACAGTATTATAGATATTATTGTAAATAGATATTATGTTTAAAAACCCCATCTGTTAATTCAGTTACTGTTTAGTAAATGTTTTATCATTCCAACATCACATTGCCACCGAAACGTCGCGGCGTCGAGGTAAATTAATATGATTTCAATACGCGATTAAGTCCCGTTAATATTTATAAATGTGTTTTATAATTGTCAATCACATGACAATAAAAAAAGATTTGAGTGTTTGAACAAACATTTTGAATTACATAATTCAAAATTTTTGCCTAAACCTATAACGTTTTTTAAGATTTGGTTATCATAAGACAGGATGGTCTTAAGTAAATGCGTTTCAAGAATATGACATAGCAGTAGCACCTTCTGTTCCCATAGTTAATTACATTCCGAAAGAAAATCGTAACTTGTCAATCTTCCCTTAAATTTTGTGACGATGTGACCATAAATTACGCACTAACGGGTGGACAAAAAAACCAACGCTTCCTATTTCAATAACGGGAGCGAAGTAAATTATAGGTCGTAATGAAGTTGTCGCATCTGCTTGCCTCGTCACGTGGTACCTTCTTTTTTCCTTTTATATTTAGTATTTTCCTACCAGCAGCATTCGGTTTCATTGCTATACCTCCATAAATTTTGTATAGCCGCGTCTACGGCTCCTTCGTGATTTATTTCCCGCCAAAATATGTGTCGGGTATTTTTTTCGGTATTGGACATTACGAGTAGCGTCCGACGATGGTACTGATAGGGTGCCAGCGCGTTCCCTCGCCGACGGTAGTTGGCTCGAGAGAACACTTTTTTTCATTTTTTAAACAAAAAATCAAGGGACATATTTTCGATTCCTTTTGGAATTTCCGATAAAAGATAGACACGAACGTTTTGTGAATGGACTGTTCAGCAAAACCCGTTTATAAGCTTTGCTTTACCTTTATTCTTCCAAGTACCTACCTACATTTCTATAAATAAAAGCGAATATTTATTTGTATTTATATATTGCAATAGTATTAAATTAAACGGTCGTTCACTGTTAATAGTTTATTCTTGATAAGTGTTTAAAGGTGAAATATAATAAAATGGAACATAATTGTAATATTCATGCTCAATTACCTCGAACAAAACAATCGCATGAGGTAGATTTTATTTAACGGATTAGACGGAACTAACCTGCTTTATTTCAATTTATTGTAGTGTGATATCGATATTGTTTTATTAGATTAACATTTTCAGTACATTTAGAAAATAATGTTTTTTATTTTAACATTTTTACTGAAATAGAAATGGATTATCATCTTATGGTATTATATTATAATATACCTAATAATTATTAGTGTTTTTGTTAACACTGCAAAGATATACCCTTTCAAACTCTGAAAAACAAAATTCTGGTTCTGTAGTTTTTAGGCAAGACCTTTGTCAAGGCTTAACGACTTAAAAGCCAGCTCTAACTAGAGTGTCCTTTTTAATCTACTTTAAAAAAAGTGGGAGTTTCTATTTTCCACTAATGTTTCCTTTGAAGTCCAAGGACTTTTTACCAAGGTAAAAAACAGCATTTTCTTAGTAAATACTTTTTGACTGACTTTTTAGAAAGACTAATTACTTGCTCCAACTTTCTTTATACAATAATTATATAACACTTTTTGACAAATGACAATGTTACGATGGCCATACAACTACGGTGATTCGTAAGTTGAATATTGAAAACGGGCATTGGGCAGTAGTAGTATATTTATTTTTATAAAGTATGGTCACACTACACATGTCAGTTGGTTAATGTGATATCCATGTTAGTTCATTTTGTTGCCGCCGCTATCGCCCGCAAGACATCTGTATCAGTGGCACACCGACCCTATGCCTTTATATCGTTGCCTTATTTATTACTCGAACGAAAACCTCTTTCGAATTAAGAAATTCAGAATATGGACGTTTTAATTTTTTACTGTTTCGAGATCGGAGTACAGAATACACATTCAAGACGCCTTTAATCTTGTTATCTTGTTTAGAACAAACTTTTGTCGACAGTTTTTATGTTATGTAAATTCACTTTCTCTGAAAACGGTTGTCTTTTTCATGATTCGTGTTAGATTATTTGTATTTTATATTTTCTTGCTTGCGTTAATTTTTACCGGACATTTAATATAAAAGTATTTTATTTTTCTTAATTTGTTCAATAATTTATAAGTCTAAACGTAGTGAAAGACCTTCCAGTCGTGAAGGCACATTAAATAAATAAATATAAAGAGGTGATTTTTACGAATGCTATTGTTATTTTTAATTTATGCCATGTAATAAAAACTCGTTGGGACAAGCAAGACATTAAATGCTGTGCATCGTAAATGTTTGTTGAGCCATAGGGTGCCTGTTTGCGTCTGTGGGTTACTTGTGTTGAACTTTTATCGATAATATATGTTTTATATAAAAATACAAATTATCTAAAAAAGAAAGTAAAATAATATCAGGTGTATCTTCTGATTGTCAACAAATAAGCTTGTGATCAAGTGCATCTAAAGTAATCTAATATCTTTATCTATCCTTGGGTCCAATGCGGCCAAGGATAGAAAAAATTAGAAAAAGAGTAGGAAGGCTTTTACAATCACTGGAACAGTTAAGTCTTCAATAATAATACTTATTAATAGTTTTAAGCCTAATAACTTTTGGTTTCGTAAGTTTCGTTCAGCCTACAAATTTGCTCACGTGATAGGTATTTTAAGTCAACTAACTAACTAGTGGTAAGTTGTCAACTTGGTCAATGTTTAAATAATGTATTCTCTATGTCAAGTTTCTTCAAAAAACTTTTTTATTTAAAGTAAAAGGCCCAGGCGGAGATGGCGAGACGAGCTTGACGACTTTGACAAGGAATCAACATTTACACAGAAAATCAAGGACAAGGGCCCTTATCGCTGAAGATAGAAAGGAGTAGAAGGGGGGGAGGGAGGCCGTTGCCCTGCAGTGGGACACCACAGGCTTTAAATAATAATAAAAATAAGCAAACTTATAATATCAGCACATTACTCAATTTAAATAACAATCACTCAAGTCTAGATGAAATAAAAATTACAATAAAAAATGTTTAAAAACCTTAAAAACACAATTGAAAGTATCCAAATCTTTTATCTACATCGCATCATAATAAACATTTGATATTTGTCGTCATCTCGTGTCTACATGATATCTATCGACGCCATAATAACTTTACGTTTTTAAGTAGTAATAACATGTGAAATATGACCGCTGAGTGGACGGTTCGCGCCGGCCTCGGCTCTGAGTTAAGGCTACCTACAGTAGCACCTCCTGCTGGCTTGTTATATACAACACAACACTGGAGCCGATGAAATTAATAATATTACCTTTTTTTCCACATCGAGTATGCCGACAAACCGTTGAATCTTTTTATTACGTATCGACAAGCGACTCACTCTCACTGAGCTTATACAAATACTTAATATTTAATTCGTGTATACTAATATTCTGGTTTGTTTAATTATAACATTTAAACTCTATAAATAGTGACCCTAAAATATCCTAAACGTTATATCTCACTTATCATCGTCTGTTATAAAAATAAAAAACATAATGTCGTTTCGTTTGTGTAGCCTTTCGTCGATGATCAAACTAACTTTCTGCGTCGTCACTGTGACGGCAAACCGCAAAAAACTCACCGGACGAAGTGTTATCGTGTAGGAAATCTCATTTTTTGCCGACGTTATACATGAATGGTGAGTACAATTTATGGGATCACAATGATCTTTTTATACTCCATCCAACTTTTTTATACACTTTTTTCATGAACCTGCGCGTTATCTCTTACATTTTGTGTCTCAATCTATTAATTATGTCTTCTTTTAGCGGACGAGACGTTTTGTGATGCGATGTTATTTATCGATAGTGGGTGACGTGTCTGGCACATCTCTATGACATGACGGTTCTATTCCTATTCTTTTTTGAAACAATAAATCTTTCAAAAATATAAGGAAATTGATTACCAAGTACTCATCAGAGATGCTTTTCATAGTTCGGTTTTTGTAAGTTCATTTCTGTTTAGTGCGACGGTATCGCGCGAGCTCTGCACGATCGCCTGGAGCCAACTCTCGTCACGTTCATTTTGATTAGATGTATTTTTGTCTAGAATCATGTTGAGCTTGTATAAGAGGTGCATTTCCTTTGCCCAGCAGTGGGACATGATAGGTAAGTAAAAAAAAAATTTCTTTGCAAAGTTTTGCAGTTTTTACAAATTCCAAAATCGAAATTAAGAGCACACACGGGTACGATAATAGAACAACTCTATGCGTCAAAAATACCTCTCGCTCAAATTAGCATAGCAAGCATTCTCTTAATTTTGAAAAGCAAACATTGTTTATTGCTCGGCTCGCTCAAAATCGCTGAGTATTTACGCGAATCGGGCGCACGGCTATAAATCTACGAGTAAAACGGTCCAACGGGTCTCTGCATAATTACCGCAGGACTAATTGTTCGCGGGCAAACCTCGGAACGGACGAAAATTGTCGCGCAACTTACATGACCCATAAAAGGAAAAAAACTGGTTCAATTGCGTGTTGAACGACGCATTCTTGTACTATACGGATTTGCAGTCATATTTTTACGAAGTTCTACAGCTGTAACTCTAGAATTTAAAAATGTTAATGTGTTTATATCTAACTGGTGACCCTGCTTTCACACGCGTGTTTTCGTTACTATCCATGTACACTAAATACGGAAAAAAACCTATATGTATTTTATTTTTGACCAAAACAAGTTTGATAGTTTTGTAATAAATGAGGTTGATATCAATCTTGAACGACATTTTGCAGCCTGTTGGTTTCAAAGAAGTTTTTTTCTGCTTTATACTTTTGGGGTTCCGAGTCGAGAAGTTGCTTTTTAATTTTTTTATGTTTATACTCTTTAAATGATTGAACACACAATTAACCGCGTATTTAAAATTTCCAACATTGAAAAAAAGGCATCGTCAAAAAAGCTATGTGAATCATAAACCTTTTATTACGGAATCGTCACGGGCACGGAACGTAACCGTGCGTGCTACAGACCACTCACCACATCGGTACATAAAGTACATTGCTATTTTAGGCATGAAAACCGAGAATAGCTAGGCTAAATGAATCGGTGTAGGGTCACGATCATGGAATGTGGAAATATAAAAATTGCTAATCCCAAGGTAGTTTTTTGTCAACACACGAATTATTGTGTCTGCGGAAGAAATTGTATCAAATGTATTGTCTTTTTATAGAGATGCAACAAATTATAAACAGCCTTTAGAAACCTTACTTCAGGTCGAAATTTTAACACGGTAAATAACTAACTAAAATAAATTAATTTAATAAATTATTTCATAAAACTATGGTAGTTGGTAGCCTGTCTACACCGCGCGCGTTTGTGCATAATCACCGCGAAATGTGGATGTCGAAACGAGAGAAAGCAAACGAGCGTTTACAAATGTTTCCTATTTAAATAGGTACTTGATAATAGGAGTGAGGCGTATATATCGGAACAGGTAAAAATAACAGGTTTCACTTTAGAACAGTATGGAACTGTTGTCTAGACTTATGAGAAACTGTTCCAGTTCCACAACAGCCCGAATCTGCAGAAACATGCTTTTCTTTATTCTAGCGTATGGAGTTTACTTTTGTTAGAAAGAGATAACGCCACGGAACATGCTCTTCTCTATTCTAGCTTACACAGCTTACCTTTGTTGGAACGAGATAGCAGCTGTTATGCCTGTCTGTTACTGTTACAAGCAGAGAACAGGTGTTGCATTCGTTCGGAAATGTTGGGCTCATTTTTTTTACAGAAAAAAATACTGTTGTATACATTTCATTCATAATAATGCAAAAAATAGTTGCATTGTAAAACTTAAGTAGTACATTACAGTAAAAATATTTATTTGTTCGTGTTTGTCTGAAAACTAACTTGTCAGAACATGCACTGAAACTGTTCCTCAGCACTGTTACCCTACCAAATGTTTAAATTTCTACACGAACTATGTTACAACACAACCACTGTTATTGCTGTTATTTTGGAACAGGTTTCTGGAACTGTTATTTTACTGGAACTGGAACAGGCGGAACAGGTTTCTTTTTTTACCTGTTATAGCCCACTCCTACTTGATAATTATAATTACGTGAATCGCAAATATTATTTTTCAAATAAATACTATATTTAAAATTATTATTTTTCTCTGAATAAACTACTTAATACAAATATTTAGTTTTTATTTATCATCATTACACACAGAGCATTTTGCTCGTTTAAAAACGCTTAAATCAAGCTTTCGTTGAAACTAAAATAAAGACCATGAAAATGTCAACTTGTTCTTCTGGTTATCTATAGGTGGGTTTGGACCTAACGAACAATCAGACACCTTAGATAATACACCCAGAAAAACGTATAACATTTTTTCTGATACCACAATAGGATTACAACATAAAAGGGTATTACGATCTACGAGTCTCATATTATTTCATCTTTATAGCTCTTGATAAAAGGAAAATTGCTATTCCTATTGTGGTATCTCTACGTAGGCCACAATGTAACTTTCCGCCTTGAAAGGGGTTTGTATATTTACTTTTATTAAATTTAACACAATGAGCGAAAGTGCCATGCGATTGTTTGCGACTTTATATAAATATTTTTTTTTTTTTTGTGACATAAATATTTAATACTGTAGGTAATAATACCAAGACCCTTTTACAGACAGCAGAAGGTGTATTTTAAACAATTACTTATATAAAAAACTTATACTCAATAAATTCTAGAAATAATATCTTATTTCACATGACGGTGCTAAGTAAATTAGCTATAAATATATTTTTATTAAAACCTTAGCATTACAAATTCTTATTGCTCGATATAAAAAAATCCTTTCTTATTAAAGCACTAGAAGCGTAACAGCCGGAACCCTACATGACCCAATCTGACTACATACTCAATTTAGAATCGTAATAGATAATTTAGATGTGGTGCTCGAAATAAACATTTTGTTTTAATTTTTAGTCTGAAGCCTACCAAACTTTTGAAGTATGACGCTGCAGTAGTGCAGTCCACTGAACATGTCTGTCTAAAAATCCTCAGCAGCATGCCTGTTCTCTAACCAGATCTGAACCCCGAGTATCTGGAGATGGGATTCCGCGGCGGAGGGCTGGGCTCCACGTCGCGCACCAAGCGCATGAGGACCAGCTTCAAGCACCACCAGCTCCGCACGATGAAGTCCTACTTCGCGATCAACCACAACCCCGACGCCAAGGATCTCAAGCAGCTCAGCCAAAAGACTGGACTGCCGAAACGAGTTCTTCAGGTAATATGAATTCTTATCTCGCGAAAGTGGAGCGAGACTGTGTACGAGAATTAACTAGCGAATTTTTTGTAGTAACTTGAGGAGTTAAAGTAATTCGTATACATGTTGCAAGTTTAATATTTTATCATTGTCACTACATGTCAACGAAACGAGCTGGCAACAGGTTTAGCTACCATTTTAGTCTTCAGAGATATCAAAATGCATTATAAATAAAAGGGCTATCTTGTTTCTTTTAACGTGACTTATTTCTCACTACACAGTTTCTCTCTACTTTGTTAAATCGGTTTGCTGAGAATTGTTTTAACGTTTGACAGTCATTGTTTTTGGTTTACAGATTTAGAAACAGATATTTATGCATTTTCATCTTTATGATCGTAGATTTTCATTAACTAATAAGTATAAAAATATAAAAATACTTTCTAAAACACTCGTATGTACAAAATCATTGAGGGCCTTTGATAAAATTAAATATAGTCAAGGCCGCTGTCTCATCAATTTTATTAATGTTTAATATACTCACTTTAGATTTTAAAAGAAAAGTCAAACATAAACCGCTATTACACAGTATCAGGTTACTTCTTCCAATTCATATTCAAATTACATCTTAAAGACAAGTGGAGTCGTTACATTTAAGATCGAAGAGATACAAAACGCTTTAACCGCGATGGTTTTAGCATGGAATACTTGGAAACATCATGGTTTCCTGCTGTTTTATTAACTCTATTATAAAAAGCAAATCCAACAGATTTCATAATATTACCCAGCTGATTTTTGATTAGAATCAAGAGTTGATAAAATAATTTGTAAGTTTCTATTGATGTTATTAAAACAAAAAAATAATGTACGTCGTAGGTATATTTGCCTAAACTTTATAACAAAAAAAAAATGGTTTTACTTACCAAGTCGAATCAAATAGCCACGATAGTCATTTTCTAAAATTTATAGACATTTAGGGTTAAAAATACCTTAGTCTAAAACTATCAAACTAATCTATGACTGACTAACATAACGTCATACATAAATCTATTGAAAGAGTAGGTGCCGTATATGGTCTGTTTATGAGATTTACGGCACGAAATGTACTGAACCAACTCAAGTATGTCAAACGCATAAAATAAGTCCGAACAAACCGGTAGTTGGAAGCTAATGCGAATTTAATGTCGTCGATATCGCCTCGCCTTGTATCGATATGAACGCATTGCGAATGTATTTTTAATTTGTATGTGACTACCTACTGCTCTTTTTTTTGATGTGTGTTTTTAGGTTTCGCTCGCAGGATAAAACTGGTAATGTATCAAAAGGTTATTTCCACAGAACAACCTGAATTTTAGTCTTGTGCACACAATAGTTAAGTTAAAAGAAGGTAAGCTTTCCCTATTTTATCTGTGGCTTTTCTACAACTTCATTTCTACTGTCGCCACGTCACGGATAATTGTCATAGTGTTGTGTCATTTTCCATGACTTGTCAATCTACTGAAATAATGTAAGTATGTACAACTTTAGTACTTTCCTACTTCGTCTGTCCGCAGAAGGCACTGTGACAAGATTTTATACATTACCAGTCAAACATGAGAACTTACGCACTAACAACGTGTCGTGTAGATTGATTGGCACTTGTTGTTTCAATTTCAAATTACGTAAGCTAAATTAAGATTCACTGAACACGGATTGAATGTTGATATTCTTTTTCTATTTTACAATTTAGTGTCGTTAATAGGTAGGTACATTAAAATTATTTAAATTATAACCATTTATTTGTGTAGTATTGAATAACACCATACTCAAAAGATTCGGTTATCATAATGATGCTGCAGATTTTCAAACTTCGAACCATAATTGTTTTGGACCAAATTGAGAAGATGTCAAAAAACAGTGATATTTTGCCCAAAAGCCGCCATGCAATGTCAACAGGTCCCTCGATAAATGTTTCAAAGAATTCGCGTGTTGGTGGCACAAATTGCTACTTCGCCGCATCGTAATTATGTACCAGTATGTTATTATACGCCGAAACTGGACGTCCGAGATCAGAGGCTGAGAGAAATCCCGGTCACAGTGGGTACGATGTACAGTTGTGCATCTTACCGTATTATTCCATTTGGTTTGACCTTAACTCGACTCGTGTCGAATAGACTGATCGATGCGGTGACTGTGGTTCGATTTCTACACATCCTAGATACATAAACAAACAAAGCATCATCCAAGTTGCCACTCAGTGGCAACTTGGTTTTCGTTTGCTTTGCTCATTCGATCGATAAATTAAAATGTCCTAATTCTCATGCACAAACAAAATAGTACTTACCTATTTCGTATCATCTACAATAAAAGCTAATTAGATTGTATTCGAAATAAAGCTTTAAGCCTTATGAATAAAAATATACATTATATTGAGCCAATTATTTTTATTAGAATTAAGTAAGTACTTACATGAAATATACATTATATTGATCCAATTATTTTTATTAGAATTATGTACTTACATGAAACGCTGGCTTGTGCTCACTGAATAAATAAAAATCTTTCTTGCTCTTTACCGTTTTCCAAAAATCAGTCGGATATTCGTCTGGAATACTCGTTTATATTTCTACGACAACCAGTTGACTGATAATTATATCCTGTCATGGCTATAATACGATACACTGTTAATAAACGCACGTGCATATTTGCTCCTCTAATTGATTTTATATTTCTCACTACTGTCTGCAAAATACTTACAATTAGATTGACTATTAGCAGCACCTAAACAAAACTGAGATATTGTACTGCATGTTTGTGTTAATTGGTAAGTACTTTTGTTACTCGGTCTACTGCGCCTTGGAGACACCGTTGTGTTTTCAATTTCAATAAACCATTGTGCGTGAATAAATAAAGAAATTAATACACATAACGTTGGACATTTTACAGGACGTCACCAAGTCCCAAACTAAACAACATAATGTTTGCGTTATGGTAAGATGATTGACATGAAATGACTTTACGTCAAAATGTAAAAAAAATACCTCATGAAAAGTCTAAGAAAATGTGACACATATGGGGTTTAATGGGGATATTAATGGCGATTCTGATCATGTTTCATGATTAATAGCCACATAAATCTTTAACCAACACTAATCTGTTTTCGCGTTCTGAATGTTGTTATTTAATATTTATTTAAGTATCATAACAATATAAACCATCATAATAAAATTTAAGAGAAAACTGTTTCGAAAATCGTAGAATACAGTTACTGAAACCGAATTTCAAGAGTTTTGTCCTCTCTTAGTAAAATATTGACCGACCTTTATATAAATATTACTATGTTTATGAATTGATTGTTCGTATTTAGTCTCATTCATTTGTCGGATAGTTGTGTGGGACAAATGCATGCGGCGCGGCAAAGACGGCCCTGACTTTTACCATCGCACTAAGTGCTAATGCACACTTCGGCACATCTCTCGCATTTAGAACTTCGTATTGAAGTTAATTTGTTTACCCGAGGCGGTTCTTTAATATAGAGCTTCGGCTAGTACAAAGGGGCTCTATTGCACGTATGAACTACCTGTTTTGTTAGAGCTGTTTCGTAAGCCGTATTGTAATAAAGAAAAGGCATGTACTTCGTAAGTCAAGTGTCAATAAACAGTTCATGCGCGATCAATCTTATATTCCCGGAATCCCGACCGAATCGATCGTGTCGTTTCTAGCCAAAATCACGGGGGCCTACAATGTAATCGGAAGGCTCCCGATTCAAAGCCGAGCCTATCCGACTTTCTCCGAAAACAAGATACCGTCGTCGGAGGAACCCCGGACCAATTATAAGAAGGGCCCCCTTCCCTCCGTCCTCCGAATATTGACCGAGATTTTACAACAAAAACTCCAGGCTAAGTCGCCATTTTCTTTTTTTACAGATAACTTTTTATTTTGCCCTTTTGTTGGTACCACCGTACGTTTTGTGCAGAAGTAATATAAACATAGGTACCTATCAAATTCTAGACACTGTTAGATCTAAATATTGGCCAACAAATAGCGCATAGCGTAAGTAAAAGTTGACAATAGCGCATGAAAGTTAAGTACTTACCTAAAAGAATTGATTTACTCGATCTTATCACATGATACATATAAATTATCGTAAGCTATTGTAGATTGTTTTGTAATTACTTACTCGAATCGGTTTCTAGAGAGTAAAACACTGGGCTATTTTGGTGGTTGTTATTTATTAAATAATTTATTTGCGTAAATGAAACATTTTAGAACTAGATTGAATAAAATAGGTACCTACGTATTTTTAGTTTGGTATAAACCGTTATGCCTAAGCACTACTCGATTGCGCTGCCATCAAAGGAGTTATAGCTACCAATAAAATCATAAAACACGAATAGCAGTGTGTTGAATAACGCAATTCGATTTCAAACGGTTCAAAAAGGCAAATGTTTTTCAGATATCGTACACTAAATAATGCTGCGTGGAGGCTGAAATGTGAAGATTTATGTCTCACCTCTCGAGTTATTTACAATACTAATTGCTTTTGACGTCAAAATTGAACCTTAACGCGTTAGAGTTAAGGGTTGGTTGCAATTAGCTTTTTGAAGAAGTATGAAACCTCAAAGGCTCAGTGTGAATGGAAGGTGAGGGGCATTCGCAGTTATATTCGCAGCCCCCGCCACACGACGCTCAAAGGCTGGTTGCTGCTTAAAGGAACACCTGTGCGAGGATGGGGCCTTTTCTAACTTAAGTTTTATACAAATGGCTTTATAATGTACGAAATAAGTACATAATTAGAGATGTCACTGCCTCATTTCCTTTCAACTTTATAAACAAAGCTGTCTAGAGTTCTGTAATCAAAATAATTACTAAATTTTAATAAGGACTCGAAATAGCGATTAGTTTCAAACGTTAATTGCAAAAATTTAAAACAAATACCCCAAAACAGGTGCATGCCTCGCTGGTAATTGCGCGGGCGCCGCGCGGCTGATATATAGACGCGCGCTGTCACCCGTACCCAACGCGGGCACATTTAGAACAAACCGTGCCATATTTCTCTCCTTGCGTCCGCAATTACGTGATTTGTCACTCGATGCCCTTTTTTTTTTCTTCCACAACCATCTTGAAAAACGACTCCGGTTCAAGTAGCGCCGTAATTAGTCGACTGAAAAAGTGCCTTTCCCTGTTCTCGTTTATTGTACGATCAATCGTGTACTGCTACTGGATTTATCAATTCTATCGAAACGTTTTAATTTATTGTATCTTTTCGTGAAGTTCTAACTAAGCTCTTAATTTGTGATGATTATACAGTCAAAAGTTTTAACTGAGAATATTCTATTTTTGTCAGCGTTTTCACGGTATGGCCACAAATGTTGTAAAGATTCATCTTAACGGCACACAAATCGTCCAGATGAGCAAGATCCCGCGCCAACCCCTGCAATTAGTATCGGTCGGTCACACCTCGACATTTGGCCAGATATAATTTGACTTTCTAAGTACATTTTGTGACAATAATATACCGTTACTTTTCCAGAAATATAAACTTTGTGTTGGTGCGGTGAAGGCTGAGGCTCGCTTCTCAGCTTAAGACGATCACAATCAAACGCTCTAGTAATTAGTACGGCGCAACGTTTTGAGACGCTCGGTTGGGCAGATAATTTCCGCTGCACGTTCAAAAGGCGACCATTTGTCACTTGGTCGCGCGAACTCGCTACGAGCGGACATCCCGACTCTCCCTCCTAATTTATTCCTTTATTATTTATTTAAGGAATACGAGACTATTAATCACATCTCAGTCTACAGTTTTTATTTACACATAAGAGGAATGTTTGAACTGCTTTGATCGTGTTTGTTTGAAATTTATTAGGGTCTCTTTAGGTGGGGTTCTTCATGCTTAGTTACCGTACGGTTTTTGAACGAACATTTTCGGTTCGGTAATATTTAGGTACTTACGTTTTTTATACTTCCTGTAATTAATAAATAGGACATAATCTTTGTAATCAAAACGCGGTTTCAGTTCTATCGAGTTTTATTTGTGAGCTAGGTAGGTAAGTAATTATGTTAACTACAACGTTTAAAATATTATAGAAAGTCTACAAACACGTGTCAGTCACAACTTACATAAACACAATGCAAATTGCCTAATCAGGTGACTAAATTCATGCAAAGATAATAAAACAAGAATTTTATCAGCGTAATTCAAGTCCTTAGTTTTATGTTGCCATAATTCAGCAATGGCATTATGAAAATGTGGTGTACCGAAGAACATTATCAATACTACAAGCAATTATTTTATATATCGTCTAATTAACGGAGGGATCCAAACCGGTGTGGCAGTGCAAGCCGAGCGTCTTCGTTTGCTTTTATGAATTATAGCAATTATTGTTTTACTGTACCTACATGCCATATCTCTAATTGCAAAGAATAGATTAAAGAAAAAAGATGAAAAAGGAAGGAAGGTTCAATATTATGTTTATTTGTGGTTTTGCATACAGTGGAGTTTTGACATTTTAAACCGACTTCAAAAAAGGTAGAGTTATGTTCCATCGTGCATATTTTAGGTATAAAATAAATGTGCAATGAGCCACAGTATGCAAAAACACAGATAGAATTAGAATCTGGTCGTAGGATCGTTAGGCCCGGGTAATTGTTAGTCAGCTAGCATGATTTGTGCGTGCGCAATTACGTATGTCGGTGTCATATGAGGGCACCAAATGAGAGGGCATCATTCGGTAGTGAGTGATTCCCGCTCATTTGTTCTATCCGGGTGCGCCGGCCAATGTGCCCGCGTCGTGTCGCCCTGTATTAGAGGCTTATTAGTATAATTAGCTATGAAGTCAATTGAAACGTTATATTATTAGGTCCTGTCTAGCAAATTGTAGTGCACGCTTAGCTAAGTGTGTACCACTCTTAAACTGTTTGCTATAAAGTTGTACTGGTTTCGTACCACGCAAGCACGCGATTTGTAATGCAAAGTGGCATTGGGAAATTAGATAAATATGCAAGAGATAAATGCTGTGTAAGACCTGCAGACCGCCATGTAATTTTGTTGGTATAGTCGATTCAATTGTTGAACTAGCAATTGTTACACAGTTTTAGTCCGCAATGTTCGATGGTTTATATGTTGACTACATCATGTGACTTTGTGACAATAACATGGTATCAATGAGAGAGAGCATAGAATGTCGAACGAGGAGTTAACACTTCGCTGAAAAAGTTCTCAATAGTTCTCGATCTGTTCACGCTTGTGCCATAAACTAGGAAATAGCTTCTGAAAACCAAGGACGTTTTCTCTAATTGCCTTTCTCTAAAGAAAGTGCATCCCTCCTATTTATTTGTTTGAGTGGAACTAGTATGCTCTACCAAAACAGGTGGGTCGGAGGTTTGAAGACAATAATACATTGGAACTAACAAGTCTATTAAATTGGTGACATAAATAAACGTTCAGGAACGTTTAGTCAATGTCTGCGCCCGGCTACCGGGGGCAGATCGGTATCGCCATGAGTAATGGAAATGGACCATGGTTTGGTTAAAAAATGTAATCTATGTTATGAAATATATTTATGAAGAAATTACAGTCCAACGAAACAAAATCTTAGGCAACGGCCTTTTTTTTCCAAGCGGTAAACTATTAAGTTTTAAAAATGAACTGAAAGTTAATTCAGAATCACATACCTACCTACTTCATGTCACATTTTTAAAAATGCGTCTACCTAACTCACTGCAACCTAGGTATTCTTACTTTAAAATTAAAATACATGTATAACAAAATAACATTTTAAAATAAAGAGGCGGTGCAATTTAATCCAATTCCGAAATTAATAAATTATAAAATAACGTAGCTCCACTGAAAAATGACTCGCCTGTATGTTTACATCTTCTTTTATATGCCGGTGACGGCTCCAGAGCAAATTGAGACGTAAATTATGATCATGAAAAGTTATTTTTGAACAGAGTGTTGTTGAATGTGACGTTATAACAAATGGTTTGTCCCAATGGCAACAGTCTGGTGGTAAGAATAGCTCAGTTTTGATTTAAATTATGAGCCAAAAGCGATCTAGAAAGATAATTATGATTAATTTATTAACCAACGGTATAGCGATAAAGCACAATCATTCGAATTCTTTATCACTTGTAGACAAATACCTAGGTAATGTTTGGACAATATCAAGAACTGAAGATTTTCCGGTTTAGTTCAGGTTAGGTCGTTTATCAAGGTAGGGCACAAGACACAATTATTGGGTAATGTAAATTAAAAAAAACTTATACCTACTTACTTACGCGTTTTTTTTCGTTGATGTTGTTGGTAAAATCATTTGGACATAGAATTTTGAGGGAATAATCATCATTCATAATAGGTACCTACTCCATATTTAATAACAGGAAAATACAATATACTTTCTATATAAGGGATTAGTCCAGAAAAAACGAGCTATTTTATCATGATATTAACGTGATACCCGCATAAAGAGCCATGAATGGAGTCATGCCATTCATAACAAGATCACAGTTTCGGGACCACCGTGGCTTATCTCGTCTGTCAGCGCGGCGCTGACGTGGAGTCATCAATCGTGCGCGCGCGCAACTTTCCAACCATTCCTCATGCAGGCAGACGATATCGTCTAGTTATGAAGTCTGACAGCTTCGGGCGGTTTGCACTAATTAGTTTCCTGTCGAAATTGTGTCAGTAATGTTAGTGGAAACAGTTTTACTTATTCTTTGACTAGCTCCACCATTTCGCATAGTCCTTGTATGTCGATTCTCACTCGTTTTGAGATAGATCCGTTCTAAATGAGCCTCAGATCAAGATACACCCCCAAATCATTATCTTATCATCCGACGATAGATTGTTTCTAGTGTTAGAATCAATAAGGTGCTGTCTTGTAAGAAAGTGCCAGACGTCTAAATTTGGCGTACCTAAGGCAACATCCGTAGCGGCCATGACGCGGGGGCGGGGCCAGAGGCTCGGCCGCGCGCTATTGGCCGTGATATGCGCGCGTCGCGAGAACGTTTCGTGTTCAAATGTTCAAATACTGCGCGCTTTCCGACTTCTGAACATATTGATCGTTCTAGCCAACGCTTAAATCGATTCTCTGAAACCACAGCCAGCCAATGTGCAATTTTTGAGTAGCCTACAAGTGCTCAGTTACAGTTTACCACATCATTGACCTACAGACTCATACCACAAGTGGTATGCGCAGAGGATGCGCGCGCTGCAGTGGCGACGGTTTGCGTCACGCTCGGCAGCACCGACGGCGCCCGCGCCCGTCTGCTCGCAAAGCGGAGTAATCTACCTAGTTAATTACAAATAAAAATCTGCAATCGGAATGGCAAATTTGCGGAACGCTCTTACATAGGTATCTCGTAAAAAGTCAGCAGAAATGTGCACAAGAAAAGAAACAAGCTTCCGCGTCCAGAGCGGCCGGCGGCGGACGGAAGCCCACGGCTACGACTGCCCGCATAACGAACGCCGTGGAAAATTTGAGGGCTGCAAACTTTAAATACTTTTTGCTCCTTCGGGCTGCGCGATAGGCACAATCGCTTCTGCGAATCGAGTTTTCGTTTTGCTGGCGTCCGCGTCGTATCAATGCACTTTATTCTCCCGGTCGACACCAACTTTTTTTTTTGTTCGCAGGTGTGGTTCCAAAACGCGCGAGCAAAGTGGCGGCGCATGGTGACAAAGCAGGAAAACAAGATGTCGGAGAAGTGCTCCCCGGACGCGTCTCTGGAGCTGGACATGTACCACGGCCCCATGGGGTCCATCCAGTCGCTGCCGCCGCATAGCCCGCCGTACAGCGTGATGGGCGGCCCGCCGAGCCCCAGCTCCATGGACTGTCCATAGCGCCAGCTCTGCGCCTTATGAGCGCAGTACGAGAACCAGCTGTGGGCGCCCTGGCCCTACTTCTAGGTACCTGGAAGTGCCTGCTCCTGGCTCGTGGACAGATTCAGACCGGTTCTCTATTAACTTTGGATTTGAGTGATAAAAGTGATGGCACATTTGATGGTTGTGGAAGTGTTGTTTACATTCTTGTCATAGTTGTGGTTTTAAGACTATTATAAGGACTTACGACGTGTCCGATTTATTGTGTGATCGGACCGGCATGGAATAATTCAACGAATCTTAGTATACCTTATCTACAAAATAGGCCTATTCTCAGTAGTCTTACCGAATAGTCTTACCGGCAGGACTACTGGTAATTTCCTTCACAATGGACTTACTTGGACCACATGGAAACTTTGTACGATCCGTTCCCAATAGTTTTAATGAGTAGTTTTATTTACCAGTAGGACTACTTGTATAAACTACTAAAGTCAAACAAAACGTAAACCTTTTACGCAGTATCATTTTGTGCTCTACCCTTCAGAGGTCGGTTTGCTCTGATATTATTCTGTTTGTTTATGTAATTCAAGATGCTCGCTTTATTTCTTTGTTCTGCACGAAGGTAAAGGTATTCATTATATAAATATCCGTCCGCTTTGAACTTATCTGTTGTATATTTTGTTTTAACTTTATCAGATTCTAATAAGCAAGTAAGGTAAATAATTTATTCTAACGTTTCCTAAAGACTTTAAAATACAAAACGAGAATAAGAAAAAAGAAAAACTTAAGTCAACGTTTAGTCATTGTGTTTTATCTAAGGCAATTTTGCGGGCTACCGGGACCATGACTGTGCCATGACCGATTCAGGCGCTTATAAAAGCATGCTGCGTTTTGTCAATACAAAGATTGTTTTTACCTGGCACGCTCTGTTACGGTCACTAGCAAGATCATGGTAAGACACGGTTTAGTCGGCAAAGACTATCAATATCTATAACATTTTTTCTATAGCTTTATCAAGTTTTCATTTCGGAACATCTAACCCTCTCGATATAAATGTTACAAAAATGTTTGGCATTCAAACAAGTACAGTTTAACTGAATTTTCAGGAGTAGGGACTTAAAATATAAATATTTTTTTGATTAATGAACTTCAGTTTATATTTTATTACTCGTAATTTAAGGAATCAGTCAATAGGGTGTTTGAAACGAAATCATTGTACTAAAAGAATAAGAGAATAATAGCTAGACTGACCTTTCAGCACAAATGATTTCATTATTATATATTATTAGTTAGCTTTCTAGCAGCGTCTGTAACTTATGCAAAAAGTGGGCATGGACTACCCCATTAGATATCTTCAAAGGATCTAAAGAATTACATAAAGATCTGAAAGAAATATCTACCGCTCCTTGGGATATAGTCGTGATCTTCATAATAAAGAACATTTCATTTTATTTCATTTGATTGCATTACAATTAATTTATCCAGAATAGTTGCTATTATGATGAGCAGCGTATCTATGGTATAAACCTCATGTCAATCGAATATGTCAATTAAGTACTGAAAAAACTTAATTATTTTAGGACTAACTTGAAATTAGCACATCAAGATATAGAAACCCATAAAATATCACAAATACCAACGAAAGTTTGGATAGGTGGATGTTTGTTTTGTTATTCCTACACGCAAGAACAGCTGCACAGATTTAGATCATCGGAATATATAACCATATTGGATAAGAAGCCCGCGGAGGCGGGTGGATACTAGTGTCAATCTCAAATACAGAAAGAACCAGAAGCCACGCATACTACTGAAGTGACAAAAACAACTCTTCTGTCTACAGAAGAGTTGTATATTAGCTCAATGTGTAACGTCGTCAAAGTCAGTTCCAGATTTTTGTAGAAATTATAACTAAATTCGAAATTTTAGACAACACCAAACGTACCTACTACATTTTTTTATTGTTAAAATGTTGCTGGCAACATTGCATTTTAGATTGGTGTTTTGCAATCACATAATGTAAGTTAATTTGGTCAGTTAGGAAGCACCTATAGAAGGCCATGAATCAACTTGAAAGTAGGTACCTATGTATGTATAACTCGCATGTCATTTATAATATTAGGTCGGTTCAATGAACCTATACAATAAAGATTTGTTTTATTAATATATACTATTTATTTATTGATTAACTCTATTTAAATTATTAAATAAGATTAGTGTAAGTTGTAGGTGGTAAATGTGAAAATTTCCATAGTATAATTAGTTTGTAGGCTGAAGTAGAATAGTCTAGTGATTGGCCGGTTTATCATTGGATCAAACAATTAATTTATCGAAACTCAAAATTACTCATGTTTCTAGTATTAAGCATTAAATAGATTATTCCGGCTAAATACACGCACTGTTAGTTCCTTTTAGTAGAGTTAATGTAATTAAAAATCTCACAAATAAATGTAAGTAGTCGCATTATACACATTAACATCGTAGAGACTGTCCTATTCATAATACTTTTACTTAGGAATAAATTATAATTTATTGGAATAAAAAAACAATTTATGTAGACACGTGCTTTATCTTTGATACAATTGTGAAAAGTATTATGAATAAGGCTTAATTCTCGGTCATTTCACTTATGCATATTTTGATGTTGAACAGTTGAATCTACGAGTACGGTATATCGGCTGAATTGAATAATTATATGCATGTTAACCTCTTCATCAGGATTAGCAAATCAGCTAATTATATTGTATATTAGTATGTGTAAACATTTTGTAGATTATATTGGAATTTTCACCACATAAACAAAAAATACTGTAGATACAAATTATAAGAATGCAAAATAAATAAATCTGTCCGAAGAACCTGCGACTCGGAAATAAAAATCTGTTAATAAAAATATTCCAACTGTACTTATATGAATTTTTATTTATGACCTGCTAATGTAATAAAGTTAATTATATTGTTAATTACGGTGTGTGGAAGTACATAAACATTTTTCTTTGACTACGTATACCTATATATTACCCAAATAACAGAATAAAATTAACATTATATTACATACCTGGGTAAAAATGTACAGTAAAAATGGATGCTGTTTTCAGTGAAGTTGTTTCAAGTATGTACGAGTACGATTACAATACAATACTGCCAGTATTGATAGCGAACCTTCTTGAAACATCCATACATACCTACTACATCACTTTTCTGAGATGGTTTTGAAACTAGCTAAACTATTAGGTACTGGATTTTTTACTTTATTTCTGAGTAAGCTTATTAAAACATTCTCGATATGAATTTCAATGTCAAATCATTTATTCAGTCGGACCTATGGGATCGCAATGAATCTACTCCTTTTTATAAACAGAATACATAGTTACAAAATGGAGCCGCTTTGCAGAGTGCCGGCCGAAGTTAAGCACGCGCTACCGCGCCCCAAATGCTTCGGAAGCTCGAAAGCGAAGAGTTACGATCTGTCACATTATAGGCGCGTTGCGTACGAAAAAGGAGGTTGTTATGTTGTTTTAATTAAAACAATAAATAAGGTCGGTGCAGCTGGACCGTTGGGTGGTCCGACGAATGCCTTTTTCGAAAAATTCCTTGCTTTATCTGTAGGTGGACCATCTAACCGGTGTAGGTCTCAAACATTTCGTTTGGCCATGGACACGTCCCGTCATTTATTGTAAATATTTATTAAAAGACCTAACAGCTGGTAAGTTTTATGTACCTTCATATAAAACTAGGATGAATATACTTTACTAGGGTACTTTTTTAGGGTTCGCAAGTCAAGAAGAAACTCTTGTTTTGCCATGTCCGTCCGTCCGTATGTCCGCAACTTTACTCTGAGACTATTAATAATAATAAAATATCCTTGGACATTCCACACAGCGTCATCTAGTCACTTAATGAGATTGATGTTATACTTAAATTCATTTTTTTTGTAACCACATAGGTACCTACATAATATAGATAGAAAACACCTAGACACGGAACAAATTTCTATTCTATCCCGATCTATTTCAATTACCAGGATTTGTTTTACATTTTGTATCGCTAAGTGGTATTACAATGAACGCTTCAGTGCTTTAGAACGTAAACTTGTGGCTTGCTTGATAGGCGTCAGACTTCGCCAGAACCCTATGGTGAAGTGTTCCATTCCAAAGACTTTTAATAACTTATTGTAACCTCAATCCCTCAAAATCCACCACTATCCCTGTTTTTATTTTTATCAATATATATCATGAGCTGTAAACGATGAGAGTTAATGTTGAGGAAACCAGTTATTACCTATTCCAATAGGACTGTTATGTAGCAGTCAAAGGTCCTATTTGTATAAATTTGATTGAATGTCCTTCTGTAGATGTATGTATTATACCTACAGCGAACTTCAGTAAAAAAGGATTTAAACCCGTTTTTGATCAACACTAAAAATATTTGCTAAAGCAAACATTTGGTGCTAGGGGTGCATTATGCAGTGGTGTTTCGTCATGTTTGAGCATTGGTTTAACTCTGTTTGTCTAATTTGTTTGGAGGAGAATTAACTCTTTAATCTGCGAGGGGAACGAACCGTATCTGTTTGGTCAGGATTCAGTTTTCAATTGAATAGATTCATTACTTAATTAGGTACTTACATTGATGGTGTATTAGGTACTTAAGACTTACTTTATACTAGCAGCACGTCCCGGCAATGCACGGGTGTACAGGCAATAGAGTCACCTAGCTTATAATTACGTTTTTGAGTGATCCTTGAGGTCCTACGAAATAAACATATTTTTCTTTCTTTCTTACTAATGAAAGTATCGTGATAAAATATAGACTATAACCAAACCATCCCGACAGTCCATTCTACACATTGGTGGAATAATTTTATAACCGGCTGAGTAGTTTCGGAGATTACCTCCGTCAAACAAACTTTACCTCTTTATAATATTAGTATAGATAAAATGCGACATGCATTAAAAAATGATTTCAGTGGTTTTTGCATTTTATGCTTGTTATAACTATGCATGAAAATATGTATATGTACTACTGACATACGGATATTTTCATGCAAGAAATACATATTTGCTATAAAAGTTAGCGAGTTTCTTAGACAGGTCTAATTGGACGCTGCAACCATCGGATACCTCAAAAGGCTAACGCATAACTAACAAGGAGCTATTGGAGAATCTTTAAAGTACATTTTTCATAATATTGATACTAGTATAAAAGGAACTACGTGCACCTCAATTTATATTGGAAAAAGTCATATGGTTCTCTTATAGGAAATTCTCTGAAAATCCCAATATACCCAACTCCCATACGATTTATACGAAGGATATTGACTCTGTCGGTTTTGTCAACTCAAGTCTTGGAAATCGCGCCAGACATTTGTTAAAATGATTATTTTTGTTAGACAACAATAAAACGTTACTAAAGTTGATACTTGAACCTTACAAGTTATAGTACTGAAATAATAAGACTGAAAGTTTGCGGAAACTTTGAATCAAAGTTCCCATTTCCGAAAGTTATTTTTCACAACGAAAGTTTCCTATACAAAATAACAACTTGTAGTCCTGAAAGAAAAGTACTTACCTAACCTGAGAGTATAAGTACAATAGACTACTTAATTGTACTTCTTAAATCTCACTTAGGTAGCACCTATTTAATTATGAATAACATATATGTATTTATAAAAGTTACGGCTCCGGAAGGATTCGATAGGTAAGCTTATAATTAGCCTACCATCATTGTGATAAGGTTGGTTTTTCTCGGTGTGTCGCGTTCTATTGAAGCCATCTAGCTTATAAGACTTTTCAGTGTGATCCTAAAGGTCCTACTGAACAAATGATTTTGAATCTATAAAAATAGCAATGAATATTTGTGATCGCAAATGTTAGGTTTTCATTACAGCAGCTGCAGTTGACAGCACAAGCGAAGGGCTTCGCCCCTTGCCGCTGAACATCAAGCAAAAACTAAATATACGGTATTCTTGTTCGGACTCCATCATGAATTTAACTCTTGGAGCCACCTTTGTCGCTATCACAAAAACTGGTCTCGCGGTACTGAAGAATCTGCAATCCGGATGCCCATTCAAGTGGGAAAGAGATGAAACACACTATTATAAAGGCGAAGAAGAGGACAGCCTTAAGGCATATAACGGGATAGGTTTTTGGGTCCTGTTTGGTGCCTTTGTTTTTGATATAAATAATTCTTGGTAAACCGCTCTCGCATCGGAATTATGCTCTCCAGTTCCTATGTATGGTTGGAAAATATATACTAAATCACTTACTGAGAAATCGTGATGAATTGTAAAGGTATCTCGAAAATTCAATACTTCCGTTCCAGGATTTCGATCCTCGACGACTTTCAAAACATGACGCGGTGAGAGACATGGTTATTTGGAGAATAAAGGCGGTTATAAGATAGTTGACTTTGATTCACGAACATATTCGTACAACAGTTTAAAAATTAGGTCGAGTGATGAAAACTATATTCTGGATGTAAAAGTACACTAGCTGTCTAGCTTAACTGCATTAAGTCCCATTTACACGATGCAACTTTCTTGCATGTTACATACAATTAAATTGACTGTCACTATTACTTGCATTTAAACCATGAAAGTCAAGTATTGCTTCAAGTGAATTGTATGCAACAGGCAGGAATTCTGAATCTTGTAATTGGGACTATAAGCAATTTTAAGCCAAACTTGAGTTTCATGATTAAAAATAAATAATCTATTGATAGGTACCTACTTTTAGTCTTGTTAATTTAATATACGAGTACAACCTTATATTAATGAAAAACTTTTGTGTCAAATTGTCAATATGTCCCGTGCCAATGTAAAAAAACAACATCACTGTGTGATTCAGTTTTCTAAAAAAAGTTTTTCAAGTCAAGTGAGTTTTATAGAAGGAATTTAATTATTGTGGCGATTATAAATTTTTAATAACGAAGCATTATAAATTTTTAACTGCAATTAATTCGACAAGAACGGAAACTGGTTTTATAACATTTTATCAGCAAGTTAATGAACTTTTATGTTGATTACACATTACAATTGCATTCAGTTTAAAAATTAGGGAGCGTACAAGAAATAAAGTAGGTTTCTATCACATGATAACAAGAATGAATGAAAATAATAAATAACTAACACATAAACTTCGAACCTAAAACACCATTAATTAAAAGTAGAAACTCTACTTTTTTCCAAAGTTGGTAAATATATATATATCTTATAGTTACATACCTATTTGTTTTTACTGAAGCTGACAATTTATTCTTATTCGTCTATGATATACTTAAGTAATGTAATCTGGAATATCATTTTAGAAGCACTCGTGTCGCTTGCTTAGGAGTTCTTGATAGATCGTCGAAGTTAAGCAACGTTGAGCAATCACTGCTCGGATGGGTGACCGCAAGTGGCATTATCATCTGTGCGCTTTCGTGTCGTTTAGCGCTGCGGGCCACGTAAAATTGTCAAAAAGCCACGACGACGGAGGCCTTTAGGCGGCCTAAAAACTCCGTCACCAGAGTTCACCACTCATACGAACAAACGATCATTTTCGTAATCATAAGCAGGTTCATGGCAGGTTCATATTATACACTAGCGGTCAATTTGGGTGAATGTGGATTTGTTGCTGTCAACAAGCTTATTTTTTTGTGGTCTGATAGGGTGAGTTTTCTTCACGGTCTATACTACACTACATCCTACTTAGCTTCACGTCAACACACCACGCCGTCGAAATATCCCTAGATACTTTTGGATATTTAGTAGAAAAGACAAACGACAATTTTAAAAACTACTTCGTTTCATTTAAACATTATTTTGAAAAGGTTAACATTTTCACTTGCAACTGTTTAAGTATCTTTAGGCAAAGTTAAGGCGCTATTCGTTACGCACACTCACCCAGACGATCAAGACCTTGATGATGGTTCTTATACATATGGCAATAGAGTATAATTTCTTGCAGCGGCAGTTCGAGCTGAGGTGGTAGAAATGGGAGTGCTAAGATCGTTTATTTGGTTTTTGTACGCGTGAGATTATAAATCATGTTCATATTAAATGTTGCGTGCAGTTTTAAACTTTTGGGTGTCGCCGTGTCGGTGTCACATGCGGGATATCGTGTGAAACGATCTTACAGACGGACGGAAGAAAATACAACTAATTTACATACCTAATTAAAGTTTTGTATGTGTACGTTGAATAGGTAATTGAGACTGGATGTAACAGATCCGTCTGAATAGTCGCAACATTCTGTAAGCTCTCAGTTGACACTATGATATCGTGTTTCATTGTCTCTTTGACAGTGTTGCCATATCAATTAGCGTACCTGACTACGTCTTCGGTCTTATAGCACAGGGACAGATATTATTGAAACCCTAGATCCCTGTAAGACAATACGATAGGTCTGTTAATGGCCGCTAACCCTGCTAGCCAAGCCCCGGACATACACCACCTGTGGTATGGTACGAGTAGTGAACAATTTGTGTATTTTGTATTTCATTTATTTTTGTGTATCCGCAGTCGGATCCGAAGGTCTTTTTCCACTACTTCTGGCTCAGTCCAACCCTGAACTGCATTGACGCGTACAGACTCACTTGTTACTACTTGCGCGGCCCCGTCCATGATCCGGTGGTGCTCCAGCGAGCACATATAGGCAGCTCCTTGACAATTAGCAGCGAATTTAAATGGACAATGTTTTTTTCACAACAAACAATTTCGTAAGGATAGGAATTTGCTGCTCTCTGAAACTGTATTTCTGTTCCGAAGATCACCATACGAACTTAGAACCTCTTACATTTTTAAGACGACCTCTGAGGCACAGTAAGCGAAGGCCTGCCTGAGAAGTGGAGGTTGCGAAATCTATGAAGAGCGCGGTATTGGGTATACATTGTAGATTACTTAAAAACTTTTCCTTTCTTCAATTTTATTTAAATTGAATTTCCAACCAATACCTACTTCCAAAAAGCATAACCTAGTCTAGGCGCCGCACACAAAAACTAGGTAGAAATAGATGTGGCCGCACAGGCGGTGCTTCCGGGTAAATGGGCCGGAACGTGACTGAAACTCTTGCGGCGAGGTAGGGTCTTTTTTGTTCAAACATGTCCCTATGGTATCCATTACTAACCAGAGTCAGATCAATATGGGAGATAAATTTGCAGTTACAAAAAATATACAAATATTAAGGTAAACGTGGATAACATTTTAAATAGGTCGTCGCATTATCAAGTTTCACTTTCATTTCGCAATTATTTGATAATCATATTGATAAGTCGGTAGTAGTAGTCAGGTAATTTTACGATTGTTTAAAAACTTCCGACCCCATTTAATTTAGAATATTGGGTTTCTATAATTAAAAAAATAAGCACGTGTATAAGCTACGCCTCAGTCAGACAAAAAGTAAAAAGAAAAGGAAAAAGCTGAATCTACAAACAGCTGAGTAGATTTTATTGCAACATTTGCAACATAGCAACGAATACGAAACTCGGATAAGTACTCAAATATACCTAAGGCATGAACGAATGTTATAAGCTAAGTAACAGAAAACACTTTTTTCATTTTTTTGCATTGACAAACGATAAAAATCTAAGTTTGTCAACATATTTAAGTTACTTACATTTTTTAATAAAACCATAATCACAAAATTTGGAGCGTATGGTGACGTTTCATCAGATAAATCAAACTGATGTAGTAACATTATTGATCACTCCACACAATCGAGCTCTTGACATTGTCATCTCAACACTGGCTTTGACACTTTTGGGTCGCTTTTTTTTGTTTTCACAAATAAAAAATAAAAGTGATTGACTCTGCTTTGAGGAAATAAAAATATACAATAGGTACATTTATTTACAGAAACTAAACTAATAGGTACATAATTATTTACATTACTACAAAATAAAAGGTAAGTAAGTGTACCAACATTGCATGCAGAAAAGCTGACCAGGGGCCTTAAAATGGCCGTTCGAGCATTTCTGCTAGTAATTCATAAACTGTCATTTTTGGTGAAAATGCAACACACAATTGATGAAATAAATGCACTTTATGAATTGCTAGCAGAAATGCTTGAACGGCCATTTTAACCCAGCTGACCATGGCTAATCTAGCCTAAGTATATCATATTATTTGACATGCCTACTCTGGTTGTACCTACCTATTTTCGCCAAATAATAATTATGAATTACAATTACTTACATATTACGTTTAATGACAATGACTTACCCAGGACAGTTTTTCAACATGTTTTAAATGTACCTATTTCAAATAACTGCTCATTGAAAGCTACCCTATAATTAGAGCAGGGCGTCGATTGACCGCACCAGCACCCATGGCTTTAGCGGCAGGGTGCTGTTATTATGTTGCTTTTAGTATCACAGCACACCGTGCACATACGAGTGCATATTGTGAGCGTTCTATTGCAAACTTGTAAAAATTCTCATACTAATATTTTAAAGAGGTAATGTTGGTTTGTTTGTTTGTTTGACGGAGGTACTTAATCTCCGAAACTATTCAGCCGATTTCTAAAATTATTTCAGAAATGTGTAGAGTGGACTGTCTGGATGGTTATAGGCTATGTTTTATCTCGGTAGTTTTATTAGTACACCCGTACAAAGACGGGACGTGCTGTTAGTTCTTAACAAAAAAGCAACTCACTCGGCCATGACGGATAATTCAAAGTTTTAAATTATTCGCCAAAATATTTCTTTAGCGTTCACTGTCGCAATTTTCATCCGTGCACATTATTTTCTGCTTCAAACCAAACTCCACCTTCGGATATTGTATTTCGGATTATTTTCGCTAAACTTGTCAGACAATGGTTTATATTTACTAGGCCACGTGGCGAGTCCTAGTGCCCTCTCCCGCCCCATTGTAAGGGTCAAAAAACAAGCCAAAACTCACGTATCGCCCTTTTATTACAAAAGAGCTTGCTGTTGGGAAATAGCCTAATACACTCGTGTACATTGTTAGTGAATCTTTGTTGTAATTTTCCCGCGGCCAGGTCGCGGGACAGCTATTCAATAATTTAGCGTGGGTGAGAGCTTGTTTGGTATTGTAATGAAATAAGCTATGTTTGGTGTTGGATTGGTTAAGGTGTAAGATTTTACGAGAAAAACTAATAATCTGTATTTGGAAATTACACAATTAACACCATTTAAGATCATCGAAGATGTAATAAATAAGCAATTTACTAAACAACAATGAAACCTTTTTTTTATTACCTACCGTAACGTAAATGTAACTCTATATAAATATATTTTGGTCCAATAGTTGCTTTCTCATTTCTAGTAGGTAAATCACGCAAATATTATGTAGGTATGGCCTAAAGACCAACATCGTTTGTAGAATAAATAAATATAAAGCTACAGCATCTGAAAATATTTTTGAGAAATATTCATATTATTTTGATTTCTTGAATCTATGTTGATCAGGTTGATAAATTCTTATCCAATTGTAAAATTGTTCAATGAAACTATAAACTTAGAAAATAACTAATGAACGTTCACCTGCTCTCTTCGAGTAAATCCTTGGGGGATAGCCAACTCATGCATGACATTAATCCAATTATTATGAAATACTTGCCACATTATATAGCATGGCTCAGTTGCTAGGCGAAGTTTATACAGGTGCCTACTTTGTCACCAAGTTCACCAGCTTATGCAAGCCTACACAATATAAGTAAAATATCAATCGATTTTAACGCGCTGATCAACACAATACGTCTTTTATATCGCGTTCACTGCCCATGACGTCTGGACTAGTTGGGAGCTGTCGTTTACAGACCTCTTCTTCGGATACAACCGTGGTACCTGGGAAGGAAATGGGTTAAGGTTTCCTAGATTTTTACAAGTTTGTACTTGAGATTTGGAAGGCATCACTATACACTTATCAATAGGTGTCAAAACTTTTTAGTCAACTTTAGTAAGCAAGCAATAAAACAGGCATTCGCCTCTAGGCTTTTAATCTAATATTGCGATATATTCAAAATTACTACGTTGAATTTAACACAAAATTAGTTCCCATGCTAATCATGCAAACATATCCGATAACCATTCTAATTAATTCGACCAACAAAATCTTTTCACTGGGGCATTAGTGGAATAACAAAGCGCATAAAAAGCGCCGAATATCATGGCGAATAAACACGTTAAATCACGTAAAAACAAATAGTTGTGAAGGGCACGCGGCACGCGGCCGACCGCCGTCGCGTCGGAGGGCACCAGTCCCGGTAATGAACGCGTGCCCATTCTAAACCGTGAAATCTGAAGGACGTCACACTGGGCTTGAGAGCTCCTATGTCTAAGTACGTCACCATTCATATATTAGTCTACAGCTTGATGAGAAAATATTGTTTATTTTTTTTCAAACTTAGTTTTAAAAGCACCTACCCATCAAGCATTACCTGCCTAAGAACTTAATTAAACCCCCGAATTCATAAGAGAGCTTACAATACCGCCGCCATCCTTCACATATTTGTGATTCAGCTTTATTGGAGACACCGAAGTTAGTTTGTATGATTCAGTGAAGCGCTCGTTGTACCTATTTGCTATGGATCGTTTTGTAAAGATAGCGAATTTCTACAAATGCTTAAAAACATGTTTGACATTATATCATGACTGTGACCACTGGTCGTACGTAAGTTATAACTTTTTCTTGACTATATTCTTACTAGCTGCGCTCCGCGGTTTTACCCGCGTAAGTCCGCGTATAAAAAGTAGCCTATATGTGTTAAACCAGGATAGGTGATAGGTGATAACCTATCCTACCTAACAAAAAAATCAAATATATCATAAATTAATCAAATAAATTTTTTTGTAGAGAAACAATTTGCATTGTACATTTTTAGGATTTCATCTATAGGATCATTTGGTTGTTCGTCTGTCACTGCGATGAAAAGTTCAATTGTAAAACTTTAAATGGATTCGAACTTAAATCTGTTAAATTGTTATTATTCTGTAAATCTGAGTTACAAAGTTAGAAACTGTCTAGAAGAGATATTATATTTAAGATATTATTGAGTACCTTCTACGAGACCTGGGTAGAAAGTTTCATAACTACGATTTCAGCATTTAACTACTAACTAAACTAACGAGCGATAAATATGATGTCAATTAAACATAATAGAAAGCAACTAAGAATCAATATTTAATAATTTTCAATATAGGTACAACTGGTTCTATTTGTATTTTGTACAGTTATGCTAATATTTATTTGTTTAGTTTCTGTAAATAAATGATTTTCAATATTATAAAAATACATGTTTTTGAAATCATTGATATAGATAGACTATTTAGTTTTGTTTCAAAATATACCAAAAAAAATTTTAATATAAGTCCACTATTGAAGGAATGGGTGAACATAGATAAAAAAATAAATTCGAACATAGGAACCTCCTTCTATTTTAAAATCGGTTTAAAAGTAAATGTAACTCAGAGACGTCAACTCTAACGCAAAATTTTCGTATAAATAACGCTAGTTGGAGTGGTTTTGTAAAATGTTCAGTTGGTAATAGAGCCAATTTGTAAACCTCACTACTTTAAGTAGCGAACTTTTACAGGAAATAGGTTTGAAGCTTTGCAATAATATGATCGAACGACACGACATATAATCTATACAAGTTGGTTTGGATCAGTTGAGCTACCTATAGACCGTTTGCAACGGTCCTTAGATGGCTCAACTGGTTCTATTTGTATTTTGTACAGTTATGTATTAGTTTAGTTTCTGTAAATAAAGTGTAATCTATACTATCTACACTAATATTATAAAGAGGTAAAATTTGTTTGTTTGTTTGACGGAGGTAATCTTCGAAAGTGCTCAACCGATTTCAAAAATTCTTTCACGGGTGTGTAGAATGGACTGTCCGGGAGGTTATAGGCTATCCCGGTAGCTACATTAGTACACCCGTGCGAAGCCGGGACGTGCTACTAGTCTTTAATATATCTACAAGTTTTGTATTTTGTAGAACTTCTAGAGTATTCTCAGTTTCATATAAAACATTTTAACTGGAGAAATATGATGCAATAATGCAAATGAACATGAACACAAGCATTAATTTGCTTAGCTTGGAACCAGATGACGCTGTGTGGAATGTCGGATTTTTATTGTTATTATTTATTATTAAATGAACACTTTCGAATAAAGCCAATTTTACCGCTTGTAGGTAGCTACAGATAGTACATATTTTATGGACAGAAACGAAACTACTGAATATTTACATACTTATCTATCTATATATACTATATATAGTTGAGCCATCTAGGATCAACAATATCCGATAGCTCTGCTAATCCGTCACTGTCAGTAAGAAACCTGCTCAAGGCATCACCAACGTTACCGCGCTGAATGGCAATGCTGATCCACTGACTCAATTCATATAGAATAATGATATCTTTATTTACACTTTCTTTTTATGAACCTGTCGTGTCCCACTGCTGGGCAAAGGTCTCCCCCAAAATCTTCCACTGACCCCTATCCTACACAAATTAATCTATTATATTTTTAAATAACTACAAAATAACCTAGAGATCAAAAATAATAATCTTAATAAAAGTTATTATTTTATCTGTGATAAAAGCTACGACTCCGGCAGAACCTGCGTAATACAAGCAATAGCCCTTAAGCCGGGCTTAAGTAATTAAATATCTAAGTTTAAATACACGGGCTTAAGTAATTAAATATCTAAGTTTAAATACATTTGAAACTATGTACTCAGTTTACTTAGATATTCAAGAGTCTATGTAGGTAAATGATCTACAGATAGTTTATTTTTATTTAAGGATGCTCAACACAGGTTTACCTTGTATAGTCGACCAAGAAATTGGTTTACCACTCTAAGGCTGAATATCATTTTCACGTACAAAACATCAAGGGCTATTTTCGCTTGACAGATTAATAACTGCTACGTCAGAATCTGTCATTCAGTAATTCTTAGCTCAGTGATCGTTCGATTTTCGCTGAGAACAGTTGTGTTACTCGCGACCGCGCGTACCAACAGTACAAAGTGCTAACGCATCACAACAATGCCGTCGCGACACGGCCGGACCGCGAGGATGACCTAGTTATTATCGCTACGGCTTGTTTGCAAAGACTGCAAATAATTTTGTTAAGGCGAAGCTAACTGCTACTTTAACAATGAATACCTCTCCATCGAAAGATACAATACATCTGCGAACTGAAACCGAACACTTATTGTATGAGCGCTTCAAAGAAGAACGCAATCTTCTTGCTGAAGAAAGGCAAGAACGTCAAAAGCTGGAGAGCCTTGTAGATGACTTAAAAAGTCAAATCGAAATTCTCCAGCAACAGCTGAAATGTGTTTTGAATGCTAACCCACCCTCTGCATCAACCACTCATTATGAAGACTCTTCATCTTCAGCACGTGTCGAGTATGTCACTGATGAGGAGGATTTAGCCAAAGAAACGGAGTGGATCAGAACAAAGGCAAGGAAGAAAAGAAAATTGAACACCTCACCTTCACTCTCACCTCAGGAAGTTAAAAATACTTCCACCAAAGAAAAAACCAAGAAAGTTCTTTCACCCCCACCTATTGTAGTCGACGGTGTGAAGAACTACCAAAACTTCTTTGACTTTTTGTCTAAAAATCAGGCATCAGAAACCTTTACAGTAAAGATGATGAGCGGCGATAGCGTTAAAATTAATGCTAGTAATGATGACGCCTACAGATGTCTTACAAAAATTCTCTCAGATAACAACTGTCTCTGGCATTCTTATGAGAATAAACAAGATAGACCAATAAGAGTTATGGTAAAAAAAATACCGTCAACCTGCAAACCTGAAAGAATTATTGAAGACCTTACAAAACAAGGCTACAAGATTGAGGATGCAGTTAATAAATTGAGCTGGAAAACTAAAGAACCTCTCAATATGTTTATGCTCACCTTCAACAATCAAGAAGATATAAACAAAGTGTATAATATTAAATACATATTGGGGTGTGTGGTTGAAATGCAACCACTCAGATCTGCCCAACTGATCCCCCAATGTAAAAGGTGCCAAGCATATGGTCACACACATAAGTACTGCGCCAAAGAACCGAGATGTGTTAAATGCACAGGTAAGCACTTAACCATAGATTGTAACAAACCAGCTGGGGAGAAACCAAAATGCGTCCACTGTGGAGAAGCACACCCGGCTAACTACAGAGGTTGCACGATAGCCAAAGAAATCCAAAAAATCAGGAGGAAGGCCGTTAAAAAACCATTAGTTGACCAGAAACAGCAGACACCCAGAACACTGGTAAGTGACAAACCTTTACTTACTAACCAGCCCAAACCACAAGTGAGGCTGACAGGCACCGCAAACAAAAATGTGTCTTATGCTCAAGTAACGGCAAAAAACACATCAACCACTAGCAAAAGTGAGCAATCCAGCTACTCGAATAACAGTAAGTTAGATGAGATCCTGAAACTCATGATTACCTTTGATGAACGATTAAGGAAAATGGAAAATAGCACCAAAACAGCTATACCTAAGGCCAAAAAATGATTTGTTCAGTTAAAATAATGGCATGGAATTGTAATGGACTACTAAAACACCAAAACGAACTGCAAGTAGTCCTAGATATGGAAAATATTGATGTGTGTCTTGTATCAGAAACACATTTTACGAGGCAGACACACATCAAGTTCAAAGGCTACAAAGTCTACCATGCACTTCACCCAGCTAATAAAGGTAGGGGAGGTAGTGCTGTTATCGTAAAAGAACTTATCAAACATCATGAAGTTAGCAAACATGAAGAGCCGGATATCCAATGTGTCTCAATTCAAATTGATACTAAGCAATATCCCCTTACAATAGCAGCCATATACTGTCCACCGCGATATACAATAAGAAAACATACTTATATCAATCTCCTACAAGAATTTGGCAATAGGTTCATTATTGGAGGTGATTTCAATGCCAAAAATACGTATTGGGGTTCGAGGCTTATAAATACAAAAGGAAGAGAACTCATGAAAGCTATAAAAGAAACACACTCCGATGTTGCAACAACGAGATCGCCTACCTATTGGCCAACAGATCCCCTAAAACTACCTGACCTAATAGATTTTTTCATATATAAGAATATCTCATCAAACTATCTTAAAATAGACCAGAGTTACGACATGAACTCGGATCACTCTGCAATATACCTAGAAATTAGAGATAAAGTTATTCTTAAGGATACCACTCCAACCTTAGTCAATAAATACACGGACTGGGAAAGTTTTAAAATTCAGCTGGACATGAATATTGAACTTAATGTTCCACTGAAAACCCCAGAGCAACTAAACCAAGAAGTTGAACATTTCATTAACCTGGTGCAACAGACCGCTTGGAACAATACACCAGATTTTAAAAGAAAAATCACTAAGAATATGTACCCCAAGGAGATCATACAACTTATATGTCAAAAAAGAAGGCAAAGAAAGCGCTGGCAACAATCCAGGTGCCCAAATGACAAGAAAAAGTTGAATAAATTAACAAAAACATTGAAGAACGAGATACAATCACTCATTGACAACACAACCACCTCTTTCCTAAAAAAACTAACGAATGACAGCAAAAGTAACTACTCGCTATGGAAAGCAACTAAAAACATGAAACGGCCAATGACCCAAATTCCTCCCATAAAAGAGGAAAACGGGAAATGGGCAATTAGTAATGTAGATAAGGCAAGAAGGTTTGCAGACCACCTAGAACACATATTTACACCAAATGAACTTCAAACCCATGACACAGAAGCTGCTAACTATGATAACTTGGACGATCAACTTTATATACCGCCAGTTTCACCAAGAGAGGTTAAAAGCGAAATTCATAAGAACATTAATCAGAAAAAATCGCCAGGCTTTGATCTCATCTCAGGCGAAATACTCCATAACCTACCGAAAAAGGCTCTTGTTAAACTAACAAATCTTATTAACGCTGCGCTAAGGCTGAAATATGTACCTGACTTATGGAAACTAGCTGAAGTCATAATGATAGTCAAGCCGGGAAAACCGCCTCGTGACGTAAAATCATATAGACCGATTTCCCTTCTTCCAATAATCTCAAAATTATTCGAAAAGTTATTACTAAAAAGGTTAAGACCTATCATAGAAGCTAAGAACCTCATTCCAGAGCATCAGTTTGGATTCAGAGAAAGACACTCAACCATCGACCAGGTCCATAGGATTACAAACATTATTGAAAGAACACTAGAAGAAAAGAAAATCTGCTCTACCGTATTCCTAGATGTGGCACAAGCTTTTGATAAAGTCTGGCATGAAGGCCTCATACTTAAATTAAGAAAAATTTTACCCAAACCCTATGTAGATATTTTACAATCATACATAACGGATAGATATTTTAGAGTTCGTCAAGAGGATGCCTACTCCGACATAAAAGAAATAAAAGCTGGGGTGCCACAGGGAAGCGTACTAGGTCCGGTACTTTATCTTCTGTACACCAGTGACATCCCTGAACTAGAGAATAGTACTATGGCAACTTTTGCTGACGACACAGCTATAATGGCAGTCGGTAGTACTTATGCAGAAGCGGCAGAAAAAGTTCAGAACGCTGTCAATAAAGTATATGAATGGACAAAGAAATGGAGAATCAACTTAAATGAATCTAAATCGATTCATATAAATTTCACCAACAAAAAGGAGGAGTACCATCCAGTATATCTTAACTATATGCCCATACCGCATGGAAATACAGCTAAGTATTTGGGCATAACGCTTGACGCAAAGCTACGCTGGAAAGCTCACGTCAAGAAGAAAAGAGAAGAATTGGACCTTCGTTACAAACAAATGTACTGGATGCTAGGAAGACAATCTGCCCTATCAGTACATAATAAACTTATTCTATACAAACAGGTCCTAATGCCAGTATGGACCTATGGAATACAGCTATGGGGCTGTACTAAAAAAAGTAACATCTTAATCATCCAGCGTTTTCAAAACAAAGTACTCAGGGATATCGTAAATGCTCCCTGGTACGTTAGAAATGAAGACCTTCACCGAGACCTTAACATAGACTTGGTTGATAAAGTTATACAAAAATACGCAGAAGCTCACGAAAGCAGACTTCACCACCATGTGAACGTCGAGGCCATCCAGCTCCTCGATAACACAGACTTAGTAAGAAGACTTAAACGGACTAAACCATTTGAGTTAGTGTAGTGTAAAGTTATATGAAAGTGTTAGTGAATAAGTGCTACAAACATAATATAAAGAACACAAGAACAAAGTGTCTTCCCCTTAAATAGAGACAGTAAGAAACGTGCTATTGAGCACATTCTTAACAATAAGCAACTTTATAAAATTAAGTTAAAATCAAATTGCTCATTAGCCTAATTGGCTAGATTGTAATTTTAATAGTGTGTAATAAATTATTATGCCCTAGAAACTAAAAAAAAAAAAAAAAAAAAAAAAAAAAGTAATTCTTAGCGAATAATTATGTTACTGGTAGATGTCATCAAAAGTGGTAAACCAATTTCTTGGTCGCCTATACATTCCAAAATAATATTTAATGTACCTATCTAGATTCAGTGCTCCTATTATAATACGGTATCTCAGACCAAATATACGGTATCTCAGACCAAATATTTTATTTGGTCTAAGTACGGTATCATAGCATGCGCAAATTTTAAACAACTTATTAATTGATAGGTAGGTAAACAGTTAAGAAGAATTTATTAGTTCAACTCATCGTATGAAAAACCAGCTCAAGCTAATTCCACCATTAACCTCTATAAACGGCTTGTTTATCAATAACTTATATCTACTTACCGCTGTAATCCGCGATCCGATTACGACAATTTTTTATTTGTTAAAATAATAATAAAAACCACTGGTAATAGACACGTGTCGGGAAATAATAAAGATGGATAATGAAGCGGGGCACGTGGCGAGAGCGGCGACGGCGGCGGCGGCGGCGGCGGCGTAATGAGAGGACCGCCGTTGTCGGGGCGCATCGCACTGCGGTACCGTACCGCGAGTGGGTTTCCTATTCCAGGGAGAACACCTTAAACATTTTCAAAGGATTAAAAATAACACCTAGAAGGTACTTACATAAAATACCTAAGTACCTACTTACTAAAAAGAATTTCAATACTATACTTGTGTACAACAAACAAACAAATACATATAATTATTTAAAAGTAATTATAATGTTTTAAACTCAAAAAAAATGATTACATAAGAAAGTTCTAAACATGTTGATTGTTACACACTTAAACAATGTCAATGAACAAAGAATGGTCGAAGAATGCATCATTTCGTTCGATTCATTCAGCCGATTAATCAAATATGGTCACCTGCATAGAATCTACTCGTTTTATTTTTGGTTTTCTGTTGTGTGTCAAAACTCTTAATCCAATGGTTTAGAGGCGATGATCGATTGTCGACAGGAACTTATTGAAAGGGTTGTGTTGGGCCCTGAAGTTGGCGGGACGCTGCAGCGGCTAAGCGAAGGGCTCGTATCACGTATCCCTTCGAAAAATTATGTTTCTAACATCATATTTATATCCTTTAGAACTTTTAGTTTAGTCCGATTTTTATGTAAATTATTAAGTTATCGATATACATACATAAATATGCGGCTATGTATGGCCGCATGCATATATACCATGTTAGTGTGTTCATGAATTGATGATAACTATTTCAAAAAATCAACAAACTAATAATTAGTAACTTACCATGGATTTCTTTACAAATGTTTTTACCATTGAAAAATAGATACCCATGGAAAAAAGTCAGTATAAATAATATGTAGTTGATATTTTTCAATTCTGTCACTGATTTTATTATATTCATCTGAAATTCTCAAGTTTCATCCATCGTATCAGTATCATCTTAACAATGGCTGATGGAAAATTATTGAAAATTAAACGTTTTAAATAATGGAGAGTTTCATTCGAATTTAAAATCATCCGACATCAGATTCTCCGTAGCCCAAATCGAAAGGTGTCTACGAGTACTGGGACGTTTTTTATTTTGATACAAAAGGACATTTTGTTAGTCAGCGCTGAGCTTATCAGAGCAGGGACATCTTGGAAGGGTTCTGACCGACGAGAGACCTATTGAAATTCATTCACACGTGAGCCGATAGAGATGTCGGATAACGGCGCGTTTTGATAAGCGTTTTCCGTCTGATTTGCTAATCGAACCAATTCCGACTTGCCCTATTTTTTGTAAAAAAAAAAAGAATCAAAGAGTAAAACATAATCTCGATTGGAAAGAATAGTATATTATGTGGTACGAATTTTGTGGCAATTAAGGTGTACTTAAAATTCAAAACCTCAGAGTTAAAATTAACCTATCATCCGTTTTTAAAAACGTACTTAAATGCCTCTCTTCCTGCCTGCCCCTAATTTGTCGCTTTGAATATTGAATGCATGCAATTATCTATGTAAAAACACACAGCACCAGTGGTACCGTAAAATTTATAATATTTCATATTATTTGCCAACTAACAACCCCTGGACTGACTAGTTTACACCCTATGAATAAACTTTTTAATCCTCGTATTATTTGCTTTACTTGTTGTTTAAAAGTTGCTAGACAAGGGCGATTTCATATTACTTAAAGTTTAATATTGAAATATAGCGTGTTGAATTGAAATGCAACATAGCTTTTAAAAACATAGTACTTAGGGAATAGATACTCACTAAGGTACAAACTGGATGTTAAGTTAAGGAGCTAACTTTTAAAAATTATATGCATAAAATTTGTTTTGCTAAGTTCTCCTAAAACCAATTTAATCTCTGAAAAGAGAGTGAGTGAGGCGAAATCTGTTGTATCTGTTGTTGAAAGCAAATAGACCTAGAGCCTACACATGAGACTCTACTGAGCATGTAAGGTTTGATCCATGTAAAAATAAGTTAAGTCAGATCGGTCTGGGATCTCACTCTAAAAGGAAAAGGTAATCAATTTAACAGTGGATAATTTTTATGTAAATCGCTGTCGCTTGCTCCTTTCGTTGGCAGCGTTCGTTCGGGTGACTATGGTAAGAAGGCAAGGGTTGTTTGTGTGTTTGTCGATCGTTATTCTCGACAACTTTAATTGCATTTGTTTTTTCTATTCGGATTTGTTTAAAAACAATAATTCTTTAATTTGACGTGAATCGTTCTTGTAATTGCTTGGCATTGATGTTTTTCTCTACAATTCGCAATGGAGTTTCACTTTTTTCTGTTTCCTAATTTGATGTAAATTCACTGTGCAATTCAATTGCACTGGCTTAAAACCAGTGCAAATCAAATTAATTTAATCTACAGGGCGTTACAAAGCTATGAGACATTAAATAGTTAGATTTCTTATCTATTAATGTAGATAGTTTTATCTCGCAGAAAATATCGCTGGTTAAATTCCAAAGTGCCATAAATCTGAACTCGTCAAAATCGTCGTCGTTTTTATTGCAGAAAAGTGATTTAACATAGTAGTTTTATTATATGAGAAAAAGACAGGTTCTGTTTTAGCACTACAAATAACAAAAATAAAGTGGCAGTTTAGAATTTTGGCACTTTCGTTGCCAACTTAAGAGCAAAACAGCCACTTTATGATTTGAGGTTTGATAGTCGGCCTAAGCACACCTCATTATGTTCTACGGTGTCATTTATATCTATCTATACTAATATTATAAAAGAGGTAAAATTTGTTTGTTTAACAGATGTAATCTCCGAAGCTACTGAGCCGATTTCAAAAATTCTTTCACCGATGTGTAGCATGGACTGTTGGGAAGGTTATAGGCTAAGGTTATTATTTTATTCCGGTAGTTTCATTAGTACACCCGTGCGAAGCCGGGACGTGCTGCTAGTATTTAATAAAAACCACCAAATTTAAGAATTACATATAGGTTTGATTGGAGGTGTAATTAAGAAGAAAATGAAATGCCCAGCAAACCAAAACATTAAATATCATATTCGAAATTCAATATTTTGGTTTGCTGTGACCAAATTTAATTAAAATCATCGCAGTGCAGCTCGGTACGGTTTCAGAGTTATTAATTATTTAAATTCAATACACTACGGAGTATTTAATAATTACACTGAAAGCGTTGTAAATTCAAGGAATATTGAATTTACTGAGCTAACTTATAAAATACGGTTCTCTTTGAGCGCTGCATTGTGAAATATTAAACTCGTAATATTAAATTTATAAAGCGCAGGCTTATATCAATTTTACCGTTTGTGAGTTAGTTCCCTGGTGCAAGTACGGTAATTGGCGAAGGGTGGCCGTGCGCATCGTGGCATATGTCCCACCCTCAGACACTCATTATCTGCTATCAAACGGAATGTGAGTCTGTCAATTACATATTTTTCATGCTTGTTATTAGGTGCTGGTCATATACAGAGGAAAGAGGAAAGGATGGTGAAGTTGCTGAACAAGCCTATTCCACCTCAACAATATCCCAGGCACTGCAATGTCTCGTGTAGCTACTTACGCATTAGTGTTACATTTTTATCATTAGTGCAAGTTTTATGATTTTATCGTTCGGCAGAAGGCACATTGATTTCATGAAAAATTTTGGGGATTAGCGCGATTGGCGCTTACATTTTCATACAAATAAAAACTAGCAGTCCGCCCAGAATAAGATCTCACGCACTCTTAGTAGGTGCCTTTACCTTACATTATATAATCTTATTTATTTACCACTATGAGTAATAGTAGTCTACATACAAGTAGCTGTTACAATTGAATTTGCCCCGCAGCGGGAATCGAACTATTTAGTTAGGCGTTTAGTGCAGTAATTACAAACTAGCCTTTGTAAAATCAATTCCACTATAACTTATACACGTCAATTAATTGATCGGATTGACTTTCAGCCTACACACTGAAATATGATAAAATAATTCATGTACGTTTGAATGGTTGAATCTGCGGTTGAACCGCAAATAAATATTATGTTAATAATTTTCTGTTAGCAGCTAATAATGGAAAAAAATCTTAGTGAATTTGATGTTTTTATTGAATATGCCGCCAAATGATCTGCTGTGTAATGCATTAGTTAGAGCTAAATTTTGAAAACAACGAGTACTTACTATATTTGTAGTTTTACAGGACGACCTAGTCTGTGGCGCAGTGGACAAAAACTCACCTGAGACGCAAGAGGTTGCGGATTTAGTCCCCGCCGCCGCCGCGGGACAAATCAATATAATGTGCAGGAAGCTGTCAGTTATACAGGATGGGGTAACATTTTGAGACAGGGTACCTAGGTACTAAGTACCATTTACAATGAAGCTACTTAGCTTAAAGCTAGATGAGGACCCCTAATGAATATTTAAATTCTTAAAAAATACGTATTTAATAAGAGTATATTGTAGTAATGTACATTGGTTCATTTTATAAAAACTCCCGCATTCAATCTCGAATCTCGAAATGATCGAATCGGAAACAGCAAATGTAGAAATGTGAAGTTACTTCGAATAACACCTCATTAAATGACACGTATCGGTGTAAGCACACCTTCGAAACCCACAATAGCTGGGTGCTAATGTCAGTTACCACGATGCGACGGAAGCGAATCATAAACCTAACTACACAGCTGAGCTCCTAAATTGACAAGTAATAATTTTAACTCGATGATTATCATATCGTGCGGCGAAAACCATAAAATTAAGGATAGGGTTGGGACCACTGAACGGAACAATTGCCTAACATTGGATGCGTTGTGTGACAATGACTTCATTAGTCGCAAATTGCGTGGTGTGCAGCGAGCCTTATGCCACTTGACAAAGTTGTTGGACCGGGGAGTTTTTTGATATATTGCATTGAGGTTATTGTTTAAATTACGCTTGTTTGCTGTCATTGTATTTTTATTGAATCAATGAGGGGATTGTGACTTGTCTTGTTTTTATAGTAAGTACCTACTTACAGAATTTGTAGCTACGTGCACAACGGAATCGGAGAGAACAATGATATTCAAACATACCTACTTGTTATTGCATTTTGTTACTTGTATTTTGTTCAGTTAAATTCTCTTTTATTTGGTCTACTTGACGCAGCTTTATGTAAAACACCTAATTATGCGTACTAATGAGTAATTTGACTTCCAAACTAAAAGTAGGTAACATAATATTGCTGATCGTTATACTCACCTCAGTGAATTAACATTAGCATTAGGCTAATTAAGTTGTATAATTTAAATATATTTTTATCTGAGTCTCAACTCTTTACCAAATTCAAACGGTTGGTACCCTCTGATAATAAATCAATGTGCACAGGTGGGTAAGCTATCTCAGGGGCAACACTAGGGTGAATCTATTGTCGCCACCCTTCTGTAACAGTCAAGCGTCACTCGGAGCAGATTTCGCGGATTAGTCGTGTAAGGGTCGCCACTTGATGATAAGCCTCTGGTATGTAGTCTATTCAGATGGGATTCGAGCAACAGTTATTTATTATACCTACTTTAATTTTAACAGAAATTGTAATGAATCGATCAATTGAACTTAGTGTTTTTTCAATGTTACAATAACTTTGTAACATACATTTAGGTAAATGATTATTTCGAAAAATGTATTTTGGTTCCCTAGTATAACTTTAATGTTTGAATCTAGCTTGAATATGTATCTGCTATTTTCCTACGGACTGTGTAACTTTACAATGAATATGTGAATATTTGGGATGCTTCACATATTCTAAAGGAAACTAAACGGGGGGATGTTTTAAGAGAATTTCGCCCCAGTCTACAGCACCCTCTCTTCGCTCTGAGCTGACATCCGTGAAACGACCGAATAATTGGCTGACGTTTCAATCGTCCTTTTTAGATATGGTACCAGAATTGAATGTTGCATTGATTCGTTTCGATTGAATGTTTTTGTAATAGATATTGTAATAACCTCTGTATTTCGTATTTAGTAGTTATACGAGTACAGTACTTACCTATTACAGTGTCCAGTCCATTGTGGTCAAATAAATGTATTTACACTTTGTTTTCGCCTATTTCGTGAATTTCACTATCCTTATATTAATAGGATTAGTTTGTATAGTTAATGTTCTTGCCGATGACTGAAACGATTTGATTGTTCACACACTTCACTCATAATTATGATTTGCACCTAAATCAAGCCAAACTCTGGGCCTTTTGTGGACCTTCACTTATAGGTATTGTCTCGTCAAATGATGTGGTTGTACATAACACAAGTACCTGTCTGCCACCTGCCTACCTCAATCCGACCTCAACATTTACAAAGGCTACCGACTCGGGCCCTATCCTCAAATATATTGTTGCTATAATAAAATAGTGGATGAAGTTCTTTCAATTTTTAGTTTCAGATAGTACGTTTTTTCTTCTATGAGTTGTATTATTTCTGAAGCTCTCATTTATTTATACTAGGACATATTTTATGTACTTACAATTATCTTGAGGATAATCTAAATTCATATCGGTGTAAGAAACATTTTTAAATTCAAAGCAAAATCTAGTTAAGATTCAGTTGTCATGTTTTTTTTATATATTAAAGTTTCCACTCATAGCTGTCCAAAGCTATTCTATAGGTACACCTTGAAATCATCGTCTAAATGAATTTAGTCTCATTCACGAAGTTTGCCTTTAGAATAGCTCCCTGTTAAAATGTTGCACAGTCACCCACCAACCTGCAATCATGCCTCCTCAAAATAATTTTACTCGTTCATAATTTGTAGATAACAAAAAACTTCTGACTGTCGAATAATGTAATTATGTGTGTTTTCCACGAGTGTGAAATGACTAGTTCAATAGGAGCTATCCGGGGCGGGTCAGGGCAGAAAGATACGATTCATTTTATAAAAAAACAATAGCCTCTTATTGAATTAGGGTAGAGTCAGTAATTGTTTGAATTGTTTTTATGATTTATAGTTGGAGGTGAAATGCCCAGGATTGTTTCTTTGTATTATTCTGTTTTTAGCCAGCCAGCGTCGAGGCTAAATATGCCTTACAACAATACCATGTGCTTTCAAACGTACGTTTGTTTAGACTTGTCTTTGCCCTCAAGACATCTAGTTATTTGAGTAGGTAGGTAGGAACTCAAATGTTCAATAATAAATAATTATAATGTCTAACGCATTTAGGAATGCAAATATGATCTTGTTAAGGTTATATAGTATCTAATATTAGTAAGGGTGGGGATATTTGTTTAGTCATCTGTACTGTTACCTATGTTACCTTTCGGAATGAACGGTATTATTTATTATTATTATTTATACCTATTCTAAGTTTCAGTAAAATCCGTTTAATTACTTTTTATGTAAAGATAAGAATAACACACGACGATATTATGGAAATATCAGTACGATGTAAATACCTGAGTGATCACATAATTGTTTGTTTTTCTAATAGATAAAGTAAAAATATAAAAAATTCCTTCAAAAAAATCCTTCTTCGTAGGTACTAAGACAGCAAAAGTACCTATCCTGTTTTCTAAAATATACATGTAAACGAAACCGTTACCTAGTACTTCTGTCTGTTTAAGATAGAAAGCTGATCCATATATTGTTATGCAAACGGAGTTCCTAGCATTTGCGGTAGGTATTTACCTACCGCAAAACCTAAATACCTAATACACAGCCGTACCGACTGCAATATCGGATGGAATGAATGAATGAATATCTTTAGATATACTGGATATACACAACTTATATGGTTGAAACGAAATTTAAAATAAAAACTAAACGTTTTGTTTAGTTTTCGGCATTGTAATTTGAAAAGGAAAGTTGCCGTTAATTTTGATTTAGTATTTTTAGTGTTATTGTGCCTCAGAGCAATCATCTTCTTTCCTCATTGTATTGTGCGCTTCGAAAAGCAAATTGATAAGCAAATCTTTTTATTAATAATGAAGGATGATGTCTGAAGATAACATTCGAATTTCAAATATATTTAATAAATCGTAATTTGTTTTTCTTTGTAAATCTGTCTAAAACGATGTCAGAGGTCCAAAACAAAATTGTGTTTAAAGTATCTACCAAAACCATTGAGAGTAGAAGTGGCATCAGATATTATTTGTTAGTTCCAAAATTAGGTACAATTAGGTATTAATTACATTGAGATATAGACACACAAAGCCGGCCTCACTACTAGTGTTACTTCAACAAAGCGTTACGATTACGAATCAAAAAGCTCCGTGACTGCTCGTTGTCCAGTATTGTATGGCTAAAGGTGGCACGTATGATATCCAGCGACTGTGTAGTGTAATCGGAATAAGTTGTACTATAGCTATTCCAATTGCCATAGGATTTATAAATATAATTATTTATTCTGTGAAGTAACAAAATGAAATTGTTAACTAGCTATTTTTTGATTGTGGTACAATTTTAACTTTGATCCTAGAAATGGTCAATGTCAAATAAAACTCAAAATTGAGTATTTCATCGACTCCATAAGACCCTTAGTATGTGAATAAAGTTGATGGATTAAATTTCTTATCCAGTAGTACGTGAGCGTGACTCAGCAATAGTGAGCATCGATTGAAATGTTACGTGCTGACCACTTGTTAGGGCTCCGACGCTGTCATTGTGCGGGTCTACAGTAGGTACAGTCTACAGTAATGAATGCACTGTTCGCTGTAGTACAGTCATCTAAATGGCAAATAATAAAAAATACTCAGGTCATAATAACTAAAATTCTTTATAACTAACTAATAATCCTGCTGGATTACTTTATTTTCAAATATTCTAAAAAAGTAGTCTATTTTAGAACAACGTATTTATTATAATTCTAGATAGTTTGAAGGATATTCAAATCTGCCCCAAATCCCCTAACAAATGCTTAAAGTTAGCTTGTTTGGATTAGTTAGTGAAAAGCTAATTAAATCATCGTTAGCTCCTCTTGCAAAGTTGTAAATGCATGTATTCAGAACAATTAGTTATTATGAAACTAGAGTTTCTCTTGAATGGAATTTCCTAAATTAAATCCTACAAATGAAATATGTTTCGCTTTCAAAACTATACAGTAATTTTGTGTCAGCTTCAGAAGTCAGAATGGCAGATGAGTACCTAGAGAAAAGCATAAGTATTTTGGAAATGATCATATTATTAAAATGTTAAATTTATTTAAAGAGGTTTATAAATATACACCAAACGATATACCTACACATTATATAGTTAGTGAATTGGTTTTTAAATATTTATTAGTTTTATAGGCATCAGTACCTCAACTTCGGATCCGTTAGCTGTGGATTCGTCTCAGCCACAGAGCCAGAAATCGTATGTAAAACTAGGGCCTTGTCAGCTCGAGGTACAAACGTATCTCTCCTTGAGAGGCCTATGAAGCTCAGAGTGTGGTTCTTAAACCACCCTCTCAGCTTCACAGGCCTCAAGGAGAGCTACCAATAGTACACCGAATTACCTTCTGTTTGCCGAAACTTGGTGCGACAAGTCACTGGGCAAGTCTACGAGTACTCCATTTTCAAGATTCTACTCCTGCCGTTTTACCATGACGTATTATTAAATAAAACAATTCAGTGTAGTCCTAACTTTACGTCAGCGCCTTAGCTTACGTCAAAAGCAGTTCATTATAGGACCTAAACTGAAGCTTTTAATGGTCATAGTAAGCCTACTGCTCTTTTACCTATACAATCAATAACATAAGGAATCAGGACAACATACTGTCTGTTTTTCGGGTCTGAATGTCTTTTTGGTTCATAACTGTACAAAATACAATTACGACCAGTAGAACTACTTAAGAATCGTTACTAACAATCTATAGGTAGCTCATCTGATCTAAGCCACTACCAGACAGAAGCGTGGCCAAGACTTAGCACAGCATAGTAGTACAGTTTCCGTTAAAATAAGAGAAACTAAAAAAAATATTAAACGGTATTAAATCTTGGGCCGAGTTTTCAATCCCTGTTGTTATCAAATAAAACGAACCCAACTTCTTACCATTTTTTTTAAATAAGCACTACCAAACTTCAGCTCATCACTCTTTTCTAGTAGCACTAAACCTGCTACAATAGATTTATTTTACTTCTTATTTTATTGATCTATGTCCCTTGTTCATCATGATTCCAATCATGAACAAAGACGTCTGCGTCGTTGAAAAGATGTGCCAACTCACCGCGGCACCGGCAGTCATTTCTTACATTCTCTACAAAGAAGGTTTAACGTGTTAGTTTGATTGAGCAATTCACCTTCATCACATCCGGAGTTCGGCTGGTAGTCGAGATGATGCCGCAAAATCTACTAAAGAAATAAAACGAGAGCTCGACTAGATATAACGAAACAGAATCACATTCTCTCTAATCATTGGGACATTCAACTATGAAAATACCTGTGGTATGCTTACGCGTGATGGTTATAGGCTATATTTTATCCCGGTAGTTTCATTAGTACATCCGTGCAAAGCCAGGACGTGCTGCTAGTTGTTTTATACTTACCGCCATCAATGTTATGATATAACTTGGCTTTTTTTGAAATAACAATATGCTTCTTGTAAAGTTATGAACCGTTATCTGAATGCAAAATCTTTGGACATTATATGTTTAAAATTAAATCATACCCAAACTTGCTAGCTTCCTATTGCAATCCATCAAATGTCGTACTTAAAAAATGGAAGAAGGGTCTTTCACGGTCTAATGAATTACGGGCAAACAAACTTTTAACTTGCTTGTAATAATAAATTCGTCAATCTTATCCCAAGGAAAATAAAGCTTATAATCCAATAGCAAGTTTTTTTGAGAAGCGGTAGAACTTTGTGTTCGAGCTTCTCAAGAAGGTAACTAAATCTTCAGTTTACCGTTTAGTCTCTTAATGGTTTATTTTTTGTTTCTAGAGCGAATAAATCATAAAATATGACACAAATACTCTTTGAGGTAAATATGCGACATCGAGGATGGTTTCACAGTTTCGAATGCCCTACCAAAGTAACTAGAATTGTAACAATTTAGATCACTGATTTTACGGAGGTCTTTACGAAGTTAGCTAATTTACTTCGTTGTCATGTATAAAAAACACGTAGTAAGATAATAATTGACATAAATATAAGTAAGTACTAATAATTCAAAGCAGTTTAAATTAAAATTACCTTCTAACTGAATTCTGTAAAAAAAAGCCGTGTTGAGTGGATATTAATACCTCGACTTTCAATCCGAAGGTCGTGGGATCGAATCCGGCCGTGCATCAATGAGCTTTTCGTGTCGAAAAAAATATTATGCGGTTTATGAAGGAAAACATCGTGAGGAAATCAGTTATCTTTCTAGCAGAGTCGATGGGCTTGCAACCTGTTACGTATGGAAAGTTAACTTCTGCAAAAAGTGGGCATGTACCAAATATGTGATTGGACATACCATTGACTACCCCATTAGACATCTTCAAAAGATCTAAAGAACCACATAAAGATCTGAAAGAAATGTCTACCGCTCCCTGGGCTGCAGTCGTGATCATAATTATTTTTAAATTCTGTACTTACACGTAAAAAACACTTACCTTTTAAGATTTTCTATAGGTAAGTATAGTTTATTATTTTGAAATCAACATAGACATTTACTTAAATCAATAAGACAAATATTGTTATGTACCTCTCTAAAAAAAATATTTAAGTATCGCACACCTCTAGTCACAGTCTCCATTTCGAATATCAATAGTAAGATCGCTTTGTAACCCGACTCCGCCCGCGCCGGCGCCGTCTCCGCGGCTCCACTCATGCGCAAATCGACAAAAACAAGGCACATCCTCAAAACAATCGCTTTGATTTAGCATTGGAATGTCCAAGTATATTTATTTATTTATTCCATATCCCACGCAAAATTTCAAACCACAGTTTTACTCCCTTTTTTTTAAACAAAAGCCCTTTTTTTAATAAAAACAAATTTAGGGTTACACCAGTTACATTTTAATAACACCTGAACGGCGAAACAATTTGTATGATGGTATTTCTTTTATTAGTAAGTTAGTTTTTTTTTCCAAATAAGTAAAATTAGATGTAATTATTATTGGGTGAAATTTAAATAAGAAATTGACTTAAAATATTTTAACATTACCTGCTAGACTTTTCTACGTAGATATAGGTACGCAAGATTCTTTAGACAAATGAGTCTCATTTGGTCTCTCCCCAGGCTAACATTTGATACTGTAGCTATAGACTGACGGGAACGAATGGGCCCTGTGTTCATTTACTGCGAGTAACGTGAGTGGTCCTTTCAAAGCACACTAGGAAGAAAATATAGGTCTTGCTTGATGAAAAAGGTGTTGATCTTTTTCAATGGATAATATAATAATATGGTCCATAAAAAAACTATTTCTGCATTATGTTTTTAATTTCTTTATTTTTTTTAAATTGTGAAGCAGTCAAGTTGCGAAAAATCTTTTAACATGGAAAGTTATAGGCTCTACTCATAAGCAATGCAATAAAAATAATAAATGTTTGTCCATGCATGACGGTAGCAACAGCTGAAAATACCTTTTCAGTCGCCCGCTCGTTTCAATAAATGAAGTATAGGCTTAGATCCTAGGCGTAGCCCCTAGTCACCGAGTCAAAAGCTAAGTACCTAACTAAATTGCTTGATCATTAAATGCATAATCTAGATGAACTAATAATGATCTACGTGTTAAACTTAATTATGAAGTAGTTACTATTTACTAGCTAGGTAAACTGTGACGAAAAAGTGACGAATTGCTTAAGTCCTAAACTCTTAAAAACCGAAAAGTAAATTAAGCTATAAAAAACAGCGAGTTACCAACCAGTCAACGAACTCTACATATTATTTTAATCCAAAATCTTAACGCAAAACTAATCCAAAGTACTGAAGCAATGCTAAAACAAGGCATGTGTAGCAACCGTTAACAGATAACCACAGTAATACATAGCTCCTATGCTATAAAGTGAATGAACATAATTGAGGTGCAGACGCGAAACGGCTGGAGTCTAGTGAAAAAAATATAAAAACAGTAAACAAAACGATCTCAGCTGGTCCAGTTTGGAGTTTTTTCGTTTTCCATCCAACATGGCTCGTTAACTTCCTGTTATTCGCGCTTTTTGGTAAAAAATGCTTACTCTACAAAATACAGACAACAGTGTTTATAGAATTGACCAGATATCTATATTCTTTACTATTTTCAAGTTCCACGGTCTAATAACGTCTACGTCACTTTCCTTAGTGCGAGGTGGATAACTGCATAAACCGATAACCGTGGTAAATAAGCCGAATACAACAAGAGACCTATGCATTTCATTATCGGCGAGCAAATTAGTAATGCAAAGTACTTGAGATATGATAGACGTTACCAAAAATGTATTCATGAACTGTATAACCAATGAGACAATATTTAGCTGGACAGACGAACAATAATCGCAACAAATGCCATATAATAAGGACTTCAATTTTGTGACAAAAGAGCGATTTCCTGCTTTCTCTGGTGCATTTCCGGATCACCCTTGGAATATCTATACGTCTAAATTTACTTAACTCTACTGCAAAACCAACACTGAAAAAAATAAAACGCATTATACCTAGTCAGCATGACTATAATGCTGGCCAGAATGGCAGTAAATAAACTTTCGTTACAGTCATAGTTTCAATTAATTTTTTTTCTTAAATCACTGCCTCATTAAATGGAGTTCAAAATCGTCCACCTTATTTCTTGTACAAACAAGATAACATCGAGAAGTAGATAAAGTCACAAAAAAAATATCTAAGTAGTACTATCTATATCAGTTATCTGGTTTCCATAACATAACACAAAGTTGCTTAGCTTAGGACTAGATTAGGTGACGCTGTATGAACTTCCCGAATATATTTAGATATTTATTTATTTATCCATTACTTGGTCTTCATTTAGTTGTCGTTGGATATTCTTCTTCATATCTAAAAATATCTTCGTTTTTATCTCATAAAAAACTGCTTCGCCGAAACCAATATTTGAAGATGATTATTTGGCGAGGTTGTTATCTGGCGAGCTGTTAACTGGAACATTATAATTAGCACCACTTGATGATAATTATGATTTTTCGGTAGCGAAAGTAAATTATTAGCTTGAAACGCTCGCGCACACGGACCGATTTGCATCAGACTAAAATTTCAATTAATTTATTGAACATAAAGTTTTATTGATAGTAATTGCAGACGAAATTTTAATTAGTTGCCTGCTTAATACGGTGCCAACGAACTTTGCAAGGTCATGCAAAATAAAACTACGGTTTTCGTATCATTTCTCGATGATTTGTAGAGCAGTGTTACGTTCGGACATCTATTGCACGCTGTATACAAAACTGGACATCTTGTAGTAGAGACACAAAATTTATTTCAGTTGTGTTTATAGAACTGTCAAAGCTTTAGAACTGTCAAGGGCACTAATTATTAGCAATTAGCAATCGTTTTGCAAGCCGCCCTAAGTACACTTTAATATTGTTTTGGTCAGCCCTGCAGTGCATGAAATATTTATCCTGTGTACCGACTTCTAACAAGGAGGAGGTTCTATTTCAGTGTATGCACTCATAGTTTTTTTGTGTGTTTTTAAACAGCACCTTTCTTTACTTGTTTGTCTTTAACCATAATTTAGAAAACCACCAGCAATAAATTATGCAAATGAAATAAACTCGAATAGGAATTTCAAAACATAAAATTCATATGTTTGAATACCCATTCACTCGTGAGCGTCGTAAAACCGCCAAAGATAATGAAAATCGATTTCCTCGGTTGCATTTCGAAATCGATTCTGATCTTACTGGGTATTATTCGCAGATGAATAATTATATAATTAACAACATATACTCAACTTGTCTCGTAAATTTAAATTCGGTTAATATAAAGAGCTAGGGTTCTGGATCTGTTTTAGCACATCAATATTTTAATACCTAAAGAAAATAATGGAAATATTTAGGCACAATTTATTCTAGTGTAAAATGAACTCTGATGAAACAGTGGCTGATTTTAAACCTACCTGTCTCACCTATCATTTAATCTAACAAACATAATTTTAAAAAAATTCAATTTATTTCATCCAATACCTTCCCGATCTCTAAAATGAATGTTTTACGAAAACAAATAATAAAATCTCTTACGACCCAATCTTAATTTACTTTATACAAAAGTTCGCCCGAGGGCAACGTAATAAACTCCCAAACTGAAGTCATATTGATCCCGAGTTAGGACCAACAGTCCAGGCAACTCACTAAAGTAATTAACCATCAAACAATCAAGTTTTACTGCATAACAAAATCCCAATCGGATAGGTGCGCGCCGGTCGACTGTAAATTCCCCTACTATAAAAAGTCCACCATAATTTGTGCAGTCATAAAAACGGGACGAGTTTCTGTAGGTCTGTAATCGGTATCGTTCAACGTGTTTGTGGATTCTTATTTTGATACCCAGTGGGTTGAGTGAGATACATAGTTTAATAAAATATATAGAGTACACTTGTGGTATAATAGTGTTAATTTGATTATGGTATAATATTTTATTTTGTAAATACATACTATCTATAATATGTAGGTATGTATTTACAAAATAAAATGTATCTAAGTATTATATCAGTCATCTGGTTACCATAACACAAGCATTAAGTTGCTTAGCTTCGGACTAGATTAGATGACGCTGTGTGGAATGTCCAAGAATTATTTATTTATTTATTTAATTAGTATTTGCATAAGTGCCTCACTAGCACCCATATAAAAATCAAAATACTATTTATTATTTCAATTAAGTACTATTTTAATCATAATACTGTATGTAATATTATTTGGTACGCAGGGCAAGCGCGTTTGTCCAGCGGACACATGCATATTTTGTCTTCGATATCCCATTACTATATTGTTAACATGCACAAAAATAATTTATCGACCAACAACGAAGATCTCAAAGGCATAAATACACTAAAACAAAAACATTACATTCAAAAAGAGATTAACGGTGAAATGAAGTGTTAATTACTTGGAAGCATTGAAAAATGGTCAACATATGTTATATAAATAGTCATAAATAATGTCTCGAAATTCAGTTTAAATAATAATAAGTGCAAGAACAAAAATTAAAAAAGAATAACCACGTGTTATTAATTTCTTGGCCGGCTGAGGTGTGAGATGAGCTCACTGGACGTGGCGTGGAGACGACACTGCACTAATTATGTTTAAAAATGTTCATTATCTTGCGATATAGCGATACAGCCTGCTAGTTACAGTTATGCAAATAAGTAGTAGTCTTGTTTATGTAAATAATGTTGGTAACTAAGTTATAATGATTTGAAATATACTTAATTCATAAATAAAAAAAAATAACCTTGACATCGTACGCAACGATAGCTTAACTTACAACAATAATAAATTATATGTACCTTAATTTATACTTTAACAATTAAAAATCAGAACTGTTGCAAACGTTCTCTAGATATGCCGCTGCTCAAATCATAGCTGTTAATTGTAAAACGTTTTAAAAATAAAAATTATAATAAAGCAGGTAGGCTCCGTTGCACTCCTAGTCCACCTTCATATCCCAAAGCAGCATTTGACTTACGGCTGGGATTTAAATAACTGCCGAACACTCATTACATTTCCAATCGGGTATTTGCATAACTATTGGAATCGAAGTTCTTGCTCCAGACTGTGTGTTTTGTCTGATGTATGAGCTTGCACGTTAAATGAATTCGATTTAACTTTTTTGCTGCCCGAGCGTATAAAGTGCAAATGTTTGCAATATTATTCATGTACCTACTTAAACTCTGACTTTGGAATCAGTTTAGTAAAACTCAAAAAAAGTGTTTGCTCTTTTTTTTTCTATTATATCTTTCAGGAAGATCCTAATAAAAAAAAATGCAAGTAATTAAAAAAAATAGAATAATTTAAGTAAGTAGATATATTTTACATATTCCAAAACAGGCGAAAATATTTAGAGGAGTATTTTAATTAACTCGGTTAACAAATGAAAATAAGTAGGTAAGTTAGTAAGTAACATACTCTCTATCATATTATTTCAAAGTTCTTTTCGCGGACCTACTGTGATTTTTGATTCGATACAATTTTGATACAGTTTTCAAATTTGGTACTAGGTTAGCTTATATCCTGGATTAACACTAGGTTACTTTTACACCTCAGGGCGCAGCTAGTAAAAATAGAAATAAAAGTGTACAGATATTTCAATTGGAAGAATTTTATTAGTATGGATTACGGTTGCAAATCTATCATAAATATCGTATTGTTGATTTTACGGTTCTTCAACCTAGTATAACACTCCAACTCTTTTGTTAAAAACAGAGATCCTTGAGCTCTACAGAAAACCGTACAAACGATTACTATTTTAAAATGACTACGTAGCCAACAAATTTTATTATGTAAGTAATCGATAATCGGCTTTTAAAGTCATTATGCCATGACGAAGGCCTTTAGGCGGCCTAAGAACTCCGTCACCAGAGTTGGCCACTTGCTCATACGAACGATCGAACGAACGAACTTGTTGTAATTTTCATTTTGCATTATAGGTATTATTCACCATTTCCTTAGAAAACTTTGTAAGTATAATCAAGGACAATGGTTGTACATCGTCCTGGGGGTATGATTATGTATTTGGAAAAAAACATACCTAAGTACAATACTGTCAACCCAAACTCATCTCTCAAAATGATTAAATTATCCCTTTTTAGTATAAGGAGGGGGTTTATTAACATCCAAAGGCTTAATTTTTAAAAATGAATGGGTTGTTAATTCGGCTAGTATAATTAATATAATTGACTGCCGTCTTTTTCATAGAACCCTAGATATCAAGACATATAATGTACTTATAGTGCCTTAACTCATAGGATTATTATGGTTTACAAAAAAATAAGTGTGTAAAAACAATATCATCAATTTATATTACGTACTTATAATCGTAAAACAAACACCAAAAAGCGCAAGTTCGTTTGTTCCATACGGAACCCATAACATCTGACGAACACATCGCAGCATTTTTTATCAAGACGCTACTGTGAATTTCTGAGACGGCCACAAACGTGCCGATGAGATGCCCCATAACACTTGAAACTCGAAAAAATAACAATTTTATTGGACACTCGAGCGACCTCTATTATTCCAAGTAGCAAAAAAAATACAACATCATTATACCAATAAAAGTGGGATTTCGTCTTTATTTCTGAAATTAAAACTGTAGGTTTCTTGGAATGGTGAGTTTGGTTTCTCACGATGCTGTATACGAATGCTCGACGCTCGATAGAGTTACTACGCCTCTAATAAATTGTTGATTACGACGCGCTGGGATTGTAAAAGAATATAATATGTTTTATGGGACCAATGTCTGCATGTCTGCAAATATTAGTCTCAAGTCTAGGAGTTTTTCATGTAATATGGTATTTTTTATTTAAAAAAAATGTTTTAACTATGTTTTATGAAGAATATTTCCAACAAAGTCGAAAAAAAATTGTTTAAAAAAGTTCAACATTTTCTTCAGTTCTTCACTTCAGTTTCTGAATTATTCCGATTAATGTACGAGAGGAACCTTTGGTTTTGGTATGGGTAGGTAAGTATATATCTTATATTAGGTATAGGTAGGTAATTGGACTTAGTGGACTTCGACAGTCCAGTCGGGCCCGCACACCGATGGAAATCCGCGGACGTGTACAAAAACATGATCAAGTGGATCGACTACTCATTACTCATACAAACCTAAAACTATTAAGTCGAAGGAAAATTAAAATGTAAATATTTCAATAGAAGATTTATTTACATACTTATGGACGACATATAACCTACCTACGTTATTTTATTATTAGCGTAGATGAAAAAGTTATTTTTATGAAATTATCAGTCTAGTTCTACTATCCTTAATCCTTAATCCTTTTACTAAGCTCGACTTTGTTGAGTAAGTGAGTGAGAATTAAACCTGCTTTTTTTAAATAATGGGTGTGGTGTCTAATCTCTTAAAAAAAATCCCATAAAAAACTATAAAATCAGTGTTACTAGTAGCTCGGCATACAAGATAAAAAACACGTTGCAAGATCTTAAAAAGCTAGGTACATCTTAATCGCATTCAAGATCGTTGCTACGCAAACAATGCCCATTAAAATATCTATAACAAAAATACTTACAACGCATTAAGTGCAAGTACTAACAATTATTGTTTGATAAACGACCTCTCATATCATAATAAAATATATCATACTGTTACTGAAGGATCTTTTCATTCTAAGATGATATGATCAATCCTGCGATGCGTACTCCTATCTGTATTATTTTTATTATGACAGAGTTGCACGAGAAGTAAACTTTCTTAGCTCTACTGTAGCATTAATATTCTGCTAACGTGATCTGTGCTGTATTCGTTATAAGTTGTCATCGACATCATAATAAGGCTTTTTTCTTAAGCGTCCGGTAGAAGTTACATTGATACGTTTTTGTAATAAAGCTTTAATGATCATTGGTAGTAAGTACCAGTATAATGGTATCAGCTTTACACCAATGCGTTGTTATAATTGCAATTGAAATTGTCTTTATAATATTAAAGAATATTATTATGAAATAAAAACATTGTACCAATTTATGTAGTAGGTACTTATTAGGTAGTTATTAAAGTGCCAATAATACTTAGTTTTTGTACAAAACCGCATAAATCTAGTTTTACTTCGTTCGCTCGCATGAGTAAGTGGCCAACTCTACTGACGTAGTTTTTAGGCTGCCTAAATGCCTCCGTTGTGGCCGAAAAGTCGGGACTGACAATTTAACGTGCCCTCCGAACCACGGAAGTGCTCAAATGATAATGCCACTCGCGGTCACCCATCAAAATAGTGACCGATCAGAACATTGCTTATCTTCGACGGTCTATCAAGAACGTCTTAGCAAGCTTCACCACGAGCGCGTCAGTATAGTGCTAATTTTACATGTTACTGTAGGCTTGTCATGTAACTTACCATGTCTGAATATCGTTCGTAAGTAGTTGCTTCATTACAGATCTGGGGCGATTCAAACATCGAAAACTTCATAAAGCGCCCGTAACACTTTGATAATCAGATTCCTAGGCCCGTATTCAGAGAACATACTCAAGCGTAAATCGTGTCTCAAGCGGTGATTCATAACTCAGTTTTCATAGAGAACTGTCAAAAATCGATGCTTAAATGTAGACTCAAATTTGAGTGAAGTCTCGGAATACGAGCCTTAGTCGGACAAAGGGTACTTCGAAACATCGCACTGCCCAATTAGCAGCTATGAACCATGGCCTTCGGCTTAACCCCGCCGCTCCGCGGTAACCAAAAACAATTGATTGAACAATAACACCTTTCGTCTCCCCAATCAACTGACCAGTTACAGTGGAACCTCCACGTTATTTCGTGAAACTATTTTCGTAATGTGTCGGTTTGTGACAGGTTTTTAGTCAACGTATAAGATTGTCTTTTTGTTGTAAAAGTATGATTGTTTTTCAGAAACATCTTATTAAGCTACGCCACGAGTGCTTTTAGGTTATGCGACATTCTTAACAGTCAATTCATAATTGAAATGGGTGATCGCTAGTGTTACTAATAGATGAGCACTTTAAATTTTCGGTCCTGGCTTTTAAATGATTAAACCAGGACGGGGAGGCCTAAAACTCGCCTAAATTCGTCACAATAGTCTGCCCTGCCACTCGCCCATACAAAACTATTTCTATTAATTGTGAATAACATTTCACGTAAGTATAACAGATATCACCCAGAGATCCTACCACCAGAGTCAAGTACTTATTACAAAATGTATGAGAATCCAACGCAGCATTCCCGGTAACCTTAATCAACGTATAATTTCGTACATCTGAAATAATTGACCCGTTATGCGTTAGCGAGAATAGTTAACAGCACACAACTCGAAAACTGATCTAAAAGCTCGCTACAAATCGTTGCTAAAACGGGAAGCAATGCAGGGTGACATTTGAGCCCCAGATCAAGCGCTTTCGGCGTCTTTGTAACCCGAGCCCCGCCTGTGACCGTTCAACGTGTCACCTGAAACGGCACGTGGCGACAGAGAGGACACTTTTCTGTAATTACAGTGTATTTTGAGTGCTCCTTAAATTTGCATGTAAAGGACGACTAGTAATACTTGCATTTGTTTTAAGTAAGTACTTATATACTTCGTCAATAGGTCCTGATTTTTTTTTTCTTTTTTTTCTTTCGTTGTCTAAAGATTTTCCATCTTATAATATTGCGAATCTCAATAACCTATCTTTCTTTGCTTTTGCTTACTGCTGCTGATATTTGATATTCCTACCATACAAATTCCGCTATCTATCAACCTAAAGCCAGCAGAACCAAAGATAGATAGGTCTGGCCGTTAGATAAATTATAGCGTCTCAACGCTATCATATTAATAAAGGAGAAGTACCTTCATCCACAGTCCGAATTTACCCACTGCTGGGCATTGTTCTCCCCAAGCTTGTGACATCTACCTTAAATAGCTTAGAGGATATTTTGCTGAAATCAAACATTATTTTATTTTTGAAAGTAAGCCCATTAATTACGGAGTATTTTGGAGATTTCATGAGATTTGGATCGACACCGTCTATAAAAGGACCCTAGAATCAAAAAAAATTCTGGGGATGTTTCATTTAATTTGCTACTAACTTTTTTTGTCTTGTAAGTCTCTAACTTGTTTTTATCCATTATTAGACATTAGTTACAATGTACTTTAATTTGTGTTTTATAACTGTCGTCTCTATAGTTTTTTGATAGGTGCTTGCTACTGAATACATTTTATAACTCGGATATTTAAATTATTCATACTTAAATTATAAATATCAATCTCACAGTATAATCAAAATCAGTGTTCATATCAAATTTTTCAATTAATGAATCTTTGGATTTCTTAATTGTGAACCAAAAATGATTCCAAAGAAAATTTTGTTTGAATAAGCCGAAATCTTAGTCTGCCAACAGATATTCCACCTTATGTCTTTGTGTTAGAGGATATAAGTGACGTCGTCAATCAACGATATTGTAATTGTCGCTGTATAACGAGATGAAAGCTACCAGCTTCTATTTTCGGGAGCTGCTCGTGATACTCACAGCTTTACAGTTTCTCGAACAATTTACTAGCACAAATTTTACAATATCACAGATTTTACCTACATAAGTCAGAATGATACCATCAGCGTGGCAATATACAATCAAAGTTATTATTTTGTTATTTTTTCCTTCAACCTGAGTCTTCCCACTACTGGGACAAGGTCTACCTCATATCCTTTCAAGAAAAGTAATTATATCACAATATGATTTATGTTTCACACGTATTTTAGATAGGTACTCTTACTTAAAACAATGCAAGCATTTACCCTCGAACATTCGATTTAGATACTCAAGCTTTGTTTACTAAAAGATGCATTCCCTTACTTAGCTTTACGTGTGTAACAAGCCGTTAGGTACTCTTAATTATTATAAATCTGTCGTCGGCAATCCGAGACATCACTATGTAGCTTTTTTTTAAACACAATTCACACGAACTGCTAGGGCTGTTTCGATTCTATATCACGCTTCGCATAACCAAGACATTTTATTTTAACAGTAGTTTCTTATAAAATAGATTTCACACTTTTTTTCTGAGCTTAGGTATCTTTCTCACGATGAAAATCTCCCTGTTGACTTTCAGCTGCTTGTCTCCGGCTTTTTACTTTGTTCAGACATTTAGGTGCACGCTTAAGTATCGATTATAATATTCAACTTTGGAATGACCGTAGATCTAAGTGTTCAACTTTTTTTTGTACAAACTAAGTTTCCATGACGATAGATCCAGCCAGATCATATGTAAGTTTAATAATGGCATATAGCCATGTTTCAAAGTCAATTTATCTAGGGTCTCTTTTGCATCATCATCAGCAGCCCTTCTCATCCCACTGCTGGGTATAGGCCTCTCTTTTGCATACTTCTTTTAATCTCTGGTCTTAAACCATGACTATCTTTTAGTATTTGTTATAATAACCGGCCTGGTACTTTGAATTTGTTAATACAATTTAATGAAATACTTGGTATTAGTTTTATTATTTCTGTAAATAAATGTGTAATTAAAAAGTCGATAGTTTTTATTATTTGTTTATCAGCGGAAGCTGGTCGATAAGCTCTCGTGGCAATCGCAGTAGTTTAAATGAATTTTTGTCATAAATTAATTCTACTTTGTTTCATTTGTTAACTGTTAAAAATATTTATTGCTTTAACTGGACTACCGTATCGCTAATGGTTTGACGCAACTGTGTCCTCATTCGTTATATTGAGTTGTTGAAACCACTTATAAGAATAAAACATTTAACTTGCTGTTTTATAAATAATTGCATAAATGAAACTGTTACTTCCATTGTATACATAAATTTAGTAATTAATAAATAAATAAATAAATAGCTTTGGACATTTCACACAGCGTCACCTAGTCCCAAGCTAAGCAACTTAGTGCTTGTGTTATGGTAACCAGATGACTGATATAATACTTAGATACATTTTTTTTGTAAATAAATACATAAATTAAATAGAAATAAATCATTAATTACAAAAAAAAAAATTATCCAAGTATTATATATCAGTCATCTGGTTACCTATAACTGCTTAGCTTGGGACTAGATGACGATGTGTGAAATGTCCAAGGCTAATTATTTATCTGTTAATTTCATCATATTTCTTTATAGTTTTTTGTATGTACTTCTTTAGGTACAATTCAAATACAATTTATTTTTAATAAATTTCCAGCCGTCGGAACTTAAACTTTTATATTTTTTAATGAACATTAAAGTAGAAACATTTGAAAAATATAGTTTTAGATTCTATTGTTCAGCTAGGTAATGCAATATTGCGCTGTCAAAATATTTCAATAAAAAATTGAACTTAATTTAATTTTATAAAAATACTTCTTGCTCAAGTTATGCTACTAATATTAATTTGGGTAAACATTCAATTCTTAACGCAAACGTGGTGACACGCGCCTCTCGCTGTGGGTGGCTGCAGCTGCTCTATACATTTATTATTTTTTGTTACCTAAAACAAAATGTCCATTTCATATTTACAATACATTAATTAGTTTTATCTGCACATCGACTGTTTGTTTTCCCGAATGTCTTGGAAGTAAAGCAAGTGACGGTTTGTTGTTTGGAATAATTATTTGTTTGTGCATCAACATAATTTCATAATTTTGTTTGCATAAACAGTTACTTATTTTATAATTTATTCTATGGTATTATGACGTAGGCCTATTTGTTACGACATTCAATAACATAATTATGAATGTTTCTAAATACGTGTTTACAAAATAGGTAACCATGCCTGTTTTTATCATCTTATCTTTTCTTATTATGTTCAAATACAAATATTGATATAGGTAAGTAGTCCCTTTTACTGTTAAAGGTCTTAATATTATTCAACAGGATGCAATTCCTAGGACGTTGTTTTTAAATTTTGTATGTCTGTTTGTTTGGGGTTATCTCCGACCTGTATCGTTAATTTTCATTCACTATCATCTTAATCATAAAACAATTTCAGATACAAACTTGATGCATTGATTCTAACATTATTTTTTCTTTTACCAATACCCAAAAAGTTTTTTTAATGATGCTTTTAAAGGCAAATAAATAAATATAAGTATAAAAAAAATACATATGAAACAGTAGAAAAACTTCCAGCCATTTGTAGCGTCCTCAACTGCGGACCGAGTACTGACTGTGGTACTGATCAACGAGTCATCATGGATGTAGCCGTGTCATACCACGACAGATTTGTTGTCTCTTTCCCCGCAACTGGACATTTAAATATCAGAGCGAGATAGTCGTTCAGCGTGGCTGTCGCGCGCTAAAAGCAGGCCCGATGAATGCCGAATTCTTATTTGCGATTGGCGAGCGTAGGCGTGGCAACGTTGAAGACACACGTCGCCCCTCAGATGTCCGCGGAGCTCGAGCAGTGCCGCGTTTCCAACAGTTGAATGCGTATTTGTAAACTGTTTGACAACGTATTTTACCGCGCACCGTACCCAGTTCTCGCTAGGTGTTAGGAGGTAATATTCAAATTACGTGTATGAAGTGATGCCTGGTTGTTTTGTGGACAATGTATTTAATGATAGAGCATAAGTAGGTATTTAGAATTATGTCACGTTATTTATTTTTCTTTTATAATAAAATTAGTCGAGCTTGCGCTCATCGAGCTAAACTTTAAGAGTAGGTATATGAGCATTTTTTAATTTAAAATAATAATAGATAGAGCTGTGAGTAGTGTGCAATTTTTACTCTCTTGATATTTTTGATAAGAGGAAAAAATATGATAAAAGTAGATACTGCTGATTTTGTTCTTATAGGACTCCTATTAGGTTTGAGTAGATGACATGAAAAAACCTTTTCATTACTCATACACGGAAAGTACGCACGAAGTTGCCTGATTATAGGGTTCAAAGTAGCATGTTCTGTCCCTAGGGAAAACAAGTACTTTCCTGCCCTAGGGCAGGAAAGTAAATAACTGTCAAATGTCAACTTCATTTTTGACATTTCTTTTGTGGCATGTCGATGCATGCTAAGTGTTAAAGTTCTTCTAACTCAATCAGATGCTAGATATTATGTCTCTCTGGCACGAATTTGTGCTTCTCTATCACTAATTATATTATATTTATTTATTTTATTTTATTTATTTAAATTATTTCATCATCAAAAAAAAACTACTGGTAGAATGCCTACTACTTTTATAGCCATTCTACTACCAGTCAGTATTTTTTTTAAATCTGGAACGCAGCTATGCCATGCCATCGTTAGCTGCTTTTAGTCAATTTTAAACTAGATTTAAAAAAAAAAAGCGAGACAGCTAATTTTTGTGTGTGAAATTTAAATTTTACGTCAATATTTTTGGTAATTTCCTCATATTCGTAATGAAAAGTAGAGTACATACCTCGGAAGAAAGGCCCTTCGATGCACTCGAACTATTATCGCACTCGCTGACGCTCGCGCGATAAACCATCTCGTGCATCGGAATCTGTGCCTTTCTTCCTCGTGTAGTAATCTACTATTTTTTTTTTGCTGCCCTTGTTGACTGTTTGTTTACTTTCTTTTGTTTCTTTTTAAGGTTATATAATACCTATGTAATGTGTGTGGGCATGATTAGATGCTTCTTAACGGAATTTTGTAGTAATATGGTAGGTAGAGTTGTTCGTAGCACTAATCGTAGCATTGAATTTTATAAATGAATTGCATGGACCGTTTGAAATAAATAAACTCAATGTAGGTACCTATTTAAGGTAGACATTTAGGTACTTATTAAGTACTTATAGATATATGCATCATTAGCATAGATTGATCTGCTTTTTATATCAATAACGCCTAGTATTAGCAACCAATCTTATCTCGAAATGTCTATAGGTACTCGTATGTATAGGTAGGTTAATCTATTAAATTTTTAATCAGGTTATAAGTACCTAGGTACCTACCTACTTGAGGATATTTAGGATGATTTCGATGCCTAATAAAATGACAATTATCTAACCACAGTAAGCTAAATCACGGTTAGATTGGTTAACTGAAACTGGTCGTTAGTTATGGTACTGTGATATCTTTTGACTGTGGTAGGACCTAAATTATGGCAACCCTATAAATTTATAAAAGTTAAAAATTCTTGGTAGATATAGGAAGTTATTTACTCTGGTTTGGAAATGGTTTGTAATTATTTCCAAATTTATAATTACTTAAATAAATAAATATCCTTGGACATTCCACACAGCGTCATCAAGTCCAAAGCTAAGCAACTTAATGCTTGTGTTATGGTAACCAGATGACTGATATAGGTAGGTATTATACCTACATAAATACATTTTTTTTGTAAATACATACATAGGTATTATAGATAGAAAACACCCAGAGAAATGAAATCAATGTGCTATTAGCATATAGCAGAATTTTATTTTTATGAATGTATCAATCAATTAGTCTACCACTTCTGTTCATCTTTGCTAAGTTTCCTTTGCACAGAAAGTTCCATAATGTAGGTAACCTAATTGAAATGGCGGGCGAGACGGTAATTAATTTGTGCCTACGTATCCTGTCTAGTGTAATTCCACGTTTGGTTTAGCGATAGGTTTATCGGGTTTCAATTTGTTTCCTTATTTTATCAGAGCGATTTAACATTTTGGTTTTATGAATTTATTTGTTTTACGCACGACCATCAAAACCACGGCAGACAGACTTTAGATTATCAGATCTTTTGATCTTGATTATGTGTTTTATTCAAACTACCTACTTGTAACTCCAGGAACATTCAGATTAAAACTCTTGCGCAAAGACTTAAAAAATCATTTCTTTTAAAAAAGGGCTTTGAAAAATGTAGAAAGCACATATATCTTTCAAACATTCCTTTTAGCTGTTTAGCACGATCATTATGGCTAGCAAAAAACATTAACCACTCAAAATTGTTCTTGTTTCCAAATCAAGCACTTACAAAGAAGAGTATCCAAATACAACATGCAAATTTGGGTTTGGTTAAAAACTGGGAACGTCCAGAACAGGGCAGATCAGTTACACACTGACAGCAAAAATACATAAACGGGCTACTTCACATGACTTGCTTTTCTCAATTGGACATGTTCAAAATGCAACAGTACGAAAACATTCATTCTTCGGATTGCACAACGATCATATACCTATACAATTTATGTATTGTTTTTTCTTTTGACTCACATATCAAAATTCCGGGATGGTCCTGCTGGAGAGCATGTCATCAATCGATGAATTCAGTTCAGTAAACGAGATGCAACTGGATTATAATCAAATCATTTTACTCTTTGTTGGCAAACTGCAAACTTTCAAGCGGTAGCTAGTTTGGTCGAGCTTTCAGTATGCAGATGCAGATGTATATAAAAGTGCGCAACTAGAAAATAATATCTCTAATAACTCTACCTCTTCATCAAAATCAACAACGCAGATAGAACATTTACCAAGAAAAAAGCTAGATACTAGAAATAAAGTAGTAATTAATATTAAAAATTTAAGAAAGTGATTTAGTATTATTTTAATTAATAACAAATTTTGTGCCAGCAGTTACGGTTATACAAAAAGTTTTTTCTTATTGAAAATTTTACTAAGAGTTTCCTTTGACCGTAGTATTTCCTTACAATTTAATTGGAAATCGGAACCAGGGTTCTGGTTTTCTCTGCAACTCTGTTCTCTAGTGTTTTCGAACAAAGCAAAATAGTTAATCATAAAAATCATAAACTAGGTATCTATTAATCCATGAAGGAAATTCCTTTTCAGGGTCAGGATTATTTGAATACTGAGTTCGTTACCTTTACTAATTATAAACGGGTAATGTTGGTTTGTTAGTTTGTTTGACGGAGGTAAGCTCCGAAGCTATAGGTATACGATTTAAAAATTATTTCACCGATGTTTAGAACGGACTGTCACTGTTACAAAGAAAAATCTGAAACTTATATATCGATACATTTATATAGATAGATACCTATTTTACCTTTGCTTTCTACTTTTCACTAGTACCCGAGTGGATTCACATATTGCTAGCATACATTATAAGCTGTTGCCATGGTGTTGGATCCCTTTTCGCAATTAGTAAGCACAGCTATGTTTTCAGTAAGCTTAAAATCCCTTCCAAATATCAGGTTTATCCGTAATGAACCGGTTCCTTTATTATCTGGTAGTCCTAGTATGAAAATATATTCGCATAGGAGTAGTATTTCATCTAATAAGCCCATTGGAGCCCACAGCTGGACAAAGACCTTCTTTCCTTTATTTTATCTGACAGCTAGAGGATTAGCCAAAGCCCACTCATTCCTCTTTGTAATCGAGCTCTAAGCGGTGATGGTGAATTAAAACATCGTGAGGTAACCGGTTAGCTTTCAAAAAGCGTCGATGGATTTACTGGCATTTTAACATCTGCAGAATGTGGGTATGAACCTAACATATACTTATTTGGACATTTCTGACTCCTTAGACTCTTAAAAAAATCTAAAAATAGAAAGAATTCGTCTTCTGCATCTTGAGAAGTCATGATCATAATGTAATGTTTTTTAATTGTAGTATAAGTAGGTATATCATAAGGTTACGTTAAATTTTTTTTGCGGTATTCTCTTGAATTCCTCGTTCGAAGACGTTAGCAACAAATCCCTTTCCTTGGGACAAATGAACCTCTCATATTCCGGGGAGTCCCTCTAGGAGGGTTGGGGAGACGGAGGGGTGGTGTTCGTGCGTCTCGGTTGCTTTGCAGTTGCAATTTGTTATAGTTTTCGGTTTACGAACCTTCTCGAGTTTGGTAAAGGCAGGGGTTGTAGGACCTCGGAATCCCGAATCTTTAGCGAGGCAGTTGCGGACTAATGGTAGAACATGTTTTTACTCTAATTTGCCTGATTTGCATGAAGGATTTTTTTCTTAAGTACCTACTGTATTTGTTTGGATATCCATGACACAACATAAGCAGGCATAGGTACGTATTTATACATAGTACCTATGTTTCTTTTTCACGTTCACATCAACCAAGGATCGGTCCTTCGGCCATCTACGAAACCAAAGCTTCGTAAACAATTACATACTAAACATGATACTTTACACACAAGTCCATATTCCTACCGAAAAATGTTGGGTCACAATGTAAAGTGAAGCTCCACTTTAATATGCTGTGATTACAGTTAGGGTTGGTGTTATATGTTACTTTGTTGGCTAACGTAGATATCTAAACTGATAGACAAGTAAACTTTGAATAAATTACCTCTATAATTTTGAAAAATAAAGTTGAACAGGAAAAGACAACCAAATAAAGACCTAACTTACTCAATGATAATATGTGTTACTGTTATCTGTAGTCAAGTACACATTATTCAAACACTATTGGGCACCAATTAGTCGGCACCTATATCACAGTATAATAATTAGTGCCTTAGTCTATTCATACAGTTAATCCAGTGTATTTGTCATATACAATAGGTTCAAATGTTCAATCAGCCGATCCGTTAGCTAGCAGTTACCACAGATAAAATAATACTATGTACATATACCCCAACTAGAACATTAATTTCACTCCTGTTTTTCTTCGGGCTATTTTTTTGTGTTTGATTTTTACGGCGTCACCTAGCGGCGTTTAGGCATTCGACTGCATGCTACTTAGCACTAGATGGAGTTACTTATTTTTGATTGCAGGCAAGAACTAAACACTGCTAGGGGCGCCGCAAAACACATAAAAATAGCCCGAAGAAAAACAGGAGTGAAATTAATGTTCTTGATGGGGCATCTGTACATAGTATTATTTTATCTGTGCTGTTACATTGTAAATCAAATGATTGGTTAAACCACAGATTTACTTAGGTAATCTGTGGTTAAACTATCGCCCGATTACATACTGGCACGCTATTGAAATGGTACTCATTTGTGAATTGTGACATTATTCGACGTTTGTCTCAATACAAATCAGGACAAGTACCAAACGTCCTAAATGGTTAATACGCTACAATATGTTTTAGTAGCCTTTCAGTCAGTATTCTGGGGTAAAACTCACATCTAGTGCTGTTAATAGGAAGATAATTATGATGAATCGTACGTATTTTGATACGTGTTCGTTATCAAGTTCGTACCTACGACAAAGAATAAAGCCGGCCTTTAAAATTCGGTGTCCTTGTAAATGATGTGTGTACGTAGTAAAGGAAGTTTACAACGGGAAAGGTATACAATTGGAAGAACCATGCGATGTTACCATGGATGCATTAGTCTTGGTCCTCCAATTTACCATTACAGGCTTTGCCTTGGCCTATCGACTGAGGTTTACGACTTGTGTATTACGCGGTTTTACTAACGAACCAGCTAGCTGCATTTTATTACTCCTACAATAAAACTTTAGCTTTTTGAGCCTTATCGAAGCTAACGGCCCTCATAAAATAATATACTGTTATAGTTAAACGTATTTGATAACAAAAAGTTGTTTTGTTATCCGATAGGTTACAAAGAATGGAAGTAGGTTCTTGCTTTGATCTTTCTTTAAAAGCCCTTGTTTGATTCTATTGAATAGTAAGTATGAATCACGATCATAATATTCACGTGCTTAACTTCTGATCTAGTTATCAAACTATTAAGCGATTTATTACCAACTAAACCCAAAAAAATATCATAAAATCAAAAGTGTAAGTATGTAGTAGTTAAAGAAAATACCATTAAGTAAATAAAAAAACTGATGTTAGCTCCATATTCAAAACAAAAATCCAAAAATATTATTTACTAGCTGCGCCCCGCGGTTTCACCCGCGTAAGTCCCGTTCCCGCGGGAATATCGGCCTAAAAAACCTATCTTCATACCAAACTTCAACCAAATCGGTCCAGCCCACAGACATAGATCAAGATAGACGGCATGAGTTTACCTACCTTGCGTGGAAATAGTGTGATCTATGATCACACTCTTGCTCGGCCTAAGTCAGTCAGCTTGAGACCACTGGCATGTAAACGTAAGAACGAAAATGGTTAATTGTGCAGTGCTCTCGTGCAGAAACGCGTCGAAAGCAGTTGGCCGAGAAAATAACGGTATTTCTTTTCACAGGTAAGTACTTTTGAACACTGATAACCCCGGATTTAATATGTAAAACAATTAAATTGAATTAATTTTTGATCAGCATCACTGGTACAAAGATAATTACGGAGCTCGGACGCAGTGAACATATCGCTACGCGTATACTTCCATTGCGGGTTTTACTTGACGTGATGCCTTATGGTATGCATTCTCAGCACGCAGTGAAAATCGCAGCAAACGATACTGTTATGTGAACCGAACGTCATGGTATGAGTCTTTCCTCATTCCTCTGTCTGATTTTAAGAATAGTGCTGTGTATGTTCCGATCTTTTGAATCGATAAGACAGCGGAATGAGAATCGATTTTTTTGAGACAGCGGAATGAGTTTGTTTGGCGAGATAGCGAAATGAGATATTTGATCTTCTACCACGAGGTCGATTAAGTGTTCAAGAAACACATTTTTCATTGCATCCAAAGTTCAAAAGACGAGACAGCTTAAACCTACTTTTTTTGTTATCAGTAGAATCTACTTTCAGCTTTCCACAGGATCCGAAAATCCGAAAATTCTCATTCCTCTGTCGATTTTGACAGAGGAATGAGTATCGACTCGGACAAATGGAATAAGGTTTTGAATGTTGTGCTGATCGTATTCCAGAAGCTTCTAGAACCGTCGTCATCCAGCAGGCTTCGGTTCCGACACCATACCTTTCACGCGTTGAATTCTAGAAGCTTCTGTGATGACTTAAATCACAAATAATTTGCAAAATACCTACCTTCCTATAAGAACGCGTCACGTAAGAAGTAAATTTTGACAGCTAAAAATGGTTCCATTTTCAAACCTAACAGGTTAACAGGTTTGAAAATCGAACTAGGTATTTCTAGCTGTCAAGACTTACTTCTTACGTGACGCGGTTAAATATTTACCTACCCGTTTTAGGCATACCGCATAGTAGAACAAGCCGGATTAATAAAACGTAAGTATATTTTATTAAATGACGTTAAATACTTACGAACTTGCGAGTAGGTACAATTGCCGCTGACGAAAATGTTGCAACTGATGCACTGGTAACACGTTCTTCCACTTCAAATCCTGGCAACCTACTGCATGAAAATAAACTAGGAAGTTGGAGTGGGGAGGCGCGAGGGGTGGCGGTCAATCAATCGATCAAAGCAATCGGTGGCGGCACTCCTTTGAATCGGTGGCGGTATCGATTTCGCGCACCTTGTTTTCCCATCACTAAATCTCGCTCGTGACGTCACCGTAGGTACGAAAAATTCGACACGCTCGGTTCTCATACAGTTTGGAGCGCACCTTTGGTCTATCTTGATCTATGTCTGTGGTCCAGCCGTTTATGCGTGAAAGAATAACAAACGTACATTCTTAATAAGTAGGAGGATATTAGTAGGATAGGATTTAATTAACATTTTCTTTTCCGTCAATCACAATAATAACATTCAAAACTTACAAGAATATTCCGTATAGAAACCACTTTTTAAACTATCGCGACTTGGAAACATATTTATAAATACCTACATATATATATATATCGGGACTTCGCGTATTGAAATCATTTTATTTACCTCGACGTTTCGATAACGTAACCGTGATGACCACGGTGACTGTAAAATGAATTGTATTTATAAATATAGATAAACCATAATCATTTTTAACCGGCTTAAATTTGGAGGAAGTCGAAACTCGCCCTATGCCCGTTTTCGACGACAATCACGTACCGTGCGTTTATTATTCTAACTATTCGAAGTCAAAAATGCTTTATTCAATAAGATTAAAGACTTCTTTGACCGGAAATTGTACCGTAGAAATAGGCTTTGCAGATGGGTATTGGGCAACTCAGGAGGGGATTGTACTGAATGTACTGCCTGATTCAAACGTGACACACCACATTACCCTAAGAAATAGGCAGCAACCATGGTCTAGCCCTATCTTCTATACTATCTATAATATCTATACCAAAATTATAAAGTCATGTTAGTTTGTTTGTTTGACGTAGGTAATCTCTGAAACTACTCAGCCTATTTCGCGGTGTATAGAATGGACTGTGTCGTGATGGTTATTAGGCTATATTATATCCCGGTAGTTTTATTAGTACGCCGGAACGTGATGCTAGTAATATGTAATATAAACTGCGTTGGAACCTGTAGCTATATGAATGTGTCACACATTATTCCATTCTCTTTCCACCATCGTAATACTTTTATTAATTACGTCACGTTTTTTCATCGAATGTCAATTCTTATCAATCTGCACCTACATTTTTTTACGTTTCTATTCTAAAGCGGTCTCCTCTGTAAGTATTGAAATTAATAGTTTCTTTATAGGTAAACAATAAACCTGGTTGATTGGCTATCAAACTCTCGGTACAAATACAATTTACTTTCCTGTATATTGCGTGTTAATTGAGCTTTATGCGTCGATTGTTACACGGGTGTAAAATGTTAGTTCGTTTAACAAGTGAAAATAAGTGAATTTTTTTTGAGCTATCGGCTAATTCTGTTGTTTTTATGGTTAAACGAGGGTTTTGTCATAGTTTACGGGCGGTCTATCTGTGATAACTACTATATGTGTGAGTTTTAAGTTACTCTGTGTACCTAATTATAAGTGTTGCAATAAATTTCTTATTATTATTATTATTATTATATCTATTGTGTACAGTGAGCATGATTTTAACTAGCATAACGTACTTAATACCTTCTAAATCGATTGTTAGTCTAAAATATGATCAAAGAACTGCTTTGTCTTTGCTTATACACACAAGATAGCTTTTTATGTAATTTGTTGTTTGCTTGTTCAAAAACATTTAGGTTCCTAAGTTAAAAATGCACCTAAAATTTGCGTAGACACAGAAATTTCGTTGAACTTCTTTGCCAAACCCGATATGTCTGCCTGCCTACAAAACAAAATAAAACAAAATAACATACATAATCAAAGAAAGACCATTGTCTCCTGGGTATACGGGGTATAACTTCTATATATCTTCCATTGTATGCGGTTGCAGATTTGTGAACGTCGTGAGAATAATAAATGATATGCTAAGAAGTCAGCTTTTGTTTGGACGAACTTTGTTGCTTGTTTTGTAACGTTTCATTTACTATTTTGTTCTTTTCTTTCGTTTCATGTGCCTATAGACTAGCTATGTTTTATTGCATTGCCTGCCTGTGTATAATTCACATCCATATTTTGTAGTCTATACAATATTTATGCAGCTATCTTTAGAAAAGCTTATAAGGGTATGCAGCAAAAGAAACATTACAAATAGTAGTACAAAGTCTATTTCTAAACATTGAGATGGGTCGATCAAGTAAAATGAGCCTGTTTTCTTGGTTTTACAGAGTCGATATAGAACAAACCTATTTATGAACATCCCGTGTCCTCATTACAATTTTTATGACTTGTATGACAACATAACACATTGTTATGAACAATTTCTTCTCTAATATGCCGCATACAGTCTTTATTGATATTATTCGTTGTCACCAGATACCTGAATCAAAATTACGACCGCCGAGCAAAAACTCAAGAGCCACGGAATGGCTGTGCCAATGCCAAGCGAAGTGAACTGCGAGACGGGGGCGAGTGGGGAACTGAACCTTGTTATTTGAGATAAAGAGTCGTCTTCCGGTAGCAGGAGCGACCAGGAAGCGATGCTGAAGGAACGGGAGAGCTCGGAGGGGTCCCCCGCGACCCCGGACGAGTGCGCCGGCTGCGGGGGGAGGATCCAGGATAGGTATATAAACATTCTATTTATTTGACGAACTCTGTGGCGCAGTGGGCGAAAGCCCGCCTGAGACGCAGAGGTCGCGGGTCGATTCCCTCTGCGGAACAAATGTTTGCATAATCTGCAAATATATGTTTCAAGTTTGTGTGTTACTATACCTACTATACTATGAGATATATTTACAAAAAACAATATCTATAAGGTATGTCAGTCAACTGGTCAACGCATTTACTTGTTTAGCTTGGGACTAGCAAAGGGGACTAGATGACGCTGTGTGGAATGTGTCCAAGAATATTTACCTATTATTATTATTTACAAATACCTAAAAACATTACGAGAAAATTTAAAGTGTGGGACAGTTAATTTAAAACTTACACTGTGGATTTGAAGCTATACGAAAATTCAAATACTTAATATATAAATATATGGTGATCCCTGGTTATAAAAGAACCACGAAACTATCGCAAAAAACCTTAGCGTTTAATCTTCTCTCTTTAGCCTCAAAGGTTTGCTGGAAGAGAACTCTCTTTAGGGTTAAGCTCGCCTTTGTACATGTCTTTACAATTCATATTTTACTGTATCAATTTATTTATGTACCTACAATAAAGAATAAAGAAAAAAAAATTCGCATTGGTTTCGGAACTTTTCAACCGAATTCCCATAAATCCAACAACAACTTTCCCTTATGTGTGTAAAGTAAGTGTGATATTTGTCTGAAGGTACTACCTCCTCGCGGTAGACCGTCAGTGGCACGGCTCCTGTCTCCGTTGCTGCGAATGCCGTCTTCCCCTGGACTCCGAGCTCACCTGCTTCTCGAGAGACGGCAATATCTACTGCAAAGAAGACTACTACAGGTGCGTTTGTTTGAATTCAATGGCGATGACCTTTTCAGGTATAGTAGGTAGTAAAAAAAACGGTATTCTGTGGACCGTTTTTTTTAAAGACTCTTCTTGCGGCATATTTTCGCTTGGATTTTAAAGGTTAGCGATATTCGCTTGGTTTTGAACACCACGCTTTTATACAAACTCTTTGCCTCGGCCTTTTTTACGGAAAAAAAATATCTAGGTATCAACGAGCCGTCCTAAAGTGCAGTGCACCACCCGCGAGAAGGCATAAGCCAAGGTATGTAGTCACCTCGGTCCCACACATTCGTAAACCCGTGTTTATGACAATTTTCGCGAATGCATATGCGACATATTTCCATGTATACGGGAAAATATCGTATAAAGGCCGTTTTACACTGACGTCAGTACTAGCGCCGAAAACTGACTCAAACTATTTACACGCAGTCATTATTTCAGGAGCGGACGAGAATATTGAAATAGGTACTGTACTGACTTGAAATCAATTTCCACTAGGCAGCGCCCGGTCAGCACTGACTCGTCAGTGGACTGACGTCAGTTACTGACTCAATGTAAATCTGCCTTAACAGTTTTTGCGAGTATGTGGGACTGGCATAGTTAGCTGGCGAAGTATGTAGCTATTTAATTGCATAGCGAGTTATGTGTGTTGAAACAAAGTGATTATCTGTGCGATTAAGATACAAAATTATAATCAATTGCCTCAATTATTACCGATATAACAGAACATTGTGTTTTCAATAGTAATCGTGTTTTTCCTGTTCCAGGATGTTCGTTATATTGTTTCTGTTGAAGTTGGCGTTAATATTTTTAACCGACTTCAAAAAAGGGGGAGGTTTTATGTTCCATTGTAGGTACTTACCATGTATTTTTAAAAAAACCCTGATTTCTTAACTAACATCCTTATTAGTAGAAAGTATACTAAATTTTCGTATCTCTGCACAAATATCAAAACAATCGTTTATTTTTAATTTTCAGAGTAGGTATTTAAAAAGCATTGAATTACTCAGAAAAATATTATTTCGAGCTCGATATTTTTATTTATTATTTTGACAAAAATAATCACTGAACAGTTGATGAAAACTGCCTTTGCTAAGTTTGTGTAAAAAGCGGTCTACACACCAAAGCCGCCGGCCCGGCCCGGCACGAACAAAGATATATATTTTGTTCGTGCCGGGCCGGGCCGGCGGCTTTGGTGTGTAGACCGCTTTAGGTAGGTACAACAAGTCCATAGAGACGGAGTTGGGGGTGTCACTCAAAGTCACACGCACTTGCCTGTTTCTCACGCGCCTGTACACTTGTACATTTAGGTTTTCATAAACACATTAAAAGTTTCAAATTTAGACATACCTACGTATTCCATTGCGACCTATATGTGATATTTACAGGCAAGGGACCGAGATCAGTGGAAGGAAGCGAAGGGGGTCCTTTGCTCTTTAGAGGCAAACATCAAGCCTTAAATAATAAAACAAAATGATAAAATAATTATGCTACCACATTTTTATAAGGTTGCAGAATTCTCTATTTATTTAGCAGACTATAAAGAAATGATGCTCTATGAACTAAGTACCCAATTTTATAAATTATATGACCGGGTATTTATCACGTTACCTTTTTATTATTTATCCCGACGTTTCGAGACGGATTGCACCGCCCGTGGTCGCGGGTCGTCATATAATTTATAAAATGTGTTCTGATCACGTAAGTTTAAAAAAGATAAGTACCCAATTTCTTTTGTGTTTACTTTTTCTCACAAACTTCATATGTGTTGAGTAAATGAAAATGTGTAGGCGGCTGTTATTTCCAAAGTACGAGTGTACGAGCGTCTACCATTTAAACCTCTTTGTCGTCTCTTAGAACCCCAATTTATAAATTTATCAATACACACACCCTTATTATAGTACCAGGGAATTTATTTGTGTATCTACCAGTAATCTCAGTATCTCGATTGATCGACAGATTGTTGGCTGCTCATATTGGGATAATTGATTTCATCAACGATACCCTACCCCGTCTGTACACTTGTAGTCAAGGGTCAAATCCGCATGATATAAGCCCCTGTAATGCTAACATATGTTATAATTGTTTGTGTGGGTTACTACGACATTACACAAATAGTGTCAAGATTGTTATGACGATTATGCTTGATTGATTTTGCGGGGGCGCTCCCTAAATTATGATGACAAGTTTACACCCGTTGGTGTAATGTATGTTTTTTTTACTTAATATTATATTCAGATACAGTATCATCGTCTATAGATAATAGTAAAAAATGTTTTTGTTAGGCTAGTTTTAGTTTGGGTCATTTTCAAATGATACCTAACTCACTGGTGGTTCTTTCACGTCTTCAGAATCGTTGCATAATTGTAACTTAACGTCAACATCTTCCATCTTTTTCCCCACTTTTATATTATCCTCTATCTATACTATACTGCATTGTACCTAAATAAAGATTTTTGAAGTCACTACATTATTGTACCGTTGATATACAATAATAATTGTTTGTATATCAAGCTGGAGTGTGATCTTCGATTCTCGTTGTTACAGATTATTTTGCGTGAAGCGTTGCGCCCGCTGTGGTAACGGCATCACAGCCAACGAGCTGGTGATGAGAGCACGGGATTTGGTCTACCATCTGGCTTGTTTCTCCTGTGCTGCTTGTGGAGTTCAGCTGACCAAGGGCGACGTGTTTGGCATGCGAGAGGGTATCGTCTACTGCCGGCCTCACTACGACAACGCTTGTATGGACGAGTACTGCGAAGATGATGTCAACAATGTGTACAGGTAATCTGTCCACATTCATGTAACTTATATCTACAGATGTATTTACGTGATGTGTAAACATTTGATGGTCAAAGTGTGGCTATGACACTTTTAATTCGCACAATCGCACACCACAAAGATCTTTAGAAACTTCGGAAAATAGAGACTGGTTAGAAGTAGAAATGCTCAGTCAGACCTTTAAGAAACAATAATAAATAAAAAGTAAATCCCACCAAAAACATCGTTGATTATTGGTATTCTATTGGTATTTCCTAATGTTTCCTATAATTAGGCCCCGACCCGAATCTGATACGAAATTTCTGCTTAGTCAAAGCATTCCTATCTGATAGGATTTATGAATGGTGTATTCAATGTTGCTAAAGCTTGTTTACACTTGCGATACAGGTGTCAAGTGCACAGTGAAGGGGACTCGCCTTCACAATATTATCCCGGTTCAAGCACAAAAGGACGACCGAGGAAGAGAAAACTCACGCAAGGTTCACCTGAGGATATGCAAGTGCAGACTATGAGGATGGCTAGTACAGCATTAGGTAAGCCACAATTATTTTATACTTACCTACAATTTAGACCAAATATGTTTTTGCGAATGTATGTTGCTCTTAGCGAACTTACTTCAATATTATTATTTATTATTTCTCTAATTGTTCTAGTAAAACTGATTCTATTCCTAGGATATTTTTATTGTTAGTTCTTAGACTTAGAAGTCTATGCGTTGCCATAGTGTACGCCTTCCGACAAACTATTCATATTTTATCGAACCCTAGCTTAAAATTTAGCAGAAACCTTCCGTCCCTCACAAGGGAGACCAAGCGGGTCTACCCTTAAGCCGATGTCCCAGATGTCAATTCATCCCGTGCCGTAATCACGACTAATGAATAGACGTCGCACTGTCAAAATACTTTTCGTCTCGCTCCGTCGCGGCTGAATTTCGTAAGGTTGAGCGAGAGGTTCGTGTTTCAGTGCGTTGGACCGGCGCCCGGGGTCGGTAGTCTGGATTATTCTTTATAGCGTCGAAATGCGAAGCACTCGTTTGAGGTGGATTCAGGCTGTGACTTCTCGACCCGATTAATCATGGTGCTAGATGAATGGACCGCGAAGGCTTAGACTGTTTAATTACGAGTATATTTTATGATTGACAGAGCTATCGGCTTCACTTCACGATACTTTTAAACAGTGATTTTATTTTTTTTTGCTAATGGATTGTTATGTTTAGTTCTTAAGAAAGTAAGTACCTAGGTCCAAGTGATTATTAGAGTTAGAGAAACTTAATGACGCCATCTTTATACACCTTTTACGAAAAGTGTTTTCAATTTCAACTACTGCGCATCTTTTCCCCTCAGCGATCTTTTTACGTGGCGCGACCTATGACAGCGTACATCACATGTTTCATGGGATTTCAAGTTTTATACCTATATACTTAAACATAAATGTTGCCTAGTCCTAAGCCTAGTTTGAGTTTTAGGGTTGCTACTACATAGGTAATAAAATAACACTATCCTCATAAGATATTGTTCGTCTATCGGTGTTTAGTTACTTTTTACAGGAATAATGAAACTTTTCGTAGATATTTTTAGAGTCGTGCTTAGGGAATAGAGCATAGCGAGACTAATCGGTCTGTCGGCTTAGCCTTTTGTTCCAAATCATTTTTTACAGAAATGGATTTAGGTATCAGATTAAAACTAAACAGCAAACATGAGTCTCGTTTTGCATCACGTTCGCATCTTTCTGAGCGGTCACAACTTGGACCACAACCAGCGAGCGATTCCGGGCACCGGAGGGCAGGTTAAATTGTCGGTCCTAGCTTTGAAAGTTGTTAAGCCATGACGGCCTATTTGCGGCCTAAAAACTCCGTCACCAGAGTTTCTAAAAGGTCGTGTAAATAACCGTTTAAAAATTCTAGAAAAGTTAAGTAAGTACCTAAGCTAAATATTGTAACTATTCTAGGACCATCATGTCATGTGACCATCGTGTTACAATCGTCTGCACTAAAAAATATGTAAAATTATCTAATCAATCTATATCTACAATTATTTTATTGAAAATGTAAGGGTAGACGATATCCACATCTGGATGATTACATTTTCAATGTAAAAATAATTTCATGATAATGTGGTTTAAGGTGATAGTGACAAAGTGGTGGTTACATAATTTTGGATGTGTAGTGTAGGTCCCGTAAAGCTAGTAATAAGCTTTACCACGCCACGAAGTAGTGTTGACAACACAGCGCCACTTGAAGTAGCGCGTGATTAAAATGAAAGGGATGAAGTGGATACTTCTCGCCTTCGTGCTTTATCTGTTTAAGATTATTGATAAACCACGCAAAATATGCAATACGTAAATAGCTGTTTCTTATTCAACAAAAAATTTAAATTAGTAAGTACCCTTTTCGATTGACTTCAAAAAAGAGGAGGTGAGTAGGTAGGTACTTACTTACTGATTTTTTTTTTGTATTTTCTCCGATTTTTTTTTGACATTTCTTTATTTTTAACTACCGGGGTGGTCCCATTCACGACTTTTGAGGATATAATGAGGATCTTCGGAGTTAGGAGAAGAAAGAGCCGTGATTTTTTGATCCGAGCATTTCTGCTAACAATTCATTTAATGCAAATTAATCAAATTGATCCATTTTACCAAGTTTTGGTGAAAATGCTAAACAATTCATGAAATTAATGCATTGCATTTTAGCAGAAATGCTCGAAACGGCCTATCAAGCCCCCAAGAAGTAGTACAAACTTTTCCATTTTGTAAGTTGCAAACAGAGCTTTTCTTTTCGCGGAACTTATTACTTTCGTCCGTGATGTAAGTTTGGATAATGTATTATGTAAGTACCTACATAATTTAATTTTCTATCACATCAGTTTTAATCAACTCTTGGTACTTACCTATAAACCTTTACTAAAATCAAAATCATCCTGGTAATACTAACAGAAAGCAAGCTGATTCACCCCACCCCTCTGTGGTAGACAACCTTTTTGTCCCATAAACAGACAGGTGATCTGCGGTTTTATGTTTAACGGAAGTTTTTTTTATTGCGGTCAAAACAGTTAATATGCTATTGTTTATTGATAATCATTTGAGTTAATTTCGGGGTTCGTTATAGATTTTAATTAGAAGTAATCAAGATAGATTTGATCATCGTTTCTTTTATTGTTCCAATTGTGGACTTGTTTGTTTCGGCGTGCTTTTTTAGTGCGAGGGCTCAAGTAATGTGAGCATTTTTATGAGTAATATAATATCATTTCTTCATTGTAAACTTTCTAAACATGTTATTATCCACATTTTCAAAATGTGAAAGAAAAAAAAGAACAGAAATTATCAATAGAATAAAGGTTATATTATGATCATGTAAATAACAAAATAGGCTATAATCTAAAATAGTTGTAACAATGGTTAAGTTAATAAGATATAGAGGTGATTTCCCGTGTTTCAGGAAGGACCTGCAAAGCTATTTCCTAACTTACATCAGTATATCTATGTAGTAAAATTAAATTCATCACCATCACTAATAAATGAAATGTGACAGGAAGGCGCGAAAAAATTGTCAAACTATCAGAGTAAAAAACTGACAGATTTAACAGTAAACATGGTTTCGCGACAAATTGTGATAGTACCTATAAAAAAATATGTTAATATGTTAATATGTTTATTATATTATTATATTATAGGGCGCTACATGTATGCATATGTTTACGTTTCTTTTTTGCACTCAGTACTTTATACAAATGTCATTTGAGTCAGGTGTCAAGTTATTGCGCCCGGGTTATACCTAAGTGCTCCCACACAAATCCGCGATGCGACGCGATGCGAGCTCGCATCGCAGAAATTCGCATCGCAAGTTTCTGCGATGCGACGTCGCGCGAATTTGTGCGACAAGCCGTTTAGTAGGGCGATGTAGGAATGTGCGATGCGAAGCAGATCGCAAATTCTTGCGATGCCATCGTGCGAATTCGCGCGATATCGCAGATTTTGACAATGCGACGCGACGTCGCGGTTTTGTGTGGGAGCCCTTACTAATTTATTTCGAAACTAGCTCATCTGGGGAGCATGTTACGCCTTAGGAAATCAAGGTCGCCTTATTCAAGAAAGTTTGAGAAAATAATGCATTCTTCAAAATAGTTTTTCAATAACATTTTCGATTTTTTATTGTAATTCTGCTATTTAGATCGGAGACGAATCAAATTAATCAAAGATCATAAAAGTCGGTTCAACCGTGCTTGAGTTATAAATGGTGTAACTAACCCGACTTTGTTTTACAAATTTAGATTATATACAACGTATACATGCATAATGCCTGGAATTTTTTTGGTTTTAATTACTTACTTAGGTACTCACTTACTTATTTTTTTTACAAAAAATACGTATTTTGTAAATATTCCAAAGATCTGAGTTGATTGTGACAAATATATCAACACATCAAGATAGCAGCTTTCCTTTCCATACGTATTATTTTACAGCGTCCAAGATTTCTTTGATCTTTACAACTACAGGTCACAAGCGACAGCGTTTTATAAAAAAATTAAAACAGATGTCTTCTTTGTTATTGTAATTCTGTCGTTGCCTTAGGAGTAACAAGAAAAAAACATATTTGAAATAGGTATCAATTATTGGTAAGTAATTATTATTAAATTGACAAATCAGTAGGAATAAGACCCACAATGTATACCGACAGACACTAAGTATAATTATATTATTTTTAAACACTACAATAATTAAAAATTTTACATAGGAAAAAATGTTTATATGTTAATCGTCCCAAATGTGTCGGAAATAAAAAACAATTCGACTCATTCGGCATTCCCGCTTCCGCCCGTGTCGCAAGGCAAGGCAAAGGCGGCGCCTGTATGCGCAATAAAACACGTATAGCCGCATAGCTCCTTTATTTTTTTTATAACCGATCGTTAATATCGAAGCCTTTACAGCCCAGATGCTTTATTACAGAGTTTTTAAGAGAAAAAACATTTCCGACTCCCTAACATGTTAATTTCGACTATAAAATAAAACATTTACTTACGGTAGATTCGTTGTGGTGTATTTTATTGAGGGAAATACATACCATTTTATCTGTAAAATCGTTCTGGCTTGGCGCTCATCTCCTTTATGTATCCATTCATCAATTATAATTTATTTATTTTATTCAACAAATACACACGTAAATGTAGACAGATGCGATAAAAGTAGAAATTTCGCTGACAATTTGCTACTTTTAAGTACCTACTCCGATTCGTAAAATACCCGTATTTTAATATAAAAGGGTTTTCTTGAACTTTTAACTCGTAAGAAACCTTATGAGGTAATAATATTATAAATACGGTTTATTGAGTTTTATGTGCACCCAAATTCTAAAGCGTCTACGAAATATTTGTTTTTTATTTCAGGTTGATAACATTTAGTAGTATTAAGAACTGCTTACTTCCCACGTAGTTCAAAACCTTAAATTTTTGCGGCTTGTAGCCCTTACACCAAGTTAGAATCATCTCATTGCAAAAGAAGTAAATTGTGAAACGAATCTCAATAAAAAACGGACACTTGGGTGACCACATCCGATTCTTGCAATCTGATGGAACTGATAAGTTTCCTGTCAACAATGAATGAAATCTAGGAGCGTTTGTAAAAACTCTAGGATGTGGCTTCTCGGTGTGCATTCAAATTGGTGGAGATATGCACCAAATGTTGAGAAAAAAAACTAACTTGGAAGGTAACTTTTTTGGAATAGAAAATAAATTAAGGCTATTTGACTTTATTTTGAATAACGTAAAATTTAAATAACGTAAATCAATTTGGTTTGACTTCAACTATGAAATCGTAACAAAATCATAACTTTATTGTTAAGCTAGATTCAGCATTCCAGACTTTTCAAAGGGTATCGTGTACATATATGTTTCGAAACATGCCAACACTTTACTGAAACTATCATTCCAAAAGTGACATAGATAACACTTGTAGAAAAGACTATAAAACTCAGGCCTTTGCATCTTTACTAGATGATTTATACAGCGTCAGGCAGGAGGCATTCATCGACAAAATCAATGAATACAGCTGATATTAGATCCCCTTTTAAGTTAAGTTATGGAAGAATATGACAGTGCTTCACTATCATATTATGCTTCCAACACACGGCTCTATTTAAACTACATAGTAGCAAAAACGAAGTATTCCCGTTATAAATTCTTGAGTATTTCAAAAGTGATGTAGTCGCGAAAGTTCAAAAAGACTACTTTTAACAACTTCCAGACATCTTCAAAGCGTACTGAACATCTGAAACTCGTACCTACATTAAAATATATCCTATTGTATTGTCAACAACGAAAAATATACTTTCCAAGCTATCGCATGGAAATACGAGTACGTTTACTTACAAATAATAGTAGTTTACACGTCTAAAAATAAAATAAAAACAAATAAAAAGTTTTATTGCAAGGAAGAAGTAAATAATTGTAAATTCAGTGATTGCCTGCAACGCCATAACGTCACCGGTCGATCGAGTAAGGGCAGTTCTACACTTGGTATAAACAAATGCAACTGTCAGTCCTACTGACTGGGCAATGGGCATCGTGGGCACCCATTACAAGGATGTCAAAACAAATAATTCGAAATGATAAATGTTCCGATAATTGTACATATTTTGATCTGGCGATAACTAATAATGGACGGGCTGTCCAAGGTAATAGAAGAAAGTGAATCCAAGGGGGTGTTTCCCTATTACTTGGGTTCCTTAAGTTCAGTTGAAATAATTCAACTAGGTAAATCATAATGTAAAATTTAAACTGCTTGATATTATTTTATTCCGTAGTTTTTGCCTGAAAGAAGAACGAACATACACACAAACTTTATTATTTGATTAGTTAAAAATAGCTCACTTATAGACTAGTATAACATAGACTAGCAGCCCGTCCCATCTTTGCACGGGTGTACTAATGTAACTCTTAATTTACTGGGATAAAATATAGCCTATCTTCATCCGGAAAGACCATTCTATACATAATTAAGTATTTCTGGCCAATGCGTCGATTTTTACGAGTAAAATGATATGATTCCTTCGTCAAAAACGGCAAAAAATATGATAAATTCTAGATATTTATACGGAACCCTATTAGCAGGAAATTCATTAATTCCCGGTCCGAAAACCTGGGTGGTTGGTAAACTGGTACCGCAAACGCAGCGATGCAAAACGGGCTAATTATCAAATTTATAATTAAATGTATTAGACGGTTTGGATACCAAGGGTTACTGTTGTGAGAATCAATTTACCTTTTTTGTTTCCCACTTTCGGAAAGGTGTTACGTGGTTCCTGATAATTTATTGTAAATTAATAGGTAGGTAAACTTTCTTAATAGCAGTAGTTTTTTATTCAATACGGATAGCAGGTGGTATGAAGGCTTTTTTATGGTTTTGAGGTGGGATTTGGGATTAAACAAACGGTTTTAAAAACAATTTGTTTAATCGTAGTGATACTAGTACCATAATTTGATTTATTTACGGAAACTAAACGTAAACCAGACTAACATAATTATCAGTACGTAATTATTAACTAGGTCATCATAAGTTATTAACGACCTATCCATCTCTGGTTTTGCTTACTGTCGGTAGGTATTTGACACAGTTGTATGGAAGTAAAATCAAAAGTAACAGTGAGGAAAATCAATAGGTTATTGAGACAGGAGTTTTCAGGCCTCTAAAGGCCTTCGTCACTACTACGACACTGTAAGAAGAAAAAAAATATGAAATTTCACGACTGTCCCGGTGCGGTAGACATTTCTTTCAGAACTTTTATGTAATTCTTTAGATCCTTTCAAATGTCATCTGTAGATATTCATTTAAAACGCATATCATTCATTTTTCAACAAAATAAATAAAAAATGTTTATGGTATGGCGATTGTGTTTGACTTTTATTTGTCCCCAAAAGCGACGACGCCGGTCATTATTAATTTGCTATTTTTCAACAGAGCTTCTGCACCGTGGTGACCTCTCATCTTCCATGGAGTCCCTCGCATATGACTCCTCCGTGGCGTCCCCTGGCAGCGTGAACGGACACGCGGCGCGCACCAAGCGCATGAGGACCAGCTTCAAGCACCACCAGCTCAGGACCATGAAATCTTACTTCGCAATCAACCAGAACCCAGACGCCAAGGATCTCAAACAGCTGGCACAGAAGACGGGCCTTTCAAAGAGAGTGTTGCAGGTTTGTTACAATTTTTTTACTTAAGCTGTCTCACTGCTGAGCAAAGGTCTCCCCCATCAGCTTCCAAGCTTTGCGATCGCCAGCTTCATCCCACCAGTCTATGTGTGCATGCAATGCATCTAGATCATTACGCCAGCGTCTTCGAGGCCTGCCCCGGCGTCGTCATCGTTGTAAACTTATGAATTTAAAATCTTTTAGTCAGGTGGTGTAGAGTTTTTTTTTAATAAACTAAAGTGTGTCCTAGTCCCAGTGCTGGGCAAAAGTCTCCCCCTATATCTTTCCACTTGACATGGTCATCGGTCGCTTCCCACTTACTCTTCTCAGCTGCATTTACGTTTTAAATTATGATGTCACTATAAAGTGATTAGTATATCATTATCATATCACATACAGTTCTGATGCAATGATGTAAAAACAATGAATAAATAATGTTATTAAAAATGAAATACATAGAACATGACCGAAGCACTCCTCTAAAACCACTCAGCCATTTCTCGTAAACATAATAGTAACACAAAGAACGATTCACAATTGACCCTTTGCAGTTGAGATATTGACAATCTCAGAATTTGAGTTCACAAAATCTGCAGTTCGATTATATTTTCTCAATAGTTCCTTTGAATTGTATTCTGCATTTCCAGCTTCTTGGTAGGTATTCATATTTCTAGAATAGATTTATGCTATATTTCCTATTATTCTTTAATGGTCTTTATTCTCGTTATCTTACACTCAAGACTCGCATCGGCTTCAGTCGTTATACCTACTAGATGCAGTTTTTATAACATTATTCTGTTCAAAGGATGATAAGTAGGTACAAATTTTTAAAAGGCTCCGGAGTTACCTACTCAAACTCGGCTAATTTGATTTACTTAATTTTTTCAAAAAAACTCAGGCCGTTACATCTTTACTAAATGATTATACAGCGTCAGGATATAATGTATATTATTTTAATAATATAAAGTTTTCAGGTTTGGTTCCAAAACGCGCGAGCGAAGTGGCGTCGTAATATAATGCGGCAGGAGACAAATGGATCTTCGGGTCATGCTAATGGATCTCTTCTCTCAGGATCTGCGAATGGCACTAATGGATCTATGCTTCTGTCCGACGCCCTGCAGAGCATGGATGAAATGCGTCATACACCTCATCCACATACAATGGTGTTTAGCGAGATGTACTAGGCTTGCTAGAATGATACCTTTTGTATACTGTCACGACTTTCAATATGAGAAATACTGTGTAAGTTTTAATCAGAATATCGTTAACTAAACTAATTAAGTTAAACTGGAAACAAGGCCTAGGATGTGCATAGTTTGCGGTTGACATGTATGAAAAACTGGCTTAAGCAAGCGAGCTAGGCTAAACTAATTTAGTTTAGTTAGCAATAGACCATTGACTTTATTGTCAAAATTACTATTTTTCTTTCTAAAATTCATGTTTTCACATTCTTGTTTTGTTGAAGAAAGCTTTGTAAAAAAGCTCGTTAGTTGAAAGTACCTACATAAACGAGAGGAGGTTCTAATTGCTCGGTAAATAATATATCCGTTAAAGAACTCTGACCAACTAAGAATAAGACCCAGAAAAATCTTAGAATAGGAATTAATTTTATTTCCAAGGGTAAGGTTCTGTAATTACATAAAATTCCATCGTTGCAAACTTAGGTAGGTAGGTACTTTAGCAGGTTATTGAAATTGGCTGAAACATCTCATGTCAAATCTGTAATTTGCATTATTATGATATTACTCAGATAATGTTTTTTCACGACACATACTTAGCATATTATTATTGCAAACAGGTATTGCAAAGTAGGTTTTTTAAAAAAGGCTACATTCATAAATTTATTTTCAACAGACCTACATCTTCTAACTCTAAAGGCTTTCTAGTTTTGTAATGTATGGGAAGTTTTTTTGCGGTACATAATATATTATTTTTCCGACTGTCTCTTTTAATTATACATTTTTAATAGACTAGGTATTAGAAGCCGTATTGTGTAAACTTCGGCTTTATGTAGGTTTATCATTTTTAATCAAACTATTTGTACAACACAAAAAATATACATATACCTAAATACTAGTTACCTTATAATATGAGATATCTAAAGTTTTTTTTCTTCGTAATAGCTAAAAGTAGATCTTGTCCATTCCAATACCATAACATTCCGTTTAAGTTATAATGGTTCTAGTCATCTTAAGCAGTATAGTGTAGTATTATTAAGGTAGTGGTTTATTTATTTAGCTTCACACAAAGTAGGTACACCCTTCATGTTCAGGTTTTTACGATCAGCGGTTTAGCTTTTCGTTGATTCGTCAGTCCAGTCAATCGGGACGAAGCATTTTATTTTATTAGTATTATTGTATTAATTAAATATGATATAATGTGTGCTCCAATAATGTCAGACATTTGGAAATCTCGTATTGCTGTGCATATATGAACAGGCTTTTCACACTTAAATGATGTGTTTATTTGCTGACATTCGGTTGCAATAAAATAAAAAAAAGTAAAAGTAAAGTCAAAATATTCTCTGATATATATTTTTACTATTTGTGAAAACCGCAATAAAATTCGTATCCTGTAATATTTTCTAATATTAGTCGCGGTTATTATTTACTTACGTAGACGTAACTCTTATTTATAACATGTTTATTTACAAGGATACGTGGGTGTCTCAGTGCGATGACTATCAAAGGTTTATGGAAGTTTTATGGGCAAGTTTAGTTACTGTTGTATAAACATAATTGTAAATAGTAAAGATCGTTTTTTTCTAGGAAAACGTAGGTATTACTCCGTTGGGGTACCTATTTATTTTATGTTTGCATAAGAAAGTCTTTTGTAGACTATGTATTCTTCTCTAAAATAGGTACCGGCTTTTTAATGTAACTCTCAGGTTTGAATTCTATTCTACTCCTTCTTTTTATTGAGTAGGTATTAGGAATGTATTTTAATTTATTTTATTTAGCTCCCATTTTCACATTTAGGCACAAAAACCATTTGTTGTTCTCGTGTGCTTGCACAAGTCTCAAACTCAAAATTTATTAATCAAGGTCCATAGAAGTAGGGGATTATACTGTGTCTTTATAACGTGACACACCATCCAAAGAACCAAAAAAAAAAAAACTCGATGGTGTAGGCCTTTTATTTCAGTGGTTCAATCTTAAAATATAAACGAAACTTACGCTTATATGTGAGTTTGGGTTCATAAAAAATTAAAGTATACTTACATAATATTTTAACTACCACCAACTTCCAGTCTCAATAACCTATCTATCTTTAGTTTTACCTATTACCTATCTATCTTAACTGCAGGTAGATATATGACAATTCTTCCTTACAAAAAAATTACAAATACTGACTACTTTGATTTACTGATAAATAAAGTGATTACCTAAATATTGTTTATCCGGCAAATATGTAACCCGTAGTTGTAGTTAAGTAGATAGTATTTATTGGAAACATAATTTATAAGAAAACAATAATATAATGTTGGTACTAGAATATGTGTGTTATTTAATCTATATAATATCATATTGATATAATCTTTAACTTTAAACGAGCAATAATAATAATTACTTTTTACCATCTTTACTATGATAGGGCGATCCTAAAAATAGGAGTGATTTCAATGTTCGAGATGAGGTACCAGTTGTAAGTATAAGCACAGAATACAGACGAAGTAACTCATGTTTAAATATTGCTTCAAGAATTGAAGACTTGAAATAATAATTCAATTTGGTACATTTTGGTCTCAAATTTAGGTTTGGCCGCAGCAAGACCCCCCTTAAGTCTCCACAATTGCAAAAGCTTGGGACTAGATAACGATGTGTGGAATGTCCCAAGGATATTTATTTATTTATCTAACTAACCAATTAGAATAGAGATGTTTCGTTATAAATCTATTGGAGCTATTTTAACAAGACACTGGCGATTTCGGCACTTTTTGACAAATCTGCAAATAAATCAGTATAACTCTGAATTATGAATTGACAGTTAACTGTCCCATATTGAACCCAGATAGTTTCTTAGGAATGGTGTACAGTTAATTGGTTTTAGAAATAAAATAAAATAAATGTGAATATCTTTATTATTAATATTTTTGTCCTTGGTTTCCTATCGTTGCTACATCGTAAACGAGACAGTCTTCTACTTCTTCTTCTTCTTAAAAACAATCTTAAAAATACGATATATCTAGCATAACAGCTCTCCACTCATTTGTAGTTCATAATATTTAAATCATGAAATCGTAAAAGCAACATCTCTTTATAATACTTATTTATAAATACTTTTTGTTTTAGAAAAAAAGTTCTTGTCTTGTGTACTTTGTTTTTCACCCATGTCATTGTACAATAAAAATCAGTGGCACAAAGTACTTTGTCATATCAGCGTGATTTTATTCTCTTTGAAATCAGCGGTCATCATCAGCCAAAAGAAGGAATATCCGTGGAAGACTTCCTATTTGTTGAGAGATAGGTACTTGGAGATACTACTGTACTCTTTGACCAAGAGTATATTTTCAAAGTAAATACCACATACTAAATCACTGGAGTAACAATGCGCACAATGCGCACCACCAAGACACCAGAGAAAAAATGTCGGCAAAAACTGAAGCCGAGGATCCAGGACGTAAACCCGGAAGCCTCACTGGAATATTTTCAGGTTGTATTCAATAAGCACACTCATGCATTATTTATACCACGTCCTTATTGGTAGCCGCAGAAGCCGACGTTGCCAGCCGTTTCTGCAATACAATGCGCGCCTGTCATGCTCCATCGTGAAAGGGGCAGGTTTGGATAACTGCTTCCCAAATTGTTTGTAAATTATCAAGAACGAAACAACTGCTTTCGTGTCATTTGCTCTTTCAGACCCGCCTACAGGTCAATGACCAGATACTTCAACAGATCGACCATCATCATCTACCTGCCATTGCCTACTTTAAAGATTTGAAGTTTATTAATAAAAAAAATATGAACAATTAGGTACTTACAGCAGACATTATCTCAGATTCTATAAAATTGCCATTTTATCATAGTACACAACACACACATCATCCGTTCTTATTACAAAAAAAGTTGGATGGTAGGAAAAAGTGTTCTTGGCGCTTTCTTTTTCATTTCATTTACTTAGATTTCAGTAAATGTGGTGGAAGCTAGAAAACTGGCCTGGAACAGTCCACATTCTGCCAGCTCGTATGTTGTTGTGAAACTTGGAAAAGAGAAACATAGAACCAGTATAATAAAGAACGATGAACCTTGTTACAGAGAGGTATAAACTACATATATATACTTACTTATTTAAGGTAAGCACAATATTTTCCTTCGCCTTTTAGAAAATTCATGCATAATTTCTAGAACAATTTTTTTTTAAGAGACTAACCTCAAACCTCAACAGTGCTAAGCTAACACAGGTAGATCTCTGTCCTATGACCTTATTAGTGCGTTACGCACTCAAAGAATAAACCTACGTGATTAGGTCCCGTAATTTTCTTTTCAATTAGGTCTTAACATTAAATTGTAATAGGTATTTTGAATTTCTACAGTATTTTCTATTCGATTGGTACGCGACAGTTCATAAAGTGCAGCACACGAGTCTGTGGTTGTCCGTTATGGAGCCCAAATGCTGCGCCCCGCCGCGCTTGTTGGGCGAAACAAATATAGACCTGGCAGCAGTTTGGGAACAACCCAGTAAGCACAATCATTTATTTAATAACTAGCTGTCTCGCCCCTGTGTTATCTACCTGGATATAATGTGTTTTTCCAGGTCAATTTGTGTATAAATTACAGCTAAATCCGTTCTGTAGTTTTCGCATGAAAAGAGTAACAAATATCTAGCTATACAAACTTTTGCGTTTACAATATGAGTGAGAAAAAATTGTATGGCAAGAATTCTCATTTTGAGAATTGGCATGGCAGACATGTCATCAAGAAAAGTAAATTATAAGAAGGGAGTACCTATTAACTATTTAAGTGCCATCATTTTCAATCCTGAGCAAAAGACAGCATTTAATACTTTAACCCAGAAACTCGTATTGTTTAAAGAATATGTTACTCGATAAAGGGTAACCTTCATTCATTCAATTGATATACAACAAATGACTTTAATTCTAATAAACTCATCTGGCTGAAATCTTTATATATCGGTAATAAAAAAATGTTAAACTGAGTCGCAGCCAGCGAAGCTACTACGTGTTGAGACGTGTATGAGAAACCCATAAGAAATAAAATTGAGATTGCAACCAGTTCAATACGAACTTTATCACCACCTTATAACTGTCTGTCTTCAGATCACCAAGTTTTTCATAAATGGGCACAGCTGAGCCTGCCGCAGGAGCCAGAAGCCGGTGCCGTGGGTTTTCTCAAAGTGGACATATCAATCGTATGCCGAGGCGATCTTCAGGCTATACCGATGATCGTCACCCAAGAAAGAGCTGTAGGGTAAGCGCATGGTAGTTTACTTGTGATACGAGTATTACCTACTTTGCCTGGTTTCTAGCAACGACGCCGTTGCTTTTCCAACATTTTTGAGAAAGATGTTTTGCATGGATTAGCTAATCCATGGGCTATCAAATATGTACGTTTTTCTTACCTCTAACCATCTCCTTAGCTATGAATCTTAAAAGATAATTAAGTACCTACGTACCTACCATAAAAGGTTTAAAATCATGTATATGATTAATTACCTACACTTAAAAATATGTTAGTACCGAACCTGACCTAACCGTTAACGCAAATGTAACTTTGTTTTCTCCAGGACTATATCATCTAGTCCTGGTTTAGCTAGTGCTGAGCAGCAGACAGCAAATTACTTGATAACTGTCTATGGAGCCTTTGCTCTTCCTACCGGCCTGCAGTGCCAAGGAGAGCGTCGCTTCGGGAAGGCTCCAAGCACTTACGTGAAAGTGTCTTTCTGTGGCTTGTCGGTAAATAAAAACTTATCCATAACTCTGTTGTATAACATTTCCATTTAAATTTGATCATGGTATAACCGTATTTCATGACGTCTCATGTGTTCTGCCCCGGATGTCTAACCTGTATCGAATTGTTGCGAATCAAAAATTAAATAAATAAATTAAAAAATTTCTTAAATTATAGTAGTCCGCGAAAATAACTGTAAGTATCTAATAATTTGGTAGTAAGTTATTTAGGTAGTAGCTTACATATCCGTTGTTTTCGTGGATTACTGTTATTTTTGATTTGCAACAATTTGATATAAGTTAGACAATCCCTGTACTGGTTAACCTAAGCCATACCTACCTACCATCTGAATCATAGATTTACAAAGCGTGTTTAGCAGGTTCTGACTGAATGAATTAGTTCGTCCCTGCAAATGTTTACTGTGACTTGTGATCTCGTATTTGATTACAGGGTAAAACAGCAGTTCAGTATCGCAATAATAACCCAGCATACTGCGAACAGATTTCTATAGTGGAAACTTTTCCCAATAAGTGCCAGCTTATCAGACTTGAAGTATGTTCTGCGGAGGCATCCCTCAACAAAGTGCTGGCCCATGCAGATATAAGACTTGGATTGATTTCACACGACGGAGAAAAAGGTTTGGTTTACCTTTAACACTTATTCTACCATCTATTACTAGAGTTTTGACTTGTTATGTAAAAGATCATACAAACGGCAACTGATTAGTGCTACTCTACTGGTGGAGGCGTTTGCGGGATACTTACCTACTGCTCATTCTAAATGACAAGTAACTTAAATAAACTTTAACTAGCGTTAACTAGCTTTACCTACTACGATACAAATCACAGCAAACTGGACCCGTTCTAAACACGTTGTATTAAAGTGCATAGAGGCCTGTTTTTTGCTTATTTGTTTGTAAATTTTAATTAGATAGAGCGTAAATGAGCGACGCTGGTTTGTTCAAACAGCGGGACTAACGCGGGTGAAATCTCGGGGCGTAGCTATCGCAGTTTTCACGGATGTGTTGCTAAAGCTCCAACTCAAATAATAGTAGTATTTTTATCGCGGGTTTACTCCTTTAAATGGTTGCAATGAGGTGTCAAAGTTTGTATGGGAACTTTTTATAGGGAAGTCCATATTTTAATCATTTTATTTACAGGATTCGTCCCCACGTTTGGGCCATCATTACTGCATATGTATGGCTCGGCCTCAGGCATTGGAACCTCAGGTGAATACGGACCTTACCATAAAGGAGCTCTTCTTGTAGCTCTCAAAACTGTGGTTCCATGCTACCAAGTAGGTCTGAGGAGTACTAATGTGGAGCCAGTGACTCCCCTCCAAATGGTAATTTATTTTATAAATACCGATTAGAAAACACGCAAATAAATTATTTTACACACTTGTGGTGTTCACTTAATATTATGTTCCAGGAGAATCTTTGGATCTGGGAAAACTTTTCAATATATTGTACCATTTTAGAGTTGTCTATGTTGGATAAAAGTATTATTGGTAAGCAGTGCGGTGTGGTATTGAATGTATGCGAAATGCCCTGTTCATACCAAACAGATAGAGGTAATCGTAGACCAAAATATACCTTGTCTTTAATTTACGTAATATTGTCTATAGGTGATATTCTTTTTTTTTGCAGACTTCATATTGATGTTAAATGAAATAAGTAAGTTTGGTACCATTCTTTAAAATTGTTTTTTTGTGGGATTTTTTTTACTAAGTAAGTATTATATTTTGTCAACAGAATCTAGAAAACTTTACTATACCGGAGCTCTTGATGTTAACGTGACCACATCTGACTACGGTCATGTGGATTTTTCGAATGAGCTTCCGGTGCTCCAGCTAGCAGCTTGTCTTCCTGACTTCAGATTCAGGTTATTCATGAACAACATGGTTCGCGTTATAGCTACTGAGTTGGTAAGTCATCGACTAATTATTGTTTTTCAATCAAAGAATTTTCAAGTTAATTCATTTTACTTCTCCGTCTTAACGAGTCAATGTGTAGTATGAGCAAGTATTCGTTCTTCTCACTTCAATCATTTTACCGAAATATTATCTTATAATGTCTATTGAGTTGGGTGTAAATATTCCAAAAGTTTATAATAGGTACTTATAACAATTTATTTACCTAAAACGTCAAATCTTTACTACAAAAATATCCCCCAAACCCTGTCTGTTGCCTAGTTCTTCATGGTATTGGTAGTAACACCAGGGGACTTCATACGTGTCAAAGTGATATTATTGAATATAATACTTAAATAAATAAGTAAGTATTTTTTTTTTAAACAAACATGTTAAGTACTTAAGTATTTAAGTTTTCAAGTTAAGGAAATATGAGGCTTTTTATTAAATATAATAAATAAGTAATAACTTAATATAATGCCTTTGTATATACCAACAGCAAAATGCCCTGGTATCGATAAAAAGAAAATTTACAAGCTCAGAATACGCTATTTTAAGTGATTTGGCCGATGAACTCTGCTGTGCACTTGAAAATACAGCAAGAAGTATACGGAATTTCCTTGAGATAGAAGATTGTACTGATCAAAAACCTGAAAGCAACGTTGATTTCAAATGCTTTGAAACTGAACTTGATCAAAAGCAACTGACATTACAAAAAGAAGAGCTCGTTAGTATTATTTTTTTCTTCTTCTACAACTACAGAATTTATGCCTATACCTATATTAGATTAAATAGAAAATACCAATTTTGTCATTCATAGAAATCTGTATCATTTTGCACCGGCTTTAAAAAAGGAGGACTTTCTATGTTCCACTGTAAAGGTACCTTCCTATGTTTTTTTTTCCTGTGTATCTACTCGTATACATCCTCCAACTCGTCATTGAATAGGTATCTATAGGTACATCCAAATATGATAAAATACTTTCACATATCGGGCAACTACAGAACCTTACCATGGTAAGGTTCTGTAGTGGTAAGTTACCATAGTGCTTGTCCTTGGCCAGTTATTATTTGAAAGAGCTAGGTACTCCTCGAGGTAACCTCATAAAATAATGATCTGATGAAGATCTTCGGAGTTATGAACAGAAATGCACCGAGAGAGTGCAGGAATTTGCTCTCTAAGCCCGCCGCACACGTCGTCGCCACAATCGTTGCGCTACAATTGTATGCGCTACAAATGTATTGTGAATGCGCACATCGGAAGCACAGTTGTAGCGTGGCACGCTTTAGCCTGCCGCCGCACACCAGACTTGTGACTCGATAATTGTAGCGCCACATTTGAAACGCAAAAAAAAAATGTGAAATGCAAAAAATGCACAAATGTTTGAAAAACAAACAAAATGCGGGGCCACAAATGTTTCCTTGTTGTTCGTGCTTACGTACAAATGTATGGGGGCGTTAAATGTGTCGCGTTTCAAATGTGGCGCTACAATTATCGAGTCACAAATGTATGCCTGGTGTGCGGCGGGCTCTAAATTAAAGACGGTTTAATAAAACTTAAAATGTTTCCTCTTGTCAAATACTTAGAACAAGATATATCACCATATAGTCAAAACAGGAAAGGATAATTCTACAATGAACTTGTTGGGTATAATGAGCAAGAATTCAAGGGACAATTTCAGCGTCAATAAAAAAGAATTGAAATCCATGATGGCTGAAATACATTCGCTGGCACTGAAAATAAGCAGTCTCACTTTTACGGTAAGACGTAGTCACGTAGTAAATAAATAAATAAATAAATAAACGTAGGTAGATTATCGGAGTAGGTATCTATTCTAAAAAGTCACGCATCACGCCCTTTTGCAAAAATATAGAAGCACGTACTAGGTACATAATACCGATACCTATCTGTAATTTTTCTACATTTTTTTGTATGTAGAAATAACATGTAGCCTTTATATAATCAACACAAATAGAAATAATAGTTCATAATGGCAAATAACCACTAGGCCTGAATCTTAAGAAAATGTCTTCATATTTAACACAGTTTCTTGGAAATTACATAAGACATCTTTTCGTGAAGTTTATTTTGTAAGTCGTTATTTATTTTGTGATAATTAAGTTAGAGGTTACCTACTTTGCTATCAACCAACTGAATTTTGAAGAATATGATGAATAACTACGAAATACATTACCATCACTTTAGTTGAAAGCAGCAAATAATTATTACGCCCATCCGAAAAAATACGTAGGTAGGTAAGTACATTTAAAATGTCTTTTATAAAAAAATCATTCAGTATGTTTTGTTTATATGCACCTACTCATTTCATTTTAGTCTCCTGAAGGATGGCCAGATGTAGTTATATGGTTGTTGAATGGTACATCCAGAGTGGCGTATTTTAAGTTATCTCTCGCCGACATCATTTTTGCTGAAATGCCAGATCAATGTGGAAGACGTTGTGGAAGAATACAAACCATTTATTTCAAGGTACGTGAAATGAAAAACAAGTTAACTGCCCTCAGCTCTTATTATTTAAGTAGTTTAAAATAAATCTACTTACATGTAAAGTTCCTATATTTGAGAAGTATGATTCTGTTCAGTTGTGATTTTCCTTCAATTTAAAGGATTTCGCTTTCCCACTTCCATGTACTTATGTTATGTAGTTAGTAAGAGAAGGGTACGTTCATGATTTTACTAGTACATAATATATATCTAATTATGGCTGTCTCTAGCTAGTGGCGCATTTCATTGTAAAATCATTTCTTCTTCAATAATCTGTTTTTGTGAATTGTTCTGGCTTGTGTGTCAAATAAATGCATTTTCTTTCTTTCTTTCGGTCTTTCTTATCTTCTTCTTCTAGCTCGGTACACTCTTGACAGAGTGGTCGTGGTCATCAGTGTAGATCTCCCCTTGTGACACGTTTCACTGCGCGCTTCCACTCCTCTCTGACAGCTGCCCTCCTTGCACACTCATGTAAGGGTCCGTCCATCACCGCCCTTATCTGGTCCGTCCACCTCATGGGCGATCTGCCTCGCGCTCGGGTACCCTCAACCCTTCCTTGCACCACCAGACGCTCAATGGATTCGCCTCCACGCCGAGAAACATGCCCGAAGAAGGTGAGAATTCGAGCTTGGACTATAGAGGATAGACGCTGTTTGATGCCGAGTTCTCGGAGTACGGAAACATTTGTGCGGTGTTCAGTCCATGATATACCGAGCATTCTTCTCCAGCACCACATTTCCAAAGCATCTATCCTCTTTCTCTCACTCTCTCGTAGAGTCCACGTCTCAGCGGCGTAGAGAAATATGGGAAATACAAGCGATCTAACGAGCCGGATTTTCGTCGCTTTTGTGATGTTACGATCTTGTCTTTCTTATAAGCTGTGGAAAATGCTAAATGATGTCGGCAACAATATTATCTAATAGATACATATACCTAATCCATACCTATTTTGTATAGCTGTTTTGTAACTGTTTTGTGTAAGTAAATATATTTTTTTTTCCAGCCATTGAAATGTTCTAAGCATTTAAATACATTGTCAATAAGCTGCTCATGTATTGTTGGTAAGATGGAAATATTGGCTTGGATGGCGCCTTTCAAACAGAGTGAAATGTTCCACCGCTGTTTGCCGAAAGGGTATAAACTCAAGATAAAGGAACTCGATATGTATGTAAAGACTTCGTCTATGGTGAGTGTCACGATAAGCTCCATGCCAAGCATTTCTCAATCAACATGACACTTTGAAAGAGACTTTACTGAATTACCTATCGCAAAAAGAAATTCGCTTAAGGAATTTACCGACAAACTGACAGGAAATCGCAAAAAAAGCTGTCAGGTTTAGTCGTGGTTATGATAAACCTTGATTTCGTGACAAGTTAGGCTATTGCCTGTTGGCAGTCCCGGATTTGTCAATAGGCTGTAAAGGTCGCGACCTAAGGGCGGCAGCGTTTTAGGGCGGCGGCGTTTTATGGCGGCAGATTTTAGCAACGCTACGAATTTAGGAAGGTATGGGACGGCGGAAATGAAGTGGCTTACACCTAGTATTATTTTATCTGTGCTTACACTCATAAATAAAATATTAATTCAGCACTGCCTGTTGGTGTCGGTAGAGTGCCTAACTAGTGGTAGGTATAGTCACACCTACCTAAGTACCTAAAAATATTTTTTTACAGATGTTGCAATGCCGTGTATTCATAAACTGCGCAAAATTTTTCGTGAGCCCTGAAGTATCCTACCTACCAAATGCATTTGTCAGAGTTCATGCTTTGAACTCCGTCATAGAAACTAAGGTTGGTTAGTTAGATTAGCAATTAGCATTCTACTTGACAGGTCGTTATAGTGGAGCCGGAAGGAAGGTGCAGGTTGGGCGGCACAAGTAGCTTGAGAAACATAAAAAATTTAAAATACAAGGATGCGCCTATAGCTTCTCTGGCAGCAAATATTTGCTGCCAGAGAAGCTATAGGCATATAGCTATAATCATATGATTAAGTGTCATTCATTGTAAATCCTACAGGGGGATCACCGATATCCCAAATACAGGGTAACCTAGTCGGGAGTCTGAGATCAGCCATGTACACCTTTGAGCACACCATAATATGGTATCTATCTATTAGTTTGTGTTGTACTTATATAAGCCAAGTTTTCACCACCTTATTACCTATGTACCTAAATGTGAGAACATTGTAACTATTGTACTAAATAAAATTACTTTTTACTGAATACTGTAGGTACATGGAATGTAACGACAACTTTTTAAGGTTTTCAATAAAGTTATTATTATTATTTAAAAATAGTGTTAAAAAGTGCATATAACTTTCAGGTGGAACGGAGCACGTCCACTCCTATTTGGAATGTGGTGCTTAAGATACAAAGCATGGCTTTCATATCTCATGGTCGACTGAAAGCTAACCCTCGAATAGTTATAGTGGAGATTTATGATAACGATGAGCTATCGGTAAGGTTTTACCTCAGAGCAATTATCTTCCTTCAGAAGGAGACGACATTGTCAATTTTTGACATGCTTTCCCCGCAGCCAAGGTCCTTGGACCAACAATCATTCTCCATATGTAAAACCCCGCGCGCCGCTGGTTACGCGTCATTTGTCAATCACGGTACACGCGGAAGGATATATGTATAAAATGCCAAATTGCAGAGTTTTCGCATATCCTAAAATATTGGAAACTTTCAGGTTACAAAAGGATGATGTGACTTTCCATCTGCAAGTATTCATTCCTCTAAATATTAACAATTTATGCACTAAATTTAACAATGTTGATTTCGACATTCTTTTAGGTGTGCTGAACTCTCTTAACATTTCATCTTCGGCAGTCGAGTGGTTCCGCAGTTACTTGTTTGGGCGCCGGCAACGCATCCGTGTTGATGACGCTTACTCTTCATGGTGCAGTCTCACTTCCGGTGTCCCCCAAGGCGGCGTCCTCTCTCCTCTTCTCTTTGCTATTTTTATCCAATCTATATCCCAGAATCTTACATCTTCCTACCACCTGTATGCTGATGACTTACAAATTTACTGTCAAACCACTACCGATAACATTAATGGTGCAATAAGTCTCTTAAACTCTGACTTAGTCCGTGTGTGTGAGTGGAGCAAATCTTTCGGACTTACAGTAAACCCAAGTAAAACCCAAGCCATTATTATTGGTAGCTCAAAGCAATTGACTAAATTAGATATGCCTCTTCTTTCGCCTATAATGTTTGATGGAGTGCGTGTACCAATCAGTGTTTCAGTCAAAAATCTAGGAATCATAATGGACTCCAAACTTTCTTGGGTGCCTTGGGTCAATGAAATCAGTCGCAAAATGTTTGCATCGGCTGCGTCTCTGCGGAGACTCCGTAATTTCCTGCCTACTGCTACCAAAGTTACGCTTGCTCAATCTCTTCTTCTTCCTATATTAGATTACGCCGATGCTAGCTATCTTGATCTGACCGAAGATCAGCTAAACAAACTCGAGCGCCTTCAAAACCTATGCATCAGATTTATATTTGGCTTACGTAAGTATGACCACGTATCTGAATTTCGCGCAAAGCTCAAGTGGCTCCCCATTCGTCTGCGTCGGAATGCTCATATCCTCTCCCTTCTTTACAATATCCTTTTTCTTTCTTCTTCTCCTTCGTATCTCAAGGAACGTTTTATGTTCCTGTATGAAGCAAATGACCGTGTTTTACGTTCCTCAGTGTCTCTGCAACTTGCTACTCCTGTTCACAGTTCTGCTATGTACCGTGAGTCTTTCACGGTACAAGCTGTAAGCCTGTGGAACAGTTTGCCAATTTCTATTCGTTCTTCAAAATCCCTAAACATTTTCAAATCTAAAGTTTATGCTCATTATTTGTCTTCAGTCTACATTTAACTGTTTTGATGTCTATTTTTCTTGATAAATTATTTAAGTAGGTACTTATATATTTATTTCTTTATTTGTTTTGTTAGTTTATATTTTATTTAATAAGTTATATAAGTATTTGGTTGCTGCTCTTTTATTTTGATCTGTATTATGATTATTTTTTCTTTACCTATTTTAAGATTTTTGATTGTGTTTTTTTTTTTCTTCTTGTGTTTTAAAGCTTTTATTTTTTATTTTTGTACACTGCCCTTTCTCTCTGTGTCACTATCCAGTCCATCCAAAGGTTGCCTGGAAGAGATAGCTTTTAGCTATAAGGCCGCCCATTGTACTTTTATTTCTTAGTTGTAATGTCTGTAATGTGTTTTCTTTTGTGTACAATAAAGTATTCATCTATCTATCTATCTATCTAAATTTGAATAAAACTAAAATTTATATAATGTTGCCAACAAATCGTAACAGATTCCATTTTAGCGTATTTTGCTATGCCGCCGAGTTGGCCAAGTGGATTGCTACTTCGACTTTGATCCGAAAGGCGTAGGATTGAATCCGCACTATTCCATCACTCATATTCATGCTACCTATTTATTTTGTTATCTAGCACGAATCCCGAATTATGAAAAATAATACTCTTAGTGGCATATTATATTTATATTTTATTCTTTTTTTTAATTTGAAAAGTAGCTGTTCTATCTTCTGTTGCTTGGTCAATATTTGCAAGTCGGTTTAATTAAACGAATTAAAGTTCCTAGAATTTTTTGTATTTCCTCGTACTCGTTATAATAGATAAAAGCATTATATTTCTGCATTGAGTAAAAAAACAAACAAATAGGTAGGTAGGTAGGTACACAAAACACCTACATACCTACCTACTTCAAAACTAGTAGATAGTGCTTACCTCGGAAGAAAGACTTTTCAATGCACTTGAAAAAAAATATTTGCAAATCATCCCGTGCATCGAAAAATGTGCATATAACAAAATACTACTTTTTATCTAGATTTATCATTATCGGTGCACAATAAATTAGGTATCTATACCACCCCTATACCTCCAACTTACTAATTATATACCTACGTAAGCTTTCAGAACGTTAAGTAGGTAGTTAAACTTCTGGCTGTTAAACTTCTGTTAAAATCATAGGTAAACTTTATTAAAAAAATATTTACCATCCTCACAATATCGCGGAAATAGGTATTTTTAGTTGGACACACTGCTTGTCACTGCAGCGAAATTAGTGAAGGGACAGTTCAAAATAACTTATCGATATTGACTTACAGCCCAGTCGGATTAGCTCACCAGTAGAGGGGTAACCTGAAATTGATTAAAGGACGATTTTTTTTCCGCTAATGATTGTATAGGTGTTGTTTATAGCTTAATCGAAAAACTCAACCAATCCGACTAGAACATTAGATTTTTACAAAAATGAATGAGAACCAAAATTGTTGTGATTTTATACAACTTTGGACCTCTCAATTTTCATCGTATTATCAACATTTACATAAATAACTTCAAAAAACAAGATAAAAAATAATTTCGCCTGTATTTCGATTATTTACGAATTAAGCTAAAATTAAAGAAACAAAGATATAATTTTTTCCTTTGGCTACCACGTAAAACCACGCCAAAAGACGCTGTGATGACAGAAAAGGCTTAAATATTGATTTAAGTGTAAAAAAAATCAGAAAAAAGAGGGTTCAAAGCCAGTTTTGAATTTTTCGTTACAGAATTTCTGGATTCGGTCACCCCGCTAAGGCCCGCCATAGAAGCTATGCAATAGCTTAAAATCAAATCAATTTGTGATTTAATTTGTCAATAACATTAAAATTTGTCATACAACCAATACCTACCGTATTGGCCGCACTCATCGTTCTCTTCTCTTGTTTCTATTTTTACAACCTACCTTAAATTACTTTAAAATGTGTGTTTTTTGCGGGGCCGCAGCACACACATAAACCTACGGCGCTACGGAAGACCAGCGCTGCGACAGATTCTCTGGTTTCTGTTGCAGCAATACGCTGAGTAGTTGCCAATTTTGTCAATGTCCTACTTATTTTAATGTGTCTTATGTGTAACGCGTTTTTGACAAAATAAATATTTTTCTTTCTTTCTTTTCTTTCTTTCTTTCATCGATAATAAACTATCGATAGCTTCAAGCACTATGATTTTTACACAAAAATTGACATTTACTTATTGACAGACAGTTCCACGTCCCCCGCAGAAAATGACCTTCTTAGCGTCATAGAAAATAAAACTGATGGCTCCTCCCCTTACTGCTTCCTCTATGGGTTTTACTCTCCTTGGTTCTTTTTTTTTCCCAGCTATTTCATAATTGGCCACTCACGGTAAATGGGTAGCTATGGTATCTGCATACCTCTTAGAGCATTTAATGCTCTAAGGCATACCTAGTAGGTTACGGCGATTTTGACGTCGCCAAAACTTAAGTACTTAAACTAAATAAACTAACTAAAGAAAATGCCGTCCCTTCCATAACCATAAAACGAAAAAAAAGATTTCATCATCTGGAGTTGATTTGGTTTTGGCAACATTAGAATCGCCACTAATATACTCGTAGTAGGTACCTACTTTATTAGGGAAGTACTTAGGAACCTACATAAGGCACATAGCAGCTTAGTTCCGTCTTTATTCTGTGGTTATAGTGATGAATAGTGAAAGCTTTTATGATAGTACAACTTAAATTACAATGTAGAATTTAAGTAGGTAAGTACTTATTTTCAACTTCGGTAGGTAAATTGAAGTGGGTAGGTCCTCCTACACAACCTAAAGATCTAACTTTTTCAAAGATCTAACAATAGGCACCTAAGTAGGTACCTAAACAGAAACTAACTTAGTGACTGAGTGGTTAAGCGGTCCCACTTAAGGACTATCGGTTGTAGGTATATAACGCAGGTTCGAATCCTACGGTACGGGTTCGTAATTTTAATTATGATTATTATTTTGTTTCTGATGAAAGTAAATGGTTAATTAATCAACCATAGGTACCTAAATACTTACTTCAACTAATTTTTTACTACTTACATTTTAGGGTAAAATCGAGTTGATAGGTCGCGCAGAGGTTCAACCAGTGGTTGATGATAGACCTGATTATCAATTCGCACCGAAATTGCAGTGGAACGAAATTTTCAAAGGAGTCGAAAGAACAGGACAGGTTCTGATGTCTGCACAGTATTTACAGGTACCTACCGACATAGGTAGGTAGGCATTTACCTTGGTAGGTACTACCACAGATAAAATAATACCTACTGTATTATTTTATCTGTGGTACTACCTACCTACTACCTACTTAGATAAGTAGGTATTTTTTTAAAAGTAGATACCTAGGTACTTAAGTAAGTACTTTGTTGGTAGGTAAGGCACTTACGGTTTAAGAAACTTTATTCTCTTATGGAATTTACAATTCACTTACCTACCTAGGTAGGTACCTACCTGTAATGAGAACTTAAAAAACTAAAATGCTTCCTGACAGGTAGATTGATGATTAATCTCTTCAGACCATTCAGTCAGACTCACATAGCGGTCAAACTTAAAACCTGCTCCTTTTTGTTGGGGGTTAAAAATGAAATACCTACTATGTTTATTTTCCGCCTTCATTAGTTTAAAATATTAAAACACAGACAACAGAGAATAAATAATTTCGTCTAATGGTTAGAATGTCGGTTATCTATGCCATCTAGCGTTAATACGTGCAAACTCATTGCAGTTTGTTTGTAGCTTTTTAGTTCCTCCGTGTTCTACACCAGCAATCCAAACGATCTATATTTATTATGGACGTAGAGATGGCACTACTTGCTTTGCTGGTCAATCAAAACAAATCAATTCAAACAATCAAAACAATTTAATTTTGCTAGTAATTGTAGTACAGAATAATTAAGTACTGAAGTACTGTATAAACACACAAATTCATAAATCTTGCAAAATTATTATTGAACTCCAACTTTAATGCTACTGGCGGAGTTATATAGTCTTTAAAATTTATTTAGGTAGGTCTACCTAGTGTTTACCTAACGTAACATTTTTATTGTGAACAAAACAGTGTCCATCAGCTTTGAGTGAGCCAGCCAGCGGTTTGTAAGTAGACTTCATCTATGTATTGTACCTAGCCTAGGTATTCTTTAAAATTTATTTAGGTAGGTATAGTGTTTACCTAACGTAAAATTTTTATTGTGAACAAAACAGTGTCCATCAGCTTTGAGTGAGCCAGCGGTTTGTCAGACAGACAGACTTCATCCATTTTTTTTTAAATATAGGTACATTGATCAAACGATCGAAATTGATCCATGGCCACAAAAAACATGGCCGGGTTTCACAACTTTATTCTTTAATAAACTAAATTATCATTACAGACGGTATTATATCTAATAATAATAATAGGTACCATCCATTATCCATACTACCATTCGCATTCTATCTTTATGCTGTGATAATACTTAGGGATTAAGTTATGTTCCCTGGGAGGTTGACTATGGAAAAATCGATCACGAAAAAAAACCGGTCTAAAACAAAATTAGCAAACGATTAATAATCGATTTTTTTCTCACATCACTTCCATCTATAGTCTGTGACATCACTCTCTCTTCACAAGTTCACTCACTCGCTCACACAGAGTACATTTGTATAAACTGAAACTCGCTCACTCATAGATAATCTATATATCTGTAACGCTCACTTCACTTCCTTCCTTCGTTCGTTTGCGCAGTTGCGCTTTCTTTCTTTCTTTGCTAGTTGCTTGCTCTTGCTACTCGGTCAGCGAAATTCTCGAATGCTTGACTCGATCTATACGGCCGCCTTTCAGAAACTTAATTTTTATTTTTGCATTTACTCGAAAAGATCAGACGCTCAAGACGCTGTAACATTCCTTCCGAGCCTTCTAAACCGAGTCGGCTAAGAAATTGGCATTTTCAAGAAAAAGAACGCCATGTTGCCAATTGCCAACCGACGCCCGCGCTGGCTAAATCAGTCACAAATTTTGAACTAAGTACCTAACTTATCTACGTTATTGTCAAAGCCAGGAGTCATCAGTGCAATGCAAACCAGGAGCACAGGTATCCCGAGCCAGGAGCATAGATTGGATATCGGCTGGACTCATCACGAAACGAATTTACGCAAACGGCAGACCGGCATAGTGGACGCACGAGTCACCGCATGCAAAGGAATTCAGCTATTCTGCTTACCACTCACTCCTAATACGCATTCACAACATTCCTTCCGCATCTCAATAAGCCTGCAAAGTTCAAGAGTTTTACACATATTATGTACACTCGCTTCAGGGGTTCAATGCACGTCAAGCCAACGCTGAAAGAAGTAAGTACCTAATTCGCTTAGCATGGGCTTTGCAGATAGGTAGGTCACTTGTGTTGTCACCGCGCATTTCGTTATTATAGAAGTGAATTCATCAGCTGCTCGATTCTTGACGACATTCAAAACTTATCTCGGTAAAAGATTGCACTACATAAATCTAGCTTTTGTTTTCTGAAATCCATAGAATTTTTCATAGTAAGGTAACCACGCCGTGACGCGATGACATGCCGCGTTTAGACATGGTTATTTGGAGAATAAGGCGGCTGCCGCCTACATTTTAGTCCAGTTTATCAGAAAACATGTCCGATGAAAAACTCAAAACATTTATCCGTTAGTGAGGAACAAGTAAAGTAAAATTTCTGTATCTGAAATGAACAGGAGCACGAGGTTGAGATTTGTACATTAAAGCTGGATCCATTAATAACAGAGTTCAATAATGTGCAATTCCAGGTTGAGATGAATTGTGAAAATATTGATGATCAACTCAGAGAGAGGGAAAGCTTTGAAAGCTCATACTGCAGCGGCCAAGCTAGAGCAAAGACGATCATCCAGCAGCAACCCTCTGCACAGTGAGAGAAAACAACTGGTGAGACCAAGCCAATTCTTTATTCAGATGAGTACCATGAGGTCAGTAAAGAAAGTTTGGTGTAAAACTGCTCAAATTAAATTATGTGTATATATGTATGATGGTATATACAGACAATAGTTGAAGTTTTGGAATAATGTATGATTCAATGATGACAAAAACATAATGGACATCACAAAGTTTTAATAAGTACTCGAGCTCTATACAGTAGCCCTACCATCAGTTTTCGAGTCGTCACTAACGTGTCCTCACTAACAGGTCAAGTATTTCAAATGTATGAAATTATTAGTTCATGCAAGTTACCAGGGGCAGCGCTGCGCTGGATTTATTGAAGAGCTCCTCATGGCCACCCATTACAATAAGTAATCATATTACTTTCGCTGGTCTGTTAATAACAGCTGTAAATAAGTGTAAGTCTGCTCGTGCCAAATGCAGAAGCTGCATACCAAGATGGGTCTGTTTATGGCCAGTCTAATGTAGATAGAAATCATCACCACACGTTTTTTTATCCCGTTTGTTGTAATTAAACTGTTGGAACTAATGTTGGTTTGTTTTTTTTTCGACGGAGGAAATCTCCTAAAACTACTCAGCCGATTTAAAAAATTATATCATGGATTTGTAGAAGGGACTGTTGGTTGGGGTGGTTAAAGGCTATATTTTATCCTGGTAGTTTTATTAGTACACCCGCGCAAAGCCAGGACTTGCTGCTAGTTAAACTATAAAAACAGATTTACACTAAACATTGACATACAAGTATAAGAAAAAAAATGTCATAATTTTTTTTACATGTGATTCCAGATTCCTGAAACTCTTGTGAAGTCTACTCTCTACAATGTCGATGAGACAGAAGATGGCAATAGGGAAGTGGTGATGGAAGATTTGATTACCGAAAAGCTGCCACCCTGTCTGCTTCCCAAGTCCAGCACATACAAGTAAGACAGTGTTATTCCAGATCATAAACTATGTAAATTCCAAGTTTCAGTCAAAAATGTTCAGTAGTAGGTATTTGCTTGAAAGAGAAAGGAAAACAGTCTTAAACAACTTACTTAAGAAATTGGTACTTTTTTCATTTCAATATTATTTATCTTTTGATGTAGGTATGTATGATTATGATGACTGAACAAATTGAAATAAAAATTGGGAAAGACATTTCCCGAAATAATGTATACTATATATACTTCTATACTATCTATACTAATATTATAAAGAGGTAAAATTTGTTTGTTTGTTTGACGGAGGTAATCTCCGAAACTACTCAACCGATTTCAAAAATTCTTGTACGGGTGATTAGAATGAACTGTCCGGGTGGTTAAAGGCTATATTTTATCCCGATCCGTTTCATTAGTACACCCGTGCGAAGCCAGGACGTGCTGCTAGTATGAAAAAATTACATGGAGGATCTAAAAAATAGCAAACTTTCTAGTTTTAATTAATGTATAACACATTCAAGGCCCAGCCCCCGCGCAGCAGGTACTAGTGCGTGCTGGGCACCCAACGTGTTAAAAACAATAACTCATGAGCTTTTGATGTATAATAATATCCATTTATGTTTTCAGAGTTGATATTTACTGGTGGGGCCTGCGGAATGTTTCAATAACTAGAAAACCATGTGCCTTCTTGGAAATTGATGATCTGGTCATTAAATCAGATATAATAACTGTGGGAAAGCCTAACTGTAACTTCCCAAGTGGGCGTACATCACAAATATTTGAGGCACCGTTGAATGAAGCTTATTGTCCACCTCTAATGATAAGGCTGTGTGATAGCAGCACATTTGGTAGAACAATGTTTATGGGAACTTATGCAGTGAAGAGTCCTATTAAGTATATGGTGGATTGGTTTCCTAAGGATGCAAGGCAGGCTTCTCTGAAGAGTGTTTCTATAATGTCCTCCAATTTCATCCGAGGTATTCAACCAGTTATACAGCTAACTAATTCATTAGGTGTTGATGTGTATGTCTATATCTCTCTTAAATAGCTAAAAATTTTATTGAGATTTAATAGAGAAAAAGTTAAAGAAAAACAGACATAAACAAAAAATACCTACACTACTTAAAAACTAATTTAATAAAAATGAACACTGTATTCCAACCTAGTATTGACTAAAGATAGAATACAGAGTTCAGGTCACCGACCGCAGGTAGGGTGCCCAAAAGGCTGGCAGTGTTAGCTCGTTGAATGGCTAAACTTATCCTACTTTACAAATAATCATTACTTACTAAAAATATACATAAAACAATTCTAAAACAGTGTTTGGAGTAAGTATTATAAATTCTAACTTTTACAAATACTTACTTTAAGCAAGGTTTCAAAAACTTTTTAAAGTTCTTAAAAACTAAACGTACTTACTAAATACCAGAAATTGGGAAAATTAGAAAACCAAGTTCTATCGTTATGATTATTCTATGAACTTAAAATTCGAAATTTCAGTGTTTACAGTTACAGTCCTTACAAACCAAAAACGATAAATCTTACCAATAATAAGTCGTTCATTTTGTTGGTTACATTTACGCGGGTGAAACCGCGGGGCGCAGCTAGTTTACTTATAAACAAAAGGTATAAAATATAGATAAACCAATATAAACATAAATGTATATATAAATAACTAGCCCCGTGGTTTCACCCGCGTTAGTCCCGTTCCCGTGGGAATACCGGGATAAAAAGTAGCCTTTGTGTTAATCCAGGGTATCACCTATCTACATACCAAATTTCAACTAAATCGGTCCAGCCGTTTTTGCGTGAAAAAATAACAAACATACATACATTCTCACAAACTTTCACATTTATAATATTAGTAGGATTATATACCTAAATGCTTTATTACTTATGAATTTATCATACAAAAATTACAAAGTTACTATGATGATGAACTTAATGCTAAATAATGACGATACGTTCACCGATATCTCAAGTTTAGACTGAGCGTTTTGTTTTGTTTCCTAACTGGTTGGTTTGGCCTGTTAGTCTTCTTATATATGGGAGAATTCAATTCTCTGTTAAATCTTCTTAGTTTACTAATCTTTCTCTTGCAGGTACATACTTAATTGCCTTTATTTATTTTATTTTATTTTATTTGGATTCTGCCTTGGAGATTTTCTGCGTCGTACTTTTTTGTGGTCACTGCGGTGGGCATATTTATACTGCTGGAAAAAACTAAAAATATGAAATCTGAAAACATGGCTCCTAAAGGCCTAAGCGCCAGTTCGTGAAAAATCGTCCAATATCGTGAAAAAGAAAAACTTAGTAATATTTCATACAGCCAATGACGGATTTACATTTTTTAAGGTTTTATTATATTACGACAGTCAATCAGCTTCCGCGCCTTGACGGGCGTCAATGTCAAAATAAACGACTATTATTGGTAAGATATATCGTTTTCGGTTTGTAAGGAAGGGGAGGGGTGTCTTAATTCATAATAAGCAGCTGAAATATATGCTCAAAATGTCGTTCACCGATATCTCAAGTTTAGACTGAGCGTTTTGTTTTGTTTCCTAACTGGTTGGTTTGGCCTGTTAGTCTTCTTACGAGTATATATGGGAGAATTCAATTCTCTGTTAAATCTTCTTAGTTTACTAATCTTTCTCTTGCAGGTACATACTTAATTGCCTTTATTTATTTTATTTTATTTGGATTCTGCCTTGGAGATTTTCTGCGTCGTACTTTTTTGTGGTCACTGCGGTGGGCATATTTATACTGCTGGAAAAAACTAAAAATATGAAATTTTAAAACATGGCTCCTAAAGGCTAAGCGCCAGTTCGTGAAAAAGAAAAACTTAGTAATATTTCATACAGCCAATGACGGATTTACATTTTTTAAGGTTTTATTATATTACGACAGTCAATCAGCATCCGCGCCTTGACGGGCGTCAATGTCAAAATAAACGACTATTATTGGTAAGATATATCGTTTTCGGTTTGTAAGGAAGGGGAGGGGTGTCCTAATTCATAATAAGCAGCTGAAATATATGCTCAAAATGTCGTTTACCGATATCTCGAGTTTAAACTGAGCGTTTTGTTTTGTTTTCTAACTGGTTGGTTTGACCTGTTAGTCTTCTTACGAGTATATATATATGGGAGAATTCAATTCTCTGTTAAATCTTCTTAGTTTACTAATCTTTCTCTTGCAGGTACATACTTAATTGCCTTTATTTATTTTATTTTATTTTATTTGGATTCTGCCTTGGAGATTTTCTGCGTCGTACTTTTTTGTGGTCACTGCGGTGGGCATATTTATACTACTGGAAAAAACTAAAAATATGAAATTTTAAAACATGGCTCCTAAAGGCCCAAGCGCCAGTTCGTGAAAAAGAAAAACTTAGTAATATTTCATACAGCCAATGACGGATTTACATTTATTAAGGTTTTATTATATTACGACAGTCAATCAGCATCCGCGCCTTGACGGGCGTCAACAAAGAGAATAAAATCACTATGAGCGTCAATGTCAAAACAAACGACTATTATTGGTAAGATATATCGTTTTCGGTTTGTAAGGAAGGGGAGGGGTGTCCTAATTTATAATAAGCAGCTGAAATACTTGTATATGCTCATAATGTCGTTCACCGATATCTCGAGTTTAAACTGAGCGTTTTGTTTTGTTTTCTAACTGGTTGGTTTGACCTGTTACTGTTGGTCTTCTTAAAGGTATATGGGAGAATTCAATTCTCTGTTAAATTTTTTTAGTTTACCAAACTTTCTCTTGTAGGTACTTAATTGCCTAGGAGAATTTCTGCGTCGCACTTTTTTGTGGTCACTGCGGTGGGCATATTTTAACATCTGGATAAAACGAAAAATATGAAGTAAAAATACAACAGCAAATCTATTTATTTATTTATCAAACAAAATCCACAGCTCTCAGGATTAACAAAAAGAAAAACTAAAATAATATTTCATACAGCCAATGACGGATTTACATTTTTTAAGGTTTTATTATATTACGACAGTCAATCAGCTTCCGCACCTTCACACCCGCTACCATTCGCCCCGACTCTTGATTGTGACTGCGAAGAGCCTTATGCCGCCTCTACACATAGGCCAGCGCATTGGCGAATGCGCTGGCCTATGTGTAGAGGCGGCATTACGTCGCGTCCGTCGCTCTATTTTGTGTAGCTCGACGCGCTCCTAAAACCAAGAAAGTATTTTCTTGATTTTCGCTTAAAATGTTGTTGATTTAAGTCTACATCTAACTATCTAGTTATAATTAACATAGTGCAATATGTCGTCGCTTAACTTACATGAAACATAAATTCCACCAGCATAAGCTGATCATTGCAGATCATGCAAACATTTGTCCGGTTGTGGGTATTGAACCCGCAACCTCTGCGGCCCAGGCGAGCTTTCGCCCAATGCCACAGAGGTCATGAAAAAAATGTTTTAATTTCTTGTTAAATTTCAGTAAGTAACACTATTTATATCAAGAAGAATGTAACATCCTCTGAAGACAATGTAGAAAGTAGCAAATTGACTGTGAGTAGCAGCTTTTTCCAACCGACACAACCTGCATGGAAAAAGCTGTTTTGTACAAAAGAGCCTGATGAAGAGAAATTTGTATTACTACCTGTGTTTACAAAGGAAAAAGAATATTTTCAATTGCCTAAGAAAAACACTATGGCTGAAAATCATGATTGGTGGTTACGTTTCTTTGCGTCATTGAAGGTTAATTACATATTTTATAGCATTACCAGACCAGGTATATAGGTAACAGACCAATCGATCGTTGGCAGAATGGGCCAGTCGACTTCGATCGATAGTTATTAACCGACAAACTAACCCGTTAAGGCCCCAGTACACAATGGCCTGTGAAGGGCCACGCTTTACAATGCACAACTGTAGGCCACGATCACTTGGTGTTCACACAGTGGCGCATGTCTCATTGCTGTCTGGCAAACCACTTGCGATGGACGTAGAAGTAGTTACGGCTGCGGCTATTTATTTATATACTGTTTACAAGTATTACAGAAGTGTGTACCGTCACAAAGTTATAAAAAATCACAAAGTTATAAAAAATTACAAAGTTATAAAAAATTAATAAAAAAGTTATAAAATCCCGGTCAGCGGTCGGTGACGTACTAAACAATGGCCGATTGTGTGAACACCGCAGGCCACGCTACGCCACGATTCCTTTAAAGTGTGCCCAAAAAACCGACAACTTTCCATTACCCCCTGTACACAATGGCGATGGCCTGTAATGGGCTAGCATGGGCCATTATGTACTGGGGCCTTTACGTCTGCACCATTGATGGGGCAATTCAATGGTGCAAACGTAGCCAACCCATTCTACCATCAATTGTTGGTATCGATGAATTGGTTTGGTAGTTATTGGCTTACGTGTCGCGAGATCGGTCACTCACTGTCGCGACGCGACTAACCTGACATTAAGTCGGACAGTCAGGGTTACTGTTTTAGTCGCGTCGCGGTTTATAAAGTAGGTATATCATTTTGCTGTTTTCTCAATCAAACTCTGTTTCTCAATTTTTCGTTGTTTACTTTTCTACATTTGAAATCGTCATCTTTCAAATGTTTTTGCAAGACTTTTATAACCGACAAAAAGTAGTAGGTATTTTTCCTTTAGGACCATCAGGTTGATTTCGCATAAAGTTGAAATCTCAAGATATAGAAGAGATCTAGAATCGACATGCCAAAAAAGAAATGTCAAAATTGAAGTTGGACATTTTAATTAATTGACAGTTATTTACTTTTATTTTTTAGGAAAGTAACTTTGCGACACTAGGGACCCAAAATGCTACTTTGAACCCTATGATTTGCGTGCGTTCTTTCCGTGTATGAGTAATGAAACATATATATTTTTTCTATTTAAGGGTCGCTTATCAGATGATAACATTGGTAAAATAAAAGTAAGTATTATAATGATTTTCTGTTGCAATGTTTTTTCTTTTATTGTCGCTTGATGAGGAGTATTAGCAACTCCTCGAAAGAAAATTCCCTCAACCAACCGCCTACGAATTAACTTTGCTGGACTCATTTCGAGGGGTCATCTTGTGGAAATAGGTACTTCTTTTCGTATAACATTAGATGCTTTGAAAGGATCTATCTTAGCCAAGCGAATCATACGTCTGTCTTCTTGAACGGTGGTTTTCCTTGGTCTAACTTTTCTAGACACCCTGTCAGCTCTTCCATGTTGTTTGAACTGTTCAATAGCGTGAAATGTTTTCTTTATGGAACACTAAATGTTTTGATCGATTTTCCTGCATGTCCATTTTTGTTTAAAATCTAAATAAACTAAAATTTTACTTGTTGCTGAATAACAGGTCTTTTGTTTACCCATTTTTAATACTAAAATCCAATAATGATAATATAAATCAAATGGACCTGTATATCATATCTACATATAGATAGTATAATGCTTTTTTGTTTGACGAAAGTAATTATCTACGAAACAACTCAGTCGATTTCAAAAATGCTTTCACCGATGTGTAGAATGGACTGTCAGTATGGTTATAAGCTATTTTTTATTCTGGTAGATTCATTAGTACACCCATGCAAAGCCGCGACGTCCTGCTAGTCTCGTTATAAACCTATGAAAATACAGTCTTAAAATTCCAGGTTTACCAGTCTGAGTTAGAGGCTGAGCCAGAGTTTTGCAAATTCAAAGACTGGTGCAAAACTTTAAAGCTTTATAGCGGTAAAAAATCAGGCATTGCAGAAAAGGACGAAAAACTGCAGGGTGGCTTTATGAAAGTTGGTATAGCGATTTATAAATGGCCCCCTCCTACCGACACGGTACCCGTAAACTCGAGTGGTGTTGAATTGGGCCGGGGGTAATTATCAAGTTTCACTACAAACAAATTAAATGTGTTTAAGGTGGTTTGTATATGCGTCTAACTAGCGCCGCCAACTATTTGAATTAATTTTTTATGGTGCTCCCACACTGCTGTTACAAAATGTTTATAAACATTTTTGAACACTAAAACATTTACTAACAAATGTTGTCAATTGTTACATTTTGTTAGGAACTGTTATATGTTATAAGTGCTCCTACACTGATGGAAAGTGTTTACTACTGTTTACTACCCCGCCGTCACCTGTATAAAATGTTTACAAACAAAATTTTGTTCAAAAATGTTAATTAACATTTACTAACATGAAAACATTTTTTAACTTTTGTGATTAAATGTTAGCTAACAAATGTTTACTAACGTTACTTAACATTATATAACAGCAGTGTGGGAGCACCAGTTGAACAAAGAAATTTAAAAAAAAATTGTATTTGTGAAAGCTATTTTTATTATGGTGCTCCCACACTGCTGTTACAAAATGTTTATAAACATTTTTGAACACTAAAACATTTACTAACAAATGTTGTCAATTCTTACATTTTGTTAGGAACTGTTATATGTTATAAGTGCTCCTACACTGATGGAAAGTGTAATGGTGCTCCCACACTGCTGTTATATAATGTTAAGTAACGTTAGTAAACATTTGTTAGCTAACATTTAATCACCAAAGTCAAAAAATGTTTTCATGTTAGTAAATGTTAATTAACATTTTTGAACAAAATTTTGTTTGTAAACATTTTATACAGGTGACGGCGGGGTAGTAAACAGTAGTAAACACCTTCCATCAGTGTAGGAGCACTTATAATGGTGCTCCCACACTGCTGTTATATAATGTTAAGTAACGTTAGTAAACATTTGTTAGCTAACATTTAATCACAAAAGTTAAAAAATGTTTTCATGTTAGTAAATGTTAATTAACATTTTTGAACAAAATTTTGTTTGTAAACATTTTATACAGGTGACGGCGGGGTAGTAAACAGTAGTAAACACTTTCCATCAGTGTAGGAGCACTTATAACATATAACAGTTCCTAACAAAATGTAACAATTGACAACATTTGTTAGTAAATGTTTTAGTGTTCAAAAATGTTTATAAACATTTTGTAACAGCAGTGTGGGAGCACCATAACATATAACAGTTCCTAACAAAATGTAAGAATTGACAACATTTGTTAGTAAATGTTTTAGTGTTCAAAAATGTTTATAAACATTTTGTAACAGCAGTGTGGGAGCACCATTACGACTCACCGCATACACCGCCGTCACCTGTATAAAATGTTTACAAACAAAATTTTGTTCAAAAATGTTAATTAACATTTACTAACATGAAAACATTTTTTTACTTTGGTGATTAAATGTTATGGTGCTCCCACACTGCTGTTATATAATGTTAAGTAACGTTAGTAAACATTTGTTAGCTAACATTTAATCACAAAAGTTAAAAAATGTTTTCATGTTAGTAAATGTTAATTAACATTTTTGAACAAAATTTTGTTTGTAAACATTTTATACAGGTGACGGCGGGGTATGCGGTGAGTCGTAAAACTTTCCATCAGTGTAGGAGCACTTATAATGGTGCTCCCACACTGCTGTTACAAAATGTTTTTAAACATTTTTGAACACTAAAACATTTACTAACAAATGTTGTCAATTGTTACATTTTGTTAGGAACTGTTATATGTTATAAGTGCTCCTACACTGATGGAAAGTGTTTACTACTGTTTACTACCCCGCCGTCACCTATATAAAATGTTTACAAACAAAACTTTGTTCAAAAATGTTAATTAACATTTACTAACATGAAAACATTTTTTAACTTTTGTGATTAAATGTTAGCTAACAAATGTTTACTAACGTTACTTAACATTATATAACAGCAGTGTGGGAGCACCATTACATATAACAGTTCCTAATGGTGCTCCCACACTGCTGTTATATAATGTTAAGTAACGTTAGTAAACATTTGTTAGCTAACATTTAATCACAAAAGTTAAAAAATGTTTTCATGTTAGTAAATGTTAATTAACATTTTTGAACAAAATTTTGTTTGTAAACATTTTATACAGGTGACGGCGGGGTAGTAAACAGTAGTAAACACTTTCCATCAGTGTAGGAGCACTTATAACATATAACAGTTCCTAACAAAATGTAACAATTGACAACATTTGTTAGTAAATGTTTTAGTGTTCAAAAATGTTTATAAACATTTTGTAACAGCAGTGTGGGAGCACCATAACAAAATGTTGTCAATTGTTACATTTTGTTAGGAACTGTTATATGTTATAAGTGCTCCTACACTGATGGAAAGTGTTTACTACTGTTTACTACCCCGCCGTCACCTGTATAAAATGTTTACAAACAAAACTTTGTTCAAAAATGTTAATTAACATTTACTAACATGAAAACATTTTTTAACTTTTGTGATTAAATGTTAGCTAACAAATGTTTACTAACGTTACTTAACATTATATAACAGCAGTGTGGGAGCACCATTAGCTAACAAATGTTTACTAACGTTACTTAACATTATATAACAGCAGTGTGGGAGCACCATTACTTCTGGAATACTTTTGTTTTTATACACAGTCCAACTTATATTTTTTGCAAAAAATGGCTCAATATGCAGATTATGCAGCCTTTTACCCAATTGTGTTACATGTTATTTTTTCAACAAACCAACTCACTCCATGTGTGGCCCCACACGAACTGCAGTCAACAGCCTGTTGTGTATTTGTTCAAAGCCTTTCCTTTGTAGGTTCTTCGACGACTATCCTGTGAATGAACCTTCGAAGTTCCTTGTTAGAGTCTACGTAATTAGAGGATTAAACCTAGTACCTCGGAGTTTCACTGGTCAATATGATCCCTATGTGGTTATTAACTGCGGATGTAAGCACTCAGAAGATTATTACAACTATACCAAAAATAACTTTAACCCTGTGTTTGGAAAGTGAGTACATAGTTGTTTTAATTTGCGAGTCGCTACTATAAAAGAACTAAAGAAGGGTATAGGCCGCGCCATGAACAATGCATGAAAGATATATCTAAGACAACTAAATAGTTAATAATTAAAAAAATATATTTTTAATGCACTTTCCATTAACCAATACATTTACAAAGCTGCAAGCGAAATGCTAGATTAAAAATAAAACAATAGACCTAAGGCCAAATATCCCTAGTACTTTCGTGCACGAGTGTAGGTACCCGTGCGAAAACATGCCCGTCCCACTTCCCCTCATCGTTCTTTTCACGTGGCGCGACTTATACCTACACCTTTTTGATTCCTAAGAACTTAAAGCTAGTTTTATCATAGACAAGATCATAATAACGCAACCAACTTTTCATTATATATAATTTTTAAACATGATTTATCTATTAGGATGTACGAATTCCAATGTTGTTTGCCTGAAGACTATCTCCTAACTGTCTCACTATATGACAACGAAGCCCTGTCCCCAGACGATCTTATTGGTAGCACTAACATTGATTTAGAGGACCGAATCTATACGAGGCATAGAGCACGCGTTGGTTTGGCCACGGATTATAAATCGTAAGTCTTAAAGACAGTAGATACGAGTTTTTAGATACAGACTGGTACTTACATGTAAATGATTTATTTATTTAAAAAGACAGAACCGAACATCAAAATCTGCTGGTTTTATTGGTGGCAATGAGTTCCACGTCACATGTAGTGCCTTATCTAATCTTTGCCAACACTTAACGGGACACTGTAGTCAGGGTCCCGTTAAGTGTAGGCAAAGATTGCTTCCTGACGCTGTATAAATCATTTACCCCCTTATGCATAAAAACTTGACAATTTAATACAGGTTTTAAGAACGTTTTTTTCTTGTCACTCATATGCCAACGAAAAGAGATAGCAACAGATTTAATATGTGTTTTAGCTAATACAGGTTTACTGGTCGATTATGCATAAGGGGGTTAGTTAATAAGTAAAGGCCTGTGTTTTTAGTATTAGCACTTGTTTAGCCAGGCTCTATTATAAATCTGACTGACTGAATTTGTTCTACCCGTGATCGATGATTTTGGTTTAAGAATGGGTCCTGCTAAATGGAGAGACTGCGTTAAACCTTCTGCCATTTTAGAAGAAGTTTGTTCAAAGAATCATCTTCGTTCTCCGATTTTTCTGGATACAAATACCGTTGTCGTCAATGATGTTCAGTACAAGGACACCGATCAAACAAGTGAGCAAGTAAACAATCAGAAGGCGTCAAAATATAGAAAATAATCTAAGTATTTTGTTTCTTAGCATGATCAATCGGTTAATAAATAATATAATAGTAAATAAAATCATCTCCAGGTAATTTTCAAATACTTAAAATATATATTAAAGCCACCTAACAGTTTTTTAGGCAGATTTGACAATTATATTAATTTAAATCCTATAAACACAGCTTCTATTTCATCAGTTACCTATATAGCAATATTATTTTTTTCATTCATGCTCTGTTCACCTTAAAAATTTTATCTTGCACAAAATAATGTATCAAGTATGACTAGCTATTTTTTTTTCAAGGCAAAACATACTTATCAGCTTCAGAGCGCAAAGAAAATATTTGTCTTGAACTTCTACATAAGTGGCAAACATTACCTTTATGTGGTTACCAACTGGTGCCCGAACATGTGGAGACTCGAAAGCTGTTTAATCCTGATAAACCTGGAGTCGATCAGGTTAGTCTTCTACTTATAATATGGTCAATGATTTGAATTTGATCACCTCTGTTTCATTTTTGTTTTGTCAAACCCTGTTAGGTTTTGACATCAGATAACAACATTTTAGGGTAGACTCTTTTTCTGAAGATGCATTGATCCTCCTACATAACGTTCTCCATTTAACCGTAGGTAATCCTGATTTATTGGCGTCCATTAGTACGTATACGTACGTACATTAATTACTGATTTCATATTCCTACCCTTTACTATAGGTACACGATATAAATAATGTTTCACGCCTATCAGAGGTAAAAACATGTGTAGGTAGTTCCACCGCGCCCCAAGAATGTGTTCCTCCGATACGATCAAATGATTCAGTTCTATACTGTAACAGTAAAAGTTTGTACGTATTTCAGGGTAAGATTCAAATGTGGGTAGATATATTTCCTCTCGACACTGGCAAAAATATTCCTTTACCAGTCGATATAACTCCTCGTAAGGTGGAAGACTATGAGCTGAGGTTAATTGTCTGGAGTGTACAGGGAATTCGCAGTGCATACGAAACAGAAAAAAAAGGAAAAGACGTTTATGTGAAGTCGTATGTATATATATGCTTATACACTTGGTCTGTTTTGTGTGAACTTTGAATTCAGCTTTTATAACAATGTCTTTATCATTTTATCTAAAACTATTTCATTAAATGTAGACTAGATTAAATAAACCCCGAACCATACGTAAAAGTTGTAATACCATGAAGGAGGCCGTTAGGCGGCCTGAAAAATCTGTCACCAGAGTTGACCACTTGCTTAAAAGATCTTGTTTTAATGGTTCGCACAATCTTTAGTGATAATAAGATGAAATTTAAATGTAAAACTTTTCTTGTAGCTGGATATGTAGCGCGGAACAAACTCAGTATACTGATATCCATTACGGAAGTATGTACGGTGAAAGCAACTTTAACTGGCGAATGATTTTCCACTTCCAATATCAGCGTGCCGAAAAAACAGTCAGTATTGTCTTGTTTGTTTGTTCCTAGCCTGGAGTGTCCCACTGCTGGGCAAAGGCCTCCCCTCGAGTTTTCCAATCTCTTCTGTTGTCCGCCATTAGCTGCCACTGGTTATCGCTAAAGGCGTCCAACTCGTCTCGCCAGTATTGTCTTATTAAATAATAATGACTGTCCTCAGTTAACTCAACGAATTTAACTAACAAATTGTATTTGTTTCAATACTGAGTTGCACCCTCAATAGGCTAAAATAACCTGTTACCTATTTACGTCACAATTAACGTGAATACAGGTTATTTTAACTTTTTCTCACAACTCTAATCAGTAACACTGACTTTGGCATCATGTTAACACTTGGATTGAGTTGAATTTAACTAACTTTTTAAGGCCGCAACAAAATGTCGAACAAAGAAAAATTTTAAAATACATTTCTCAGATGATCCTGAAGGAAAAAGGTCCATTCACGGAAGTAGAGGAACTTTTACCACCTGTTTTGATAATACAGGTCATTGATAGTGATGCTGCTTTCAACGATGATTGTCTTGGTATTGGTATTTTGCATAATTTTGATCACCAAGTTCATTACGATTATTTTGTGTTGATGATGATTAAGTGGAACAGTAAGTTTGTTTGAAACGACTTCGTCTATTCTTTATCTAAGTAATTACCGTTTCAAACACGCAGTTCCTAGCGATTGTTTATAATTTAATAATACACTCATGGGCATATTTAGAGCAATGGATCAAAATAAAGACAGATTGAATTTTTTTGTTATGGAAGTATGTACATATATTATTTATTTAAGGCACTCTATTAATATCAGCATTCTGAATAAAAACACATCATCATCATCCGCAGCCTGATCTCTCCCACTGCTGGGAATAGGCCTCCCTTTGTTTCTGCCATTGCTCACGGTCCTGCGCTTGCCTGATCCACTGCCGGCCCACGACGTTGGCAATATCGTCGACTGTCAGTGAAACAATAAAAAAAACACAAGAACATAAAAATTATGTTTTAAAGAACACAATCACATTTTTTATTTTCACATACATTTTACCACATATTAGATCTTAAAAATTATATTACTTATCAAAGCAAACACATGACTGGCCCGAATTCATATGCGTCTTGACCACCACTGACCATCAACTACATTATTTACAGGAATGCTTACTCTCGATTTAAATTCCATTCCGAAAGGATCAAGACTCGCTAAAGAATGCAAACTGTGTACATTGGATACCATCAAGCGGATTAACTTATTTTCAGTGAGGAATATCCGAGGATGGTGGTCGTTGAAAAGTATTGATAAAAATACTGGAACAACAAAATTTGCCGTAAATAATTTAAACTGTATCAAATTTTAAAAAATCTTCATATGTTTCTAAATTCTTGATATTTTTTCCACTTTCCAGGGAGTAATTGATCTGGAATTGAGTCTCATGCCAAAGGAGATGGCATTAATTATGCCAGCTGGGTTAGGTCGCGACCCACCATCTTCACTTCCCGATCCTGCGTTAGTAAGATAATTAATTTATTGATGATTACGAGAATCTTTAATTTTTGTATCCACGCTGACAAAATTAGTGGAATAGGAAATGTTTAAAACGTCCCACTTTTGTAGTTAATTTATTTTTAAGTTAATAATAAGTAGTGAAGTTTTTTACGAGGCAAAGTGTAACATAATAACTATGTTAGACTGTCAAACTTGGACGAATATTAAAAATTTTGTTAAAAAAAAGTCCCTTTGAAATAATGACGCGACATTACACGGCTCGCCTTAGTATCGCCGATTTAACTTCTATGGCTTGACGTTGAGCAGCGCACTTCTTCGCGCGACGTTTACATACATCTTCATTGTTTTGTTATAGTAAAATACAACTATTTATTTCAGGCGTCCTGACTCTCAAGGAATAGTGAGACCTTTTCTGAAAACCCTATTTAGCAATAGGGGAACTGAGTACTTGGTGATAGGAATAATACTTCTAACGACATTTGCTGTTGCGTTTTATTTGGAGTTTCCTAATATTTTGTTTGGTACTCTACTTGGTTGAAAAGATCACCAATTTCTGATTAATAGGTACCTATAGTTTTTCCCAGCGCAAATTATTTGTAAATGTAAGTTTGTTAATGCGCTTATTTATATCTTATATCGCTCAGAATTTTCACGATGATAGTCTGGACTCGTTCTCTGAAATCGAATACTCCGGACCTGTCCTCGTCACTACAGACATTCCCGTTGTCTTTAAAATTCAGAATCAAGATCAGATCAGATATCAGATTCAAGAAATCTTTGGTCTGTTCAGACCTATGCTTCATTTCTTGAATCGAGCTAATAGGAACAAAAATAAATGCACGTGATTGGTCGTCGAAAATAATTGTATTTCTCGTTATTGGCTAGATTGTCAAATCAATTGTCAATTGTCAAATCTAGCCAACCCAATGAATTTCAACGACCAATCACGTGCGATTATTTTTCTTCCTATTAGCTCGATTCAAGAAATGAAGTATAGTCTGTTAACGCTACCGTTGTGGGAAAAGAACTGAAGAAAAACAGAGTGTACATGGTAATTTTACTGTTCGCTATTTTTGTGGGAAAAATACTTTTGCTGAAGATTACAATCGTTCTTACTTAATAGGTACGTAATAAGTTATTTAGTCTTCAAAATAATTAAGTTTCTTTATGTTATTATAGGTGTTATTCATGTTTAAAAAAAAAAAATTTTAATGTTGTAATATTAAACAAGTTGTTTTTTATTCTAGTCTATTTTTTTTCAGAACTTTTAAAAAATAAGCTAGCTTTAATAGGTACGTTTTAAATGGCTCATCGTGTTAAACGTCTACCATTGCAAAAACAACATTAATCGTCAAAATGTGCCAGATCACAATTCTCTTCTTATGCTGAGACTCTCAGCTTAAGAAAAGAATTGAGAGTCAACTATTAATACATTGTGTTTGGAATCGAGACTGCATCATAATGACACCGATGGCGGTTATTTATATTTTGCCACAGGTTTTGCTCATCTCCGGCTGAATAATTTGACGCGATGCAGAAGGACTTACATACCCTCCTTAAGATTAGGATATTCCTATTAAATGATTTCAAACGGGACTTTATTGCGTAATTACCTTATTATATTTAAAACCCGCCGTTTCGAAAGCGTTACAGCTTGCGTGGTAACGGGCAGACTGATGTACTCGAGTCAACCGCCGCTAATTGAGGGTAGGATCCGCGACTACCCCCAATTCGCCATCCGAATCAAGAATGTACAGTCGACGACACAAAACACGGCGTTTCTAGACCCGAACGTTTCACACAACTACTAAGAACTGGGTTCCACGAGGCCGAAAGACGATACCATCCTCACGATTGAAATTGCGGTGGTTTTTGATTTCAATCGCCTCTCGAACCACATCCGCTTGTATTAGTGTCGTTCACTCGAGAGTACCTTAGGGTCGTAAAGCTCAATCCAGTGGTTCGTTCCTGATTCCAGCAAATGTGAGTGAAAATCGACTTTATTGATAATCTTCCAAGAATGTTACCAATTTTATCCGTCACTCCCTTCATGTACTTACGGCAAAAAATGGGCTGTCTGCTTACCTCTGGTATCTTACGATTCTTGCATCTTGTTGGTCTCTTACTAACATAATAACAATTTTTCTTCAGTACCTCCTGAACATACTTTAATTTAATTAAGTATAGACTCTATTTGGCATAATATAGTATGAAACTGCTAGACTCTGTTGATGTGTGTATGTTATGTCTGTAATTTCAATTTTACGCTTCTTACTTATGATGTAAGTACCTATGACGTAGCATACCACTCGCAATGTTAGTGTTTATCTGTTCTTCCAATTGATCCCATACATCCTATCCATCACATCACACATTTTATCTGTTCTATCACCTTATCTGTCTGTCTTAATAGTTAGTTCCATCCCCATAATGAACTGGTTTCTGTAAGCAATAAGCTGATGTGTGTTAAACAAAGATGTGCGTTTAAATGGCAAAGAATACCGTGTGCATCGATTACTTTCTACTAAGTACAAAATAATTAGCTGGTTTCTGTTCAGTCAGATGCACAAGAGTGTGTGTTTGTGTGTAAGATTGGCATGTACTAAAATGTAAAAAAAGCAAAAAACTGATGTGTTAAACAAAGGTGTGCGTTTAAATGGCAGAACACCGTGTGCATTAATCACTTACTAGGGTCTATTAGGGTCATTATATAAGTATTTTCTATTTGTCAGAATGACCTACCCTACCGCTCTCTTTTGTCAATGGGCAAGGCCGCCAAAATTCGCTCCATAACACAAAAGTAACACAACAGATTTTGTGTTATCGTGACACAAAATGTAACCCAAAAGTAACACATATTTTGGGCAAAGGTGGTTTCATAATGGTTAATTAAAAACAAACAATAAGTAGGAATAATATTATAAACACTTGACACGAGATAATTACAGTGATTTGTGGTTGTTAGAGTTTCCCGATATTTCGGCACAGTTACATGCGCCATGATCACGGTTAAACTAAAAGTTCTAGCGAGTTTATATGTAGTTATTGGCAGACGAACCGGTCTACCCTCTTTCTCAGTCTTTTATTTCGTAAAACACCCGTACCACCGGTTTCATTCTCGAACGCAACTCGATCACGACACACAACACTAACAGTATCCGAACGCTCATCTGTTATTGGACTTGTTCGATTTTTGCACAACCTCACCACCCGAGAGTTTAAAACCATCTTCCCTATTGAAATTCCGGTGTTTGGTAATTTCTATAGCTTCTTGAACCAGTCTTGGTATATAATGTCGCTCCGTCGAAATTACCTGTGGATTGTGCAACTCAATCCAATGATTAGTGCCAGATTCCAGGAGATGTTCGGCTATGGCAGACTTATTGGTGTCAACATTCTTCACCGCCTTGATGTGCTCCTTTACCCGACAAGCTATCGTACGCTTGGTTTGGCCTATGTAACAACTCCCGCAACTACAGTCAATCTTGTACACTCCTGGTTTCTCGTAAGGGAAGTTATCTTTAGGTGATCGCAGGTAGTGTGAGATCTTTTTAAAAGGAGTAAAGATGGTTTTGACAGCGGATTTTTGTAGGATGTTAGCTATTTTATCCGTTACTCCTTTTATGTACGGTAAGAATGCAGGTTTTCTGTCTACCGTGCATTTGCGGGGCTTAGGCCTCCCACGACGTGATAACGAACGTAGTTTGTAGCCATTCTGTTTTAGAACGTTTTGGACATGTGCTAACTCGTTATTTAAACTACTCTCATCGCACAGGTCGAATGCTCGGTTTGTTAGCGACTTTACCACAGAGTTTAAATGCCTAGGGTGGTGATGCGAGTCAGCATGTAGGTAACGGTCTGTGTGAGTCGGCTTTCTGTAGACTGAATGGCCCAAACTCCCGTCTTCCTTAACCTGTACCAAAACGTCCAAAAATGCTAACTGACGATCAGTTTCCATCTCCCAAGTAAAATTGATCTACCTGTGTATTCCGTTCAAATGCGTCAGAAGGAGTTCTATCTCCGGTATGTCACCTCTCAGTATACAAAAGACATCATGTACATACCTCTTCCACAACTTAACTGGCAAGGGAGAAGACGCGATTGCAAGGTTCTCAAAATACTCCATCCAAATATTTGCCACTACGGGAGCCACCGGACTACCCATAGCTACTCCGTCTATCTGGAGGAAATACTGTCCTTGATACACAAAGAAGTTTGTGGAGAGTATATGATGCAAGAGCCTAGCGTACTCTGCAGGGATACCATCTTGCTGTATTCTGGACTCGATAACACTCATACAATCAGCAATACAATCACATTCGTGAACAATGATTCTACGTCAAAGCTAACCATTGACTCATTGTCTTCTACTTGGGTCTCCTTTATTATCTGAATAAAATGTCGCGAGTCTTTAACGTAAGAAGATGTATTGGCAGAAGTATGGGTTTTGGCCAGTTTAAGAGTTTTGCTCACTTTGAGGCGTTATAATTTAATAATTAATGCTTTCAAGTACGTTATTATTGCATAAAGTTATTCAAAATATATTTAATTTGATAAACGAAAAGTAAAAAAAGAAATCAAACACACGTAGACAATTATTTATAAGAAAAAGCAAAAAAAGGGTCCTTTGTGCCCCTTCTGGCCAGTTTAACCCCACTTCTGGCCATACCTCATGTGCCGGTTCTGGCCATCCAAAGTAAAACACAAAATATATTAAAATAATCCATTTTATTGGCATATTGCACAACAATTAAAGCTAAAATTGAAGTGAGTATTAAAATATAAGTTAATTCAAGTCTGTTTGGTAACAAATTGCAGAGAGATTTTGTTTAAGATTATGATACGAACTGCGAACCGCGGTTTCACCCGCGTAAATCCCGTACCCGCGGGAATATCGAGCTAAAGAGTAGCCTGTGTGTTAATCCAGGGTATAACCTATCTACAGACCAAATTTCAATCAAATCGGTCCAGCCGTACATACATACATTGATACATTCTAACAAACTTTCACATTTATAATGTTAGTAGTATAGGAAGGAAGGAAGTAGGACACTAGGATAGGATACATACCTACACCGTGCTCTTTTAACCATCTAAGATTCATATATTTTTCAACATAAGGAACTAATAATAACGTATTTTAATTTGTTTGTTTGTTTGTTTGACGGAGGTAATCTCCGAAACTACTGAACCGATTTAAAAAAATTCTTTCATGGGTGTGTAGAATGGACTGTCCTGGAGGTTATCCTATCCTACTTCCTACTATCCTATCCTATTTCTTACTTTCTACTCCTACTATATAATATTATAAATGTGAAAGTTTGAGAGAATGTATGTATGTTTGTTATTCTTACACGCAAAAACGGCTGGACTGATTTGGTTGAAATTTGGTATGTAGATAGGTGATACCCTGGATTAACACATAGGCTACTTTTTATCCCGATATTCTCGCGGGAACGGGAATTACGCGGGTTACGCGGGTAAAACCGCGGGGCGCAACTAGTAGGCTATATTTGGTAAGGGTTTAGTTAAAGTAAAGGTTGCAGGCTTTGAGAGATAAAAATTATCAAATCTAGTAGGGTTTTGCTTCCTGATTAACAATCTACCACTTTTATTTCTAGGAGATGCTTAGTTTTTAAGAAATTAATTAAAACATTTTTCATTCAAATTCAAAGGAAACGTGAAACGAAACAGGATGAAAATAACTTTACATGAATTTGACAGCTTATTTGTCGCAGTTTGTTATCTATGGTGTAAAATGGCACGCAAAAACAATGCACGGAATGTAAATTTTTTAAGGTTTAGTTTTTTTATTTTAAGATTAGCGCTAGGTAAGGCAAAAAGTAGGTAAAGATTTTTTTTTTTTCATAAATTTTTCATTTAATGAAACCGAAATTGATTACTTACATAATTTATCAATTCATCAAAAGGAACTTTTTTTTTCATTCCACTTCTCTTCGCCATATACTTTGGGTGTTTTCTATCTATAATAATGTATGTATTTACAAAAAAAATGTATCTATGTATTATATCAGTCATCTGGTTACCATAACACAAGCATTAAGTTACTTATCTTAGGACTAGATGACGCTGTGTAGAATGTCCAAGAATATTTATTATTATTATTATTATAAATATTCCATTATTAAAGATTCAATGATAAACCCTATTGTTGTAATTTTGCTGTGTAAAAAACCTCTTAATGAGACGCCACTGTACCTCAGTTTTATGAGTGGGCTCGCTTCGCTCGCCTTTATAACAACCTAACCTAACCTACTCTTATGGAAGTTAGGGTCTTAGGTCACCAGATTTTTTGATTGGAAAATTTTACGTTCCTTTCATCGTTTTTGCGCGCCATTTTACACCATAGATAACAAACTGCGACAAATAAGCTGTCAAATTCAGGTAGAGTTATTTTTATCCTGTTTTGTTTCACGTTTCCTTTGAAATTGAATGAAAAATGTTTTTATTAATTTCTCGAAAACCAATCATCTCTTAGAAATAAAAGTGGTAGATTTGTAATCAGGAAACAAAACCCTACTAGATTTGATAATTTTTATCTCTCAAAGCCTGTAACCTTTAACTAAACCCAAGCCTGGTGTTTAACCCATTCAAGGCCCAAGCCGTCCGGCTCGTGCTGCAGCTCTGCCGCCGGTCCGGGGCATCCAACGTGTTAAAAAGCGCATGACAAAAATAGATGGCCAGAAGTGGTGAAATGGCAAAATTGTGGTGTCACCTGTGGCCACCTACTCATAACGTTACTTCTTAAAAGTGTAGCAACAAAATAGCTTTACATCTACTTAGATAATATATTTTGCCTATAAAATTAACAAAAACATTAATGATTTTAAACAAAGATTTCGAAAATTATAACTGATTACTAACCCGCTCGCCTTAGTGTTTTTGCTAAGATTTTAGTCAAATTCACACCCGGCTACAGAAATTAGCGGGTTTTATGAGAATGAAGTGCGACACATGACAGCTGTCAACAGTAGCAGAATTGCCATGAATTATTATTTTAAAAACCGTAAACAGTAGAAGAATATAATTCTTTATGACTTATTTATAACGATTTAAAGTACCAAAAGGCCAGAAGGGGGTCAATGGCCTAAACCCATACTTCTGCCCTACGTCCAACAGTCTGTTGCATTGCAACACTCTTGCTACATGTTTCGCCAACTCATAGGTTGGTGAGTTTAAAAAGTTTTAAGTAGGAATAAGACATTTATTAACATTTTTTCGATCCTCTCTCCATTTTTTTCTAATTCCTTCTTTCTTTTCTTCATCGTAATTGGCTTTTTTATCTTTATATTTACGTAACGTTCTTTCACTGTTTTTCTTCTGTTGTTCCTGAAGTTTTTCAGGATTCGTGCTTTTAAACTTCTCTCTATACATTCTCTGTCGTTCAGCGGCTGTTAACGGCATTTTCTAAAAAAAAAGACTTACTATATTATGCGCATGAATTGATTATATTTAGTTAAAAGGATACAAGTGACCGCTGTATTAGGTTAATAGGTTACTTAGTAAGGCTCGGAGCTCAAGCCTTACGTGCAAGTCGGTACTGCTATTTTAACTTACACTTGGAAGCTTCTCACTAAAGTTTATACCAACTGCGTTTGTCATGCTATAAAATCACACTCAAATACATTTATTTCTAGAAATTCGTTCAAATACCAATATGCATGCGGCTTTATTGATCTAATGTGTTACGTAACACATACTTTTGTGTGACAATGACAAAAAATGTAACACAAAAGCTAATTTTTGACAACACATTTTAGGTTATATCTCGGTTGTTTATTACAAATTACGCACAATGGGCGATTTTACGTATACTCTTGAACCAAACATCAACAAATAAACACAATAACATAAAAATATCTGTTACTTACCTCAGAAATCACACAAAACCATTTTTTTTATAACAAACAATTTCGTTACTGCCACTTCAAACTTTTTTACTGGCGAAATGAAATGACTTATAGTGTTTTTTTAAATTTTGTCGGTATCAGTGTCGCCGTATCAATTCGGTATTTTCTACTTTGGTAGTTTAAATAGTAGCTTTGGGTCAAAAATTCGTCACACAAATAAAATCATAACACAAAAGTAGCACCATTATTCATTTTAAACTATCGATAAAAACTACAGTTCATGGTTTTTCGCTACAAAATTATTATTATGACAGAGGGCTATCATCATAGTCTTCGACGGTATAAAAATAATTCAGCTTAACTCTAAAATTAATTGACTTTTCTGACGTGTAACATGCTGCGAAAGAAAGGGACAAAATAGTCACACAAAAAAAGTGCGAATTTTGGCGGCCTTGCCCCAATACAAAAGAACCAAAATCAGCTAAATTAAAATTATAGCAAGCATGTGGTAAATGAATGCACACGCAAATGATAAACAGGTATGTTGCAAAGTCGGGATCTGAGTAACCGATCGCAACACGCATGTCTAAAACAAAAGCTAAAGCCAGCCGATGCTCCCGTAGTGGCACTGCTCCCATTCGCGCTGCGATGAACATGACAGTATAGACGCGGGAAAACGTGAAAAATAAGTGAATCGTTTTGAAATTGAATTCCGCAATGGTTTTGGTTTAAATATAAAAGTAGTTGTGGTGTTTTTTAAACAAGTTTGCGCAACTTTGTAAGTACGAGTATTGATTTTGGCAAGTTAATAGCTTTATTAGGCACTTGTTGATGTAACAATGTTCTTTTCTTTAAATTGGCACTTTCAGATTGTGTTGTAATGTAAATTACTCTATTTTATTAAAATTCGGTTTTGGTTTTTAGTAAAACTAACGCACAAAATTCTTGCCATTTATATAAGCATTTTTATTATAGTAGCGTTTTTTGACCATGTCGTTAACAGATGGAATAAAGGTATATTGATAGTATGTTATATTATTTTTACAATGTATAAAGAAATTTAAATTAACTAACCTTTTGGATAAAACATGCAAATGGAAAGCACCTCGACTTGCGACTGTAAGGCTTAATTTTAAATTGAGAAAATGCATACTAAACATAAACCAAATCACTTATTAGAATCAGTAAATATCATCGATTCGATCGTGATGGTCAAAAAGTGACAGGCAACAGTACGTTAATTGCATCCAACTAATTAGTCTTATCACGTATGGAATTTTACGTGTTAAAGGAGTTCCTTGCATATTTAAACTTTGACTTCTTGACCCCAACAGTCGGAATCTTCAAAAGAGCATAGTTTTAGGTCGATATAGTTTTGACGTTACCTACTCGGGGCAGTGATATCTCGTGTTACATTGATTTTCATAACCTCGAAGATCCTTAAATTTTGAATATAAATATCTCAAAGGCATCCTCTTTTATGGAAAATAGAATTTTCAAAATCGATTTACTGTTGAAGGAATAATCGGTAAACCACAGACATAAATCACAGAATGAGGTTACATTACATCTATTAGTCGACGTTGAACTTACGACCTCACATGAGCCAATATAAATATGGATGTACTTAGATCTGTGGTTTACCTAGGGGTTAGTCAAGAGGCACGTCCAGTTTTCATCGGCGTTTGAGCATTACTCGATTTTTATAATTCCAGGATGATCAGAATTCTTTGTCTTCTGCCCCTTCTAACTTAACGAAAATATCTATCACATGGAGACTAAAAAAATCAGACAGCAAACAGGCAAATTACCGTCTAGTGCACAAACGCCCTTATAAATACATAATCACACGACTTTAAACCCTAAAAATCGGAGAATATCCATGAACTGCCTTGAATACAATAATATTGAACTAATTGTTTTTTTATTATCTTGTCACTGACGTTGTTATATGAATGTGAGAGGAGTGAATTCGCGAATGATAGAGATAAATGGAAGAAGACATGTTGTGCCGACCCCACCTAGCGTGGGTTAAGGGCAGGAGAATTATAATAATAATAAATCGTTTATTTCTCTCAAAAAAGGTTAAGTACATGTAAGAAGTTGTAGTACCTATAGTCTAGTAGCTAAATTTTAACCAGTTTATGAGAGGTGCCAGTTGTAGGCTTCCAGTAAGTAATTTCAGCCAGCCAATTTTTAGGCTCCAATTAAACCCCAAATAAAATCAACAGTAGAGCACTGTTCGTAATAATTTGGCCACTAGAGCACTGTTCGTAATAATTTGGCCACCGACATCAGTGTCCATTCCAGTAATTACTATACTTCATTTCTTGAATCGAGCTAATGGGAAATAAAATAATCCCACGTGATTGGTCGTCGAAAATCATTGGATTGGCTAGATTTGACAATTGACAATTGATATGACAATCTAGCCAATCACGAGAAATACAATTATTTTCGACGACCAATCACGTGCGTTTATTTTTGTTCCTATTAGCTCGATTCAAGAAATGAAGTATAGGTTTTGAACTGCGTGAAGTTGTCATGTTGAAGTATATTATTAAAAAATTAAACCTGTTGCGTTGCTTATTAATAATGTACCGCATCCACATAAACTGCTATTTGTTGATCGAGTGACTCTCCGTAATTGAGTCAGATCAATCAAGGACTGAAGCCGTAGCTCCTCCTACGTTTATCAATAATGTCTGTAGTCCTTTACCGCGGGTGGTAAAACTACACGGTCACTCGTCAATTTAATTGATAAAAAGTTGCTTAACCCTAAAGAGGTTGTCTGGTAGAGATCGTTTTTTATAAATATTCAATTATTTTATTGTTTAATTATTTCTTTGTTATATGGTGTGCAATATAGTATCTATCTATGATTCATGTACATATTTATCGTAATTATTGCGGGGTTAGTTATCTTAATTTGTTATCTCACATACCACCAGCTAAAGGATTGTAACGCGTTCACTGAAATCGTTCTAAAACATCGAAGTTTGTTGTAACTAACTTTTCTATAAAAGGAAAAGTTTAGGTACCTGCTTACATAACAACTTTAAGGGCTAGTAATTTCGAAAAGCGACCGTTCAAACTTTACCTAAGGCGTGGCTCCATTTGCTAGATGGACGATGCTACTGGTGATAGTAACATCAAATTACCTTAACAGCAAATTGATTACCCGCCCTATAGAGTTCAAATTTAAAAGCTATATATTCTGGAAAAATACGCACCCTTGAAGTTGTATCTCGTATATGTAGTTTCAATCTCTAGATTTTTTAAACAACACCATAAATGCAGAACAAGTTGCGGAGTGTGTATTGACGACCTTTGGTGAATTGTTATTATTATTGTCCTTTGATTTTCATCAACTCGACTCACTACACAATCCTCTGTGTTTGTCTCCAATGTTTCATTTTTATAAATTGATTTTTTGTTTTATAGTTTTCTTTGTTCTAACTAAATTACAAACTTACTCGTTTTGGAGGTGGGCGTTGGGACTGCTTCACAGTTTTTAACTTCTGCAGTCTCATCGTTTCATGATATTTTTATTGTGCTTTTGTATTTTGTACTGAATTAAAAACTTTTATACTTTATACTTGAGTCGGGAATTTATGAGGAACACGGGCCTAAGCCAAGTGCTCATAATTTCCTACACTTCATCTCGAGTTCTGGGTCTAGCGTTAGATGTCTGCACATCATTGGAGAGGTCACTTTCCAAAAACTTTCGCACTATTCTGCAAGTGTTTAGAATGGCGGCTTTTTGCAATAATGCAAACGTGTAAGTCAAGCAGAGCAAGCGACTGAAAGAGTTGATTAGGTATGACACCGGTTAAAAAATACTACTATTAGAATGATAGAAAACTTTTCAAGTCTCCACATCCGTGAAATTTCGTTTTTCAGGTCTACATATTTTGAGAGCTTTTCAGCGATTATGTTTTGCAAATTACGGGTGTTAGGAATGGCGATGTCTATAAGAAGTGGTGTTTTACTAGTTTTATCAATGAGTGTTATATCTGGTCTATTGTAGTGAGTTGTTTTATCTGTGTAGAATGGCTCTATCAAAGTAAAGTTTGTGGGTTTGGTTTTCAAGTACAGTGTCAGGGGTGTACTTGTAGTAAGGCGTTGGTCTGTTTGATGTCTCAATGAGATTATATTTGGTTGCTAGTCGTTGATGTATGATGTTAGCTACTTGGTCGTGCCTGAATTTGTTGTCCGTTTGAGCGATTGCCTTGCAGGCACCTGTGACATGCTGAATGAGCTATTACAGCGCCTGCATAGGTCAGTAGTTAGATTGCGCGTTTTAATTATGTATCTTTGGTAATTGCGGGTTTCTATAACTTGATCCTGAATGGCTATCATGAACCCTTCAGTCTCAGGGAAGAGTTCGCCTCGATGGAGATGGCTCCATGTCGGCGGTGGTGGGTTGGCTCAGATCGTGGAGATGTCTTCCGTGGAGAGACGTAAGGGCCCATTCCGAAACTAAAGTCTGTTATTATTATTATTATTACTAGCCGTATTATTATTACTAGCCACTGCTGGGCAAAGGCCTCCCCTCTCTCTACCCTCCAGTCCGGCAAAAACTGGTCGATCTCATCTCTCCACCTCCGTTGCGGTCTGCCGCATCACTTTCTCACTGGGTCAGGGCGGCTTTCGAAGCTACATCAATTTTAGTTTTGGAGCGCAGTCTGGTGTTACGGACTCGGTTCGTTCCTTTGGTGAATACTTACGTATAATAAAATCATTTTTATGTAATACGCAGAAGTTAACCGATTTCCATCTGCTTGCATTGTATCATGCATGTTATACAATACAGGAACGCAACGGAATGTCTTCTATCTTCAACTTCATAGATAGCATCGAGATCCTTTAAGGTGATCAATTGGGTTGTAGTCATAGTTTGTTTGTACTTTTAAAAATGAAATATCGGAAGATTTTAAAAAATATACGTTTGCAATACCCTAAACGAAGTTGAAGTATGTAAACCTCAGAGCAATCATCTTGACGACCACTGTGGCGCAATTGGGTGAACGCCCGGCTGAGACGCGGGGGTTGCGGGTTCGATCCCCGCTACGGGACAAATGTTTGTATGTTCTGCAGATATTTGTTCCGTGTCTGGGTGATTTCTATCTATAATATGTATGTATTTACAAAAAAAAAAAAATATCTAAGTATTATATCAGTCATCTAGTTACCATAACACAAGCATTAAGTTGCTTAGCTTGGGACTAGATGACGCTGTGTGGAATGTCCAAAGATATTTATTTTATTATTATTTATTCTTTCATCTATGATGTAAACTCATTACCAACCCATATGGGATAACCTTTTTACTGCCCAACTTTACGAGGATTACCCGTAAGTAAAGTTAACCGGTGTTTACTGGACAATGAATGGGTAAAATTGAGACTAAACAAATTAATCAAGCACAATGTTTGCTCAACAGGTAACCTTAATAAATGAACGACAACTCGGTACTTCTTATCTTTGGCGTGTGTGTGATAGTTACATTAAAAACTATGCTGGCGATTGACTTATTAAACTGCAGCGTAGTGAAAATAAGGCGCTTATTGGGTTTATAGTTCTTTGCTTAAATTAATAATATGAATATAAAAAACATATTTTAGTAGTAATATTAAGTATAGTGTTAAACCACACTTAGGATTTCATTGTAAATGAAAAAGGTGTTTTTTTTTTTCATTTATATTAATAATGAATATGATTGTACTCGTATCTACTACTTTTTTCTGTTAATCTAATTCTATTTGTGAAAACTTGTTATTAGCCTTATATCCTATTAACTCCTTTCTAATATGTGTTTATGTTCTGTTGGTTTTCCTAAAAAATAAATAAACAGTAGAAAATAACAAAAAATAAATAAAAACAACTCAACCTATTAAAAACCGTTATTCAGATAAATACTTTCAATACTTCCTCAACAATCGGTTTGTATACGATAGGATAGCATATGCTCTCAATAATTCCTAATAAATGACATGTGGCATTGTTTGTATTAGTTGCAGTGTTGCCAACTCTATCTGACAAAAAGTCGTCAACTTACGCTTGAAAAGTCGCTAGATGTCGTTAGCTACGGACAAAGATCCAATGTCGCTAGAATGCAATTTTTGGGTCTGTTGGAATAAAAAAATTATTTTCCAACCTAAACAATTGAAAATTATAAAAATCAACTAAAATATTATGATTTCACAAACAAAAAATTTACATTATAAACACTACAAACGAGATATTTACCATGATTTGGAGATTTATGAGTTTCCCGATATTTCGGCACAGTTGCATAGGTCAAAAAAACAAAAAAAATTACAGTTTATATCCAACGTAATCTTTCCTTCATCCCTAGCTTCCAATAGGGCTTTTACAATAGATATTTCACCATGGCTGGCAGAATACAACAGACTCTTGAGCCTCCAGCCCCGGGGAGTCGGAAGAAGTCTCCTTAGACATCTCGGCCACTAAATCCTTGAAAACAAGTGTAAGGTGTGTCTCTTGCATTCAGTGAACTGTGGTTTACATGTCTTTTCAACTTATTTAAAACGATTACGAAACACAATAGGTACTATTTATCTCAGATTTGTATTTTTGAATTCACATTCACAACAAAACGAATGACGCCTTTTTGCAAGGATTTTTTGCACTGCATAATGATTGGATTGGATGTTCCTATAAATTTTTCACACGTGTCCACCAAAAACTGGATCCTACTGGAAATTACCATGAACAGTATCAGAAACTCACGTCTTTGTTTGTTGATTTGCGGTTTTTATTTCAGGTCTGAATGTAATGCCTATAATGTGGCTCCCAGGTGCCAGGCCTGATTCGTCGGACGCTCCGACCAGAGGCCCAGCTATTGTGGCTACAGCAGACAGTGGCACACCAGCTGTGCAAGTGATCAGTCACAACTACTGCAATACGCCAAGAAAGAGGGGTTTCGTAGTAAGCATTTTAGTCATTGTGTAATTACTATTACTGTCTGATTTTTTGGGGTTAGGAATTTAATATTTTTACTGTTTCATTTTATTTTACTTAATCTAGCCTTCATTCAACCTTGATACCAATAGCAGTCAATTCTCATAAAACCAACTAGTTTACATTTCTTTATGGTCTCTTCGCTTTTACGCGTGATTTGAACAGTGACATCATCAAGAAATGTATGTTGTGGCTCTAACTAACAAGTTAAAAGATTTTTCATTCTGGATAGGTTAACACTCGCATTTTCATCATTACGAAATTAAACCAGTAACTAACATAAAAAAATTCAAAAATAATATTAAAACTATTTGAAATTACAATTCTGGATCGGGACACTTAATTAGACACGTATTTTTATTTTTCACTAGCTGCGCCACGCGGTTTCACCCACGTAAGTCCCGTTCCCGCGGGAATATCGGGATAAAAAGTAGCCTATGTCACTCGTGGATAATGTAGCTTTCGAATGGTGAAAGAATTTTTAAAATCGGTCCAGTAGTTTTTGAGCCTATTCATTACAACCAAACAAACAAACAAACAAAGTTTTTCTCTTTATAAGATTATTAGTGTAGATAGTGTAGATACTCGGAGAATACGCTTTAAGTTACTAGGTAACTTCACGCGTAGGTATTCTCCGAGTATGTATAGAGTGGAAAACAGTACTTACGGGAAGTCCCAAGGGACGCTATTTTAAAATTATTTTAAATGACACCTATGTAAAATAAGCATTTACAATTTTTAAGGACAATGAAATTAAGTATCTTTTTGAAAACCAGATGGTTTTAAAAAAAAGTTAATATCTATAATGTGCATCAATAGGTGCCTTTTATATTGCACAACCTAAAAATAAAAAAAATGGCATCATCTTTAGTTAGTTTAGTTTTAGTTTTGGCGACATCTGAATCGCCACTATTGGTTAATTGGGTAACGATTGGCGTTCTTGCTAAACCTTTATATAAAAATCTGGTATATGTGTTGATGTTTTTTCTCGATTAACCTATTTGATCTCAGCTATTCAGAGGTGCATTTTCTGGATTTTTTCATGTTGTGGAGTTTACTACTTTCCGGTTTTTTACGCAATCGTTTGAGTATGACCAAATTATAAACTAACATTTTTCTATTGCACAACATTATCTTCCGTGGACAAAACTCATTTGTGCATCCAAGTTACTTGTATTTCAGGTCACATCCCAACATATTGCTGTTTTCAAATGGAAGACATTTTTAACTGTCTATGTAGGAACGAGAACGCACGTCGGTTACAAACAATATTCTCGAGAGGGAGATAAAAATAATGACCTTGCTAAAGTATAGTCGCAAAGAGTTTTAAGACTTAACATAATCCGAACCTATTATGTGCATGTTTTCGTTTGTTACGTTACTGATACTTATTTTAAGAATACATTTTTAGATATTTAGACAAAGTTCATGCTCGTTACTTCTCAATACAGCCAAATAGGTCGAAAATTATATCGTTAGAGCGATTGAAAATATAGAATGGAATAGAAAATAGTTTATTTTGTTTCACACTCATTAGGTATATTATTAGTCATAAATTAAATAATCATTAGGTAATTGTGACAACAAAAATAGTCGCTTGTTGGCTAATATCCCAAACGTGCATTCTATGTACCGCCTGGCCCGAGACAGTCTATAGTTGAAGATTCTTTTCTCCGCTGTTAAACTCCTACCTCCATAAGGTCTCATTAAATTTTCACTTAAGCCAAATGCTAAAGGTAAAGGTAAGCAATAATAACAAGTTCTTCCACGTCCATATTGCTCGACGGAAGGATCTAGACTAGTCGTTGATTGGCTGTCATAACTGGCTGCGCAAATATTCTGGCTGCCGCAGCCTGGCTGCGCAGCCAGGCTGCCTAGTGCGCGCCTGGCCTTAGAGCCCCCGCGCACTAGGCAGCCATGGCTGCGCAGCCAGAGTATTTGCGCAGCCAGTTGTAACAGCCAATCAACGACTTCCGAATAAATTTCTCTGTATCGAAAGTCATCTTATCAAAGTTCGGAACGCAAAATACGCCTGGCTGCTACAACTAGTGCGCGGAGACTGACCGCAGCCACATACATTCGCCTACACACGTTCTGGCTGCGCGCAGCCAGCTGGCTGCCGTGCAAACAGGCGCGTTTCATTGGCTGCCGCAGCCGAGATTTCGTGGCTGCCTAGTGCGCGGGCTCCTATACAACGTCATATGTTTTACTGGCTGCCGCAGCCTGGCTGCCTAGTGCGCGCCTACGCTAATAGTGTTTATACTCCATTTCAATTTTGACAGAAACAGTCGTTGTACTTTTTTTTTATTGGCTTCGCACTTTTTGTGCATTTGCCATTGTTCAAGTTAATTATTTATAAGGTAGTAGTAGTAGTAGTAATATACCCATTATGAACACGATTGACGACACACAAGACCCTGAACCTATACCACCTATTTTAAAAGAAGAAACAGAAAGAGCAATTATGACGCAGAAGTTAGGAAAAGCACCTGGCCCTGACCAAATTACTAATGAATTCCTTAGACTATCAGTGCATATAATTGTTCCGGAACTAACCGAATTATTTAATGAAATAATTGAAACAGAAATTATCCCAGAAGATTGGACGAAATCAGTGATATTCTTGTTACATAAAAAAGGGGACAAAAGAGACATTGGTAACTATAGGCCAATAAGCTTAATGTCTAATATATATAAGATATTCTCAAAAATACTACTGTTTCGACTAACTAATGTCCTGGACGAAAACCAACCGAATGAGCAAGCTGGATTTAGGAGCAATTTTTCGACAATAGACCACATTCACGTCCTGCGGCAGATACTGCAAAAATACAAAGAATACAATGAAATTTACTATCTGGGTTTTGTTGATTTCAACAAAGCCTTTGATTCCTTGGAACATCACTATATTTGGGAATCATTGGAACAACAAGGGGTCCATCGAAAATACATACGCCTACTAAGGATCATTTATGGGAAAAGCAGAGCACAAATAAAACTCGAGAGAACAAGCAAAGAGTTCCCCATCGAAAGAGGTGTTCGCCAAGGCGATCCTATTTCGCCAAAATTATTCTCTGCCGTGTTGGAGATGATCTTTAGAAGACTGGATTGGAAAAATTTTGGACTTAATGTGAATGGTGAAAAATTAAATCACTTGAGATTCGCAGACGATTTAATACTTTTCTCTGAATGCCCAAAAACCTTGGAAAAAATGTTGCAACAACTATCAGACGAAAGTGCATTTGCAGGTCTAACCATGAACATAGCAAAGACAAAAGTATTTAGCAATTCTCCCCAAAAAGTCAAAATTACAGTTAATAATCAGACACTAGAATACGCCAACGAATACATTTACCTGGGACAGTTGATATCTCCAACAGAGAGCATGGAAAAAGAGGTCGACAGACGAATAGCAAATACCTGGAGGAGATTCTGGTCACTAAGTGAAGTGATGAAAAACAAGGAAATACGGATGTCAGAGAAACGAAAAGTTTTCAATGTGTGCATTCTGCCATGTCTGACATACGGTTGTCAGACTTGGGCCCTAACTGGACAACAAGAAAATAAAATAAATATATGTCAGAATGGAATAGAGAGAAGCGTACTAGGAGTAAGAAGAAGGGATAAAGTTCGGATAAGTAAGATCAAAGAAAATACCAAGTTTAAAAAAGTAATAGCAACATACAGAAAATTAAAATGGCGTTGGACGGGACATATGTTGAGAGAAACGAACGAGAAATGGACTAGAAAGATAACAGAATGGTGCCCAAGGGAAAGTAAAAGAAGTAGGGGCAGACAGACCAAGCGATGGGAAGACGATTTGAAGAAAATAGCTGGTCCAGAATGGTTACGCACTGCAAAGGATAGGATCAAGTGGAAAACCTTAGAGGAGGCCTATGTCGAAAGACAAGCTGTCACGAGGGGGGATTAACCGATTGCCGAAAATCAGGCTGTACCTAGTAAATTAATATTAGTAAGTAGGCATACCTAGTTAAGTTAAATTTTTAAGTTTGTGTTTTTTTTTCCCTTACACTCAAGTGTTTTAAACATGTTATTTAAGTAAGAACAGCAATAAAGGCTTATTTTATTTTATTTTATTTATTTATTTTATTTAGTAGTAGTAGTAGTAGACGACTTTATTGACTGACACACATTACAGCACAGAGTAGGTATAAAATAAGAGATACATTAAAACTAAAACTAAAAATAGAAATAAAAATAAAACAACCAAGAAAAAAACAAACAAAACAAAAACAAAATCAATCAAGGTATACAATTAGGGAAACAAAATTATTTACAAAATAATGAACCCGAATTCGTTCATGACGGACTCGTGGTCACACCGTTTTGCTACACCAGTGTGACTACGAGTAATTTATTTTCCTCGTGGTTACACTGTGCGGTGTGATCAACAGTAATTAGTGAAACATAAGACTCGTGGTTACACTACTAGTGTGGGGAAAGTGACAGCGTACCGATCAATACGCTACTCAAAAATAAAATACTAATGTAGTTATCGAAACAAAAATAGTAATTGCATGTCTTGTACCTACCATTATACATATTGTACCCCTATTGTACATACACAAAAACTAAAATGAAACAGGCTTTACACAAACAAAAAAATAGACTCAGTATTAAATAGACTCCGTGAAAAACTGTAATAAATAAAAGGAGATGTTCCAAAGTGGTATTTTATTCTGATGAAAAAAGAAGCAATACGAATTAAACATAATTGGAAACCTAATTTTTTTTACTATCTGATGTGATCAAAATCATATTTTTTTAGCCCCACGATTTTTCTACAAAAAATATTTAAAAAGTCGCAAATTCATCCACTACGGCCACACTGAACCACAATAAAAGGGCTAAGATGAATGTCACTGTCATATTGAGTGAGACGTTATGTCAGTATCAAATGGATTTTCCGATCATCATTCATTCTTTCCATTCAATACTGTCAATTGTATTTGCATTGACATTGACAGTGACGGGACTTTTAAAAATGTCATCATTAGAAACACAAAGTTAGAGTGAGACAAAAACTCATTTTCATAGTGATCGTATGGCACTATCTCTTTCTTGATACGCGTTAGAGGGTTGCAAGCAAAACTTTTTTCAATGATTTTTTAAGAAAAAACGTGGGCCAGGAAAAATACGTATAAGTAATAAATAATCATGAAATAGTTATATGTTTAATTACGTATAGTTTTTATCTTGCTTCTTTTTCCAAAATATTTTAATACCAGCCCCCATACATTTTTGGAACATCTCCTTTAATTGAAGTGAGCGACTTCTCATCTTCTAATTCTAATTCTATGCAGACTTTGCTGTGTTGAGCAAGATCTTGTAGAGCGTTATGGCAATCTACAATTGCTTTTGATCGTGTGTGTCGTTTTGAGTGCGTTTATTAGTTCTTAGACTTCTCATCTTCATAATTTAGCGTAAAATTTCCAAAAAATGGCCAACAGTTATTTGGTTATGGATAAGCTGCATCTGAGTATTTAAAATAAAATCGTCTTTTTGCGTTTCTGTTTGTCTCCGTTCATTTGGGCTGAAATTTGCTACTCTGATGTCATTATATAGAACATTTAATAATTTATTTATTGTCACATAGTTCTTGTTAATATTTTTATTAATCACCGAATTATAACTCTCAGCGACATTATTAGTTCGATGGCGTTCGTTGCTGACACACCAATCTCTTATGCATGCATCATTTTTAAGCCACGTATTCTTCATGTACGCCATAAAAGCGTTAATTTTATTGTTTTTTAAATGAGCACATTGCAATTGTATACCCAAGTAGCAAAATAGCTCCTACGACAGACTTATAGACTATCCTACAATACACCTGTAGTCTTCCTTATTGCTGGATTTGGGCGCAGTTATAGGAGTACAAAATCTTGAAACGCTCCCACACTGAGCTTATAGGATGCTGATAAGTACAATAACTGTCCGAAAGTTACTTAGGCAGGACTAAATGCTCCGCTGATTAACTTGCAGAAGACTGCGACTAGTACAAGTGCTCCTATTTTGAACTTCTGCTAGTGCTGTAATGTGCTAAAAGTACTTCGTGAGGTATTTTTTAGTACTTCGTGAGGTACGTTTTTGTGTGTGCAGTGTGGTTTAATTTTACGAGTGTTAGGTAAGTTTATTAATTATTTGCTAGACATTTTATAACACAAATAATATAAAAAGCTTATATCTAGAATAAATAATACTTGAATACCTATGTACGTTATTATGGTGGCAAATCTCTTTTTATTGTGAAAGTGTACTTTGTTGGGATGTTTTTGTTAACGGGCTTACACAAATCGAATATTTGGTCAGTGAATCTAAATAAAATCAAGCACTTATTTTATTGTTATTTTGAACATTCGCCATGTTTTAAAAATTGCTCTCCATCAAATCATTAACAAGACTGTTGTAGGTAAAAATACGCTTGATTTAATCTTGGTTAGGATTAACTCACCGCCATGTTAAATCAAATTAGAGTTCCGCGATTTATGTCTGAAACCGTAGGGAGGATAGGTAGGTACTTACCTAAACTTTTTTTCTTATGATGCGATGACGGGATAATCCTAGGCCTAAAGTAGGTACAGCCAGTTGTTGATTTTCTACTAGGCTAGGTAGGTACTTTTTATCCCGATAATCCCGCGGGAACGGGACTTACTATGGTGAAACCGCGGGGCGCAGCTAGTGTAATATAAAAGTACCTACATACTATAGGTAGTACTGAATTTTACATTGGTTACTTTACTAGGTACTATCTACTTACTTTTGTCTCAGATTCCTAATTAGGATTTACTTGCAGGTAAGAGGTAAGTACCTAAATACATACTTACCTACTACTTAGAAACTTACTAGAACTACTTAGAAAAAGGTAGGCCGTAGTAGGTACCTTACCTACACACAATTATCTATAGGTAAGTACCTAACCTACTTCCCTACATGCATTGAAATCTAATTTTTCGTAAAAGTAAGTAGGTACATAAGTGGGTACAAATACAAAAATACAAATACAAAACTTTATTCATAACACCCGGCACGGAACCCTCCAAACAACTAATGGGTTCTGCCTTGCCTAAACCTGAATCAGACAATCGCTTCGGAACTGATTCTGAGAGTCTTTTATCTACACTTCTTCTATAACCGCCACTTCTTTTAAACCGCCTCCAGTCTTGTAAATCCATTTTTAGCAACGACAGGTGAGTACTTTGAAATAATATTTTTTCTCTAACCGAACGGCAAAAATTGTGAACACCAACGAACGACAATGTAGCTTTCACAGCATTATCATAGCTCTATGTAGGACTATTTACTCTCACAATAAACTTATAAGCTTCTTTATCATACATCGTCTCATACCTTTACTTAGAATGATCTCAGCTAAGTATGTTCCAGGATTTTGATATCTTGCACGATGCTATTCTAAAACTAAATTGTTATACTTGCAATGATCTCAGAGAAGCATGTTATAGGATTTAGGTGTCTTGAACAATGCTATTCTAAAACTAAATCTATAGGTAATATAAAAATTAATCGCAAAATGTGTACCTAACTTAACTTTTTATCCCGATATTATCGCGGGAACGGGACTAAAGCGGATGAAACCGCGGGGCGCAGCTACTTGTTATAATACGTAATGATCTCAGACAGGCATGTTATAGGATTTGGGGATCTTGCACAATGCTATTCTAAAATTGAATTGTTAATACTTGTAATGATCTCAGACAAGTATATTCCAAGTCCAGGGAATCTTACAAAATGCCTTTCGAAAACTATAAACTCCTTAGGACTATTAAGACTTCGTCAAGACACTTCCAAGATTGAGAGTCCTATGATCGTCCTATAACATTGTGTAGTAGTAAACTACAAGTCAACCGCGTAAGTAAATTTGCTCTTGAGAGTATATGTGCTTATGTAATGCTATTCCTAGCATATATATCCTGAGAAAAACCAGTCTAAGAGCTTTTTGAGACTAATTTTACCTATAATAATCTGTTGTAGGATTTAAATGCTAGTTGGGTATACGCCCAACCATCTTTAATTTGGTTCTCGGGTAACAGTGGAAGAGCAGTGCACAAACCTACTAAACGGCGATACAACTTTGTCTTTATGCCTATAGATTTAGCTTTTCGCCACAAACTCTGCGTGAAATGGTAGTAGCAGTTTTTTATTTCGAGATTTGGGAAAATTAATTTGAGTGCATTAGAAGTTGCAACTTCAAAGTCTAGATGGAACTTATCTGGTTTCCATTCGGGAAATTTGGCTTGCAATATGTCAAACAAAGCCGAATACGTGCTTTCTTTTTTGTCACTCATCAGGGCAAATACAAGTGGAACCACATTAGTTGTTCCGGATGAACTTCCCAAATCACCGTAAATAATAAACAACTGATGAAATGGTTTAGGTGTACTTTTGAAGGTTCCGTCACAAAAGTATTCTTTTACTTCACCCAATAACTGTTTTGCTTCATCAAAACAAAACACCAATAATCTGGAGTCCTCGTACTGATAATCGGCCACCAAAGAATTTTTAAATGGTGCAGGAATCTCAACTTCGCTCAGCTTTGTAAAAACAGTTTTGTCCATTTGCAGCTTACGTTTTCTTGCCGAATATAAGCTGCACTTTACGCTGCGAAACGACGGTACTTCAGTGACTAAGTGAATACCTTTATCATATAAAGGTTTCAAATTATTTTTGTAAATAGCAGGCATTGAATTCGCCGAAGTACCAGCCTCCTCCTTCATATTCACTATCGACATCGCTAAGTCATTTTTGGCGTGATTCTGTTTACACTCCTCGGTATGGTTTACTTGTTTCATAATTTTATCATCCTAAAAACACAACAGTTAAGACTAACAGTTGGAAAATATATAACCCCTTCGTCCACTCATAACTGCTTAGTATCTAGATTTTTTTTCACTGTTGCATAACCATTTCATTTCATTTACGAACGTGGACGAAGTGGATATTTTATCTTATTAGAACAAAGGATGCTATGGCGCTCATTAGGGGAGGCCTACGTCCAGTAGTGGACAAATATAGGCTCATGATGATGAACAAAGGATGCCTATGCAGTCACGGAGAAAGTATTCAATTATTTACCTTGGCGGTAGTGACAGACCCCGTACATTTATGCTTTCGCCGTTGGCTACAGAACCATATAATATTTTTGTTCGCATAAACTTTATGTTTATGGTATTGGTATCCATCGCTTAAAAGCACTTCACCACGTTTTCTTTTGATTCTTTTACCCATTTTACGTATATGTACCCAACAGTAAAATTCGTGCTATTTAAGTGTAACCTAAACCATAATTTGAAAAATCAGAATGACAATTTAGGTGTCACTATTAAATAGTTCATGATTCATGAAGTATTTATCAAGGAGTTTCAAAGTACTAGTTATTTTACGAATAAGTATTTTATCTATCGGGCACTTCACTACATACCTACTATTCAGTCAAGTGCGATCCTTTTCAGAGTAGTGTAACCACGAGGAAAATAAATTACTCGTAGTCACACTGGTGTAGCAAAACGGTGTGACCACGAGTCCGTCATGAATTCGTTTTACTTAATGATTACTCGTATCTTGCATTAGTGATAATTACTGACACACCTAACAGTAAGTGTCAATTTGACAGGTGTCAAAGTCTTTTCGGAGTCTAAAGTTGTTTGCGAATAGTCCGTTAGAAACCCTGAAACCTTGAATAGACGTAAGATTGACTGTACATTTAAATTTCAATTGAGTACTTACTTCTATCTATCTATACAGCCGGTAACACCCACTGCTGGGTAAAGGCCTCTTCTCTATCACGCCACTTTTATATACATATAAATAAAAAACACCCAGACCCGGAACAATAATCCGCAGAATGTGCCAACATTCGTCCCGTGGCGGAACCCATTGATTGTCATGACTTTTCTATGTTCTTAGTTTATCAAAATGGGATTGGAATAACCCGAGACTATACCTACTGTGGCCTCGTGAGAATGTCCCGGGCGGACTTAATTAATGGCTTTTATGGTTTAGGTATATTTGATACTAATTAATTGTTATGAAGGGTTCACTTCATGCTAGCTAACCGAACTTAGTAAATTAACTTTTCAGTTATACTTTAGTGAATTAATGATCTTCCAAGCTCGTTTAGTATAAATACAATATAAAGTGTAGTGTAGTGGTAGTTAACTTGGTTAAGTACCTACATTACACTTGTATAGTGTAATACAATTGAATAGTTAAATTGATTACCTACCGAGTTAAGGTGTGGCATAAGTGGTGAAAGTAACAGTACGCACAGGACATAACAGAGGAAATAAAGCTTCAGCCTTGTACCTTTATTGGGCGCTGTGCTATTCCATGCTTAATTTAACACAGTGGGTGGCAATAATAGACATATATATATATTTTGCCCTATGTAGACAACATATTTTGATGATAGACCAAAATAGTATTGTTTGTGGTTTGGTATTGGAGGATAATGTTTACTGATAACACACATGGGTTTCCTATTTGTATGTAGGTGCTTTCCACGCTTACTCGTGTTTCTCTCAAGTTCTCTCGTTTCCGTTTCGTATATCAAAAAAGTTATGATAAACAAATCTTTCGGTCAATTGCCAAAAACTGTAAAGAGCTACATAATTTGATAAAACGTTTCAATTGTAAGTTCATTCTTTGTGTTTAATAAAAATATTGATTTGGAAGATATTTATCAGTAACGCTCGGGAACGATATAAAATCAGTTGAAAACTAGAGCTTGTGTGGTGAAGCGCTTTTCAGTATTTTTTTATTATTTTTAGGAGTTAATGTGGACTTTAGCGGGTCGGGATCGGCAAAGAGAGAAGGTCGATGTCGGTGGTGAGTTGCAGATCATGCTGCGCCCTGAGTCGGAGAGGATCAGCTCGGGGGATGTGTGTCTTCTTGCAGAAAGTCCATTTCGAATACTGAGGGTAAGACATATTATAATTTTCAAAACCATTCATAATAATCATGTTTTTAAATGTTTATCATATTGTGCAAATTAAGCAAGGTTTAACAGCATGGTGTTCGCTCCATCTTAAGAGACAACGTGACAACGACAGTGGTTCGGTTGAGTGAGATCCTGTTGTCCTTGGCTTACACTAGAAGCAGCTGGAGTATGTGTTAATGATCTTAACGCAGTAGTTGGTTTCGAGCATATATTGGTAGAACGTTCTTATTTATTTTATTAAAAATTACAGAAAGTTCATTATACGCTAAGTGCGATACATATATTATGTTTCATTGCCCACATTTTAACATCTTTTCGCAACTGTATTTTTTGTTATAATCTTGTTTTTCGTCACTTGATTCACATTCACTGTCACTATTATCCACTATTATTTGTATCATAACACAAATCATCGTTATCGTCACTAATATTAGTTATATCACTATTGGAAAGCACGGAATCCTCCAAACAACTACTGGTTTCTGCCTTGTCGAAACCTTAATTAGACGATCGCATTAGCGGAACAGGAGCCGTACCATGAGGTGCTAGCGATTCAGTTTAGGTTCTGCCTTACTGTCAAAACTTTACGTCAGCGCCTTACTTTACGTCAAAACTGGATCGTAGTTGCTGGGAGTCTTTTATTTATAGGTACTTCTTCTGTAACCTCCACTTCTTTTCGCTGACGCTTCCAGTCTTGCAAATCCATTTTCATCAACGACAGGTCATCAATCGGACACAGTAAAAATATTATTTAAGTACTTATACTTAAAAAAAAAAAAAAAATATTTAAGTACTTATACTTAAATAATATCTTTACTGTGACCGATTGGCATAAAAATGTAAACACCAACGAACGACAATGTAGCTTGTAGCTGTCTCTTCTTCTTCTTATCCGTTACTCTTGTCAGAGCGGTCGTGATCGTTATGTAGTATCAGTAGTGGAGGGGGCAGATGTTATGCGCCTCACAATATTTCGCCATTTTTGCCTACAGGAGGTCATTCTGTTGCACTGGTTCAGTGAATCTCCGACTGCTGACTTGATTTGGTCAGTCCATCGCGTGGGTGACTTTCCACGCGGTCTTGTGCCTTCCACTTTTCCTTGGACGACAAGGCGTTCTAAGGACGTCGTATCACGCCGGGAAACGTGTCCAAAAAAGGAAAGGATGCGAGATTGTACTATTGAAAATAAACGCTGCTGGATACCAAGTTCCTGAAGAATCGAGACGTTGGTTCGAAACTCAGTCCACGAGACCCCAAGCATTCTTCTCCAGCACCACATTTCCAAAGCATTTATTTTCTGTTTTTCCACATCTCGCAGAGTCCACGTTTCAGCTGCGTATAAAAATATGGGGAATATAAGTGTCCTTACGAGCCTAATTTTCGTGGTTTTGGTTATGTTTCTGTTCCTCCATATTTTCCTCATCTTGTCCATTGAAGTCCTTGTGATACCCATACGTCGTTTAATCTCCTCAATGCAGCCGCCATTGTTTGAGATTAAAGCCCCAAGATAGATGTATGATTGGACAACATGAAAATTTGCAATATGAGTCACTTCTGGAAAATTATTTCTGAATCGATCAACAATCATCACCTTGGTCTTGCTACGGTTGATCTTAAGTCCAAATTCATGGCTTGCTCGTTCCATCCTTGACAGCAGTTCTTCTAAGTGTTGTGAACTGGTTGCAAACAAGGTGTCATCCGCGTATCGCAAGTTTGCAATCCTGTATCCACCAATTGCTACACCGTCTGTCCAGTCGTCCAAAGTGATACGCATTATTAGCTCAGTGTATGCATTAAATAGGAGAGGTGATATAATGCAACCTTGGCGTACACCAGCACTAGGATGGAAGTCACCTGAAATAATATCGTCTGTGCGCACTGAAGCTGTGCCCTCTTCGTATAGACGTCTTAAAAGGTGTACAAGATGTGTCGGTGTTCCCATTTCCAACAAGGTCTTCCACAAAGTAGCTTTCATAGCATCCTATAAAAAGCTAAGATACTCTTTATAGATTTTTTCAGATTATTGTGAGAGTAAATAATCTTTAATCGACGATTTCCTAGAAAGTTGGAAGTTACTTTCATGAAAGATTCCCAAGCTGATTTTTCTAAATTACTAAGCTTTTCCCAAATCAATTTATTGATTTGGGGGACAACGAATTGCCCTCTTTAATTTTTGCTTCACTCAGCTTAGGAAATTTTTCTTTTGAATACCCATAAAAAGCCGTCACCACTCCTGTCCATAGCTTGTACGAAGTTCTTTATAAAAGCCCGAGCTTTATGTGTAGAGGTGGTAAAAATACATTCTCAGGCTGCACCAATGGAGGGTTTAAATATTTTATTGTCCTGGAGTAAAATATTGCCATTTGTGCCAGACTTGTTTATCAAAATACTGTTGTATAACTTAGTTACTAATGGTGTCAAATTCCTTCGCTGAGTTTTGAAAGTAATGTAACCACAAATGTAACAAAACTTGTCAGGGTCATTTTTACACTTTCTTGGCATTATTTTGGAATCATTTATCACTCTAAAAACAGAACAAACCACTACACTCTTCAAATAAACAAATATTTTGAATGCGAAAGTAAAACGAAAATGGTTAGTTTTTAACTTTTTTAAAAGCTGTAGCACAACTAGATCTGATAGAATCAAAATAAATATGGTTACAAAATGAAGGTAGGTAGGTAGTTTCAAATTAGCCAGCAACTTTCTTGTTACAAAATTTTGTTGACCAGTGTTATTATTATATAGCATCTTCACATTGTCATCATTAGCAACACCAAACAATTATCTGCTTAGCTGCCGCCTTGCCGATCCAGTACTTGTGCAAAATAGATCAAGATCAAATTGTCTAGTCTATTATAAGTCCAGGGAATCTTACAAAATGCCCTTCTAAGACTATAAACTTCTTAGGACTATTTAGACTTCGTCAGGACACTATAAGAGTAAGAGTCTTATAATCGTCCTATAACATTGTGTAGTATAAACTACAAGTCAATCACGTAAGTAAATTTGCTCTTGAGAGGTGCTTGCGTAATGCTACGAGTATTACTAGCATAAAAGTCTTCAGAAAAACCATTCTACGAGCATTTTGAGTCTAATTTTATAGTAAGTATAGTATACATATAGTCTAATATATTAGTATATATCGAAACCTAAAATCAAAGTTGTTTTTGTAACCCTATTTCATCACTTAATGGGCACTCTAACATTTGTGATAAAGATAAGTTATCTAACGCGTATGACTTCTCTATGAGTACTTAATCTGGGACGTAGATTACGTATAATACTCGTATGCGTAAGCTTTGTCGGCTGTAACAAGTGGCTTATGTAGCCAATCTTTTTCGAGAAAGTCCTCGCACATTACGGGCATGTGAGCACACCGTTAATATAATTATAATTAAAAGCCGCTGCTGGTCGGGCTTTCAATTCATCGCGCTTAGAGTCCGGTCGGAACGCGCGGACCTTGACTTTAACAAGAGCCCTCCATTCCGGTCTCTCATTGGCCTGCTTCTTAAAAAACCTTGCAAGTGTTAGAGTCTGCCCCTGTACTCCACAAATCGAGCCGATTAATGTTCATGTAAAATGATTTTCTTCTTTCATTACGAAGGCCTTTGTGCGGCCTGGAAACTCCGTTAGCAGAGTTAGCTACATTTCATTTTGTGACTTATGAAATAGCTCTCATGTTACACGTACAGTTTTTACACCATTGGTTAAATATATAGCGAAAATTCAAAAAGGCATTCTTAATGAAAAGACTCACCAAAATTGTCGATTGCGTCATTATTCAAACTCGCATTCATACAAGTTGGACTGTCGAATTTCATTTTGGCTTGAAGGCGTTCGCTCAATCCATCATCGGGTTCTAACCCCGCCAAAATTGATAAGTTTTGTAGGATTTTTAGTTATAACGATAAACCAAAGTAAGATTTGATAGGTACCAAAAAATTCCTGCACTACCTCTCTGCGTTTTGTTGGCTGTTACATACAAAACACAATGCCACGTGTTTTTGGCTTGAGGTGGTACCAAACGTTATCGTGTCTATGATATCAATGAAGCTGCAACCGACCGACTCAGTTGAAATGGTACGTCAGTTTCATGTCACTTCACTTAATTAGTCTGATGTCATTACATGTATTGTATGTATGTATACAAAAAACCTACGCAAAATAATAGCGCAGTAGCGCTTTACGCCTTATTCACTCTAATTTATTACATTATTTATTCATTTACATTTATTTTTGCTGTGTCCTTTGCTGTTATAAAATGATTACGCAACGATTTCCGATCGAGTGAGCGAAGCAAAGCAAGATCTTAGTGGCAACTTGGGTGATTTTCTTTGTATGTTTGTATGTTTCATAAAACTTGGTAGGTATATCGGTAGTAATAAGTGGTGTCCCCGCTAATTTAAAGAGCTGAATCGAACTAAATATCTTTTCACTCCCTTCGGAACCAAATATACCCAATATTTGGTTCCAAAGGGGGTAAAAAAAAAAAAGTTGTGCAAATTGAGTATGCTCTTAAAAATACAATCTACTTGATGGTTGTCAGAAACTAAACAACATGCCATAGTAGGCTTAAAGCCTATGGTCTAACTCTAAATTCATCGAGCTCATAATCAAAATCTGTATTGTAAATAATGCGCACTCAAAATAGCTTCACTATTAATTGAAGGAATAAATCGGTGAAATTTAGGTAGGTATTTAGTTCATAACTCCGAAGATTTAGATTTTAGTTATAATGTATCTTACCTACACACTTTACGCTAATACTGCAATAAATAAAACCAAAGCATGATTGATACAAATATTGCAAACATGTTAAATGCTGGTAATGGGTATACCGTGTACGTATTAAAGTAGATAAGCTGAAAGTTTAGTATCATAAAACTCTATATCATGTCGATACGGTCGCTATCATAGGACGTGGACTGACGCAAACTGATTTATTGTCAGAAATGTGGTTGTTTCGTCGAGCTAACACTGAGCCCATTTTGCGTGGATCTCCGTCACTTCTTTATTCTGTGAGTCTTTATTTTATAATCATTAGCTCGACTGAGATTATATTAGTTCAACGGGACAATGTTTCGACTCTTCCGGAGAATCTTCATCTGGGTATGAGTATGGTCACTTTTCGCGGGCGCGTCTCACACTATTTTTACGCGAGTAATTTCCCGTTGTATTAATATAATGTCTAGTACACTCACGATAGTTTTGAAAGACTCTATAGAGGTTGTCTCGTCTCAACTATGAATGTTGAATTCGAGTTGGTTTTTCTAATAAGCCTGTATTAATTGTTCAGTTATGATCATAAATCATAAGTTCCGGAAATATATTTGGAAGATCCTTGAGTTGAGGATGAGTACCTTCTACGTCTCTTGGATACGTTAAAAAATTATTGTTTGTTGCTATTTTGTCAACTATATCCCCCTGTAGTTCTGAGGTTGTCGTTAACAATAAACGATTCATATTTTTCGAAGGTCCCAGTACTTCTCTGTAATTCACATTCCTAGTTTTTGTTTCTGGTTGCAGAATAAAGAGGCTTTTTAGTGTGCTAAGTCTTGCTTGAACACGCCACATACAGCAACTGACCATGGGAGAAACAGTCAGTGCGTTCAACACCTGCCATTTTTAAACTTTGTTCTTGTGCTTTGTTAATAGTCATGGCGTAAGAAACTTTTACTGGGAATTGAATTTCTTTTAATTTTTTTGGTAATCAGATAGTATAAAAGAAATTGGAAGGAACCTATCCTACTAATATTATAAATGTGAAAGTTTGTGAGAATGTACGTATGTTTGTTATTTTTTCACGCAAAAACGGCTGGACCGATTTGGTTCAAATTTTGTATGTAGATAGGTACCCTGGAATAACACATAGGCTACTTTTTATCCCAATATTCCTGCGGGAACGGGAATTCCCGCAGCTGAAACTTCGGGGCGCAACTAGTACAAGATATACTTACGTCCCACTTGCATATTCTAACGTTTTATCATGCAACTTTAAATTCATTTATCTCTAAGAAATGACTGTTTTTTATTGTTGGTTTACTCTTTAAGCATTTAGACGAGATGAGGCAAACATTTGCCAGGGTTGTCAAGGCAACTATGATTAGCCCCAACCCTCTCTCACTTGAAGTTCGGTCGCCACCAACGCCAGACGCAGCTTAAATTCACGCGCGAGTGCCATCCCTAGTCATGACGGTTGAATAAGTTTACGGTCAAAGTTTCGTAGCTATCCGACTTCAGTGAGTATGGCAACGGTAAAAATAGAGTCATTTTTGAGACCATTGCATACTATTAAAAATAGTGTTACAAGATTGCCTAGACACTTTTCGAAAATGTGGCGCGGGGCTGAAAACGGGCCTTCTATTGATGAGTTGTTGGAAGTAAGTTTTTTGATAAGAAATATGCACTGTTGGTGAATCCTAGTGTTGCTACGGCTTCGGTTTTAGAATATGTCTAACTGCTTGATAAATCTAATGATCGTAAGTAGTACTGGTACTCTCTTTCAGTGAAACATAAGTGCTACTGTTTATTGATAAAACTAGAATGTTCTACAATAGAAAACTGACTTCGCTTAGTTTGTCGCAAGTTTGTTAATTGGATTTAAATGTTTATTTTCATTAACTAAGTTGTCTAAAGATTTACATAAAGATCTTAAAGAAGTCTGAAGTGTCTACCGCACCCTGGGATACAGTCGTGATTATATTTCATAACTAAGTTGTCTGCCATTATGGTCAGTCATGGCAGATTTTGAAAATAATTTAATGCCTTCTATTATAATGTACTCGTATATTTATTGACAGATAGTTAAAGTTAAAGCATGGGCTAATAATGTTAATAAGGTGGTCTAAATGGTTCATCAATTTAATTTGCTCTTTAAAATTTTAAAAGTCGGGATTTTGATCATCGTCGAATCACTTGATGTCATACGTATTATGTTGCAATGAGGAACAGTTTTGTTTACTTAATTCGGTTATATTTCTGTTGAATTTAAGTATAAGCTTTTAACCCTGCAAATTGAGAATTATCTATTCCATCCTATGTTAGCAACTCACTCACCTTTTATAAAAGGTTTTGATGAAACATTTTGCTTTTAAGTATCTCATAAAACGTTCATAAAATATTCAAATAGTTGATATCATTACACAAACACTTTTTATTTTTCCCCGTTCCTTTGTGAAGTTATGATGTTAAATAAACTTATTTATGATAGCAAAGTGTCCTCTCCAATTCTCCAAACTTATGTCTACTAAAGTACTTTTCATCCTACATGATCTTCAATGATCCTGCAAGCTGTAAGAGTATGCTTGGGGTAAACCGTATAATGAAAGACACAAATAAAATTGACCTTGCGCGGCGCGGCGCCCTTTTTCCGCTTCGCCTTGATAGAGATAGAAATAGAGAGAAGTTTATTTGGTACAGATAACATAACAATACTAGGTACACGTAAACAGAGTAAGAAAAAAAAACATAAAAAGGAAAAAAAAAATTAGCAAAAATTAAAAACAGTAGTACTTAACACAAAATAAAAAACAAACAAACAATGTACATCAAGGTACCGGTCTCAGCAAAATGCCACTCCGAGGGAGGAGGCGCTGGTTTTCATAGGTTCACCCTAGTGGCACACGGACGAGATAATTACAACACAAAAATGATATAAAATAAAGTGACACTGACAAGAAAAAAAAAAGGATAAGAGGTGACTTGACTTATTTAATAAAATAAAATAAAAATAAATATACGTATATTCTATGGATTACTTGACATTGACAATATAATAATAGGAGTAGTGAATGAGTGAACTGGGCAGTGGCGTCTAATAAATAATTAATCTATAATGGTGTCCTTGAGAGGAAAACGAAAAATGGCGTTTTTCTTCGTGCGAAAAAGTGCAAGGGCAATTGTTTATTGCCAAACCAGTAAAATTGGCAAAGATGTTGCATTCCATGGCATGCCTAGTCGCATCGCACCGCAATAAGGCTACCAACAAATCGCAAACAACTGAGGAGCTGGGAATGAGGCCAAAAGACGACAAGCCTGGTAGCATTTTCCGCTGACACAGAAATAAAGCCCACAAGCAGTGCGTGCAGGAGGCAAGTATTACTATCTTACGACCTCTGCGGGGCAGTGGGCACAAGCCCGCCGAGACGCAGAGGTTGCAGTATGTTGCTTAGCCTGGGACCTTGGGGGGCTTCCTCTTGGGCGCGCGGCCTCTCGGTTCGAGCTCGAGCTGTCCTCCATGTCGGCCGGCTTCGGCTTGGCGGGCTTGCGCGCGCATATTACTTCTTTACTACCTGTGATGGTTGGCGGCGGTAATAAAAGACTTCATGTAAAGTCCGCTCACTCTAAAAACGCCATCTTGCCAACACTAATTTAAATATCGAGAAGATCTTAAGAGAAATTTATATGCTACTATTAAAAAAAAAGTTAAATCCAAACTTAAAATATTTTGTTTTTATAAATAACGACAATTCCATTTAAATCCAGTAGGATTTGAAGGGAATTTTTATATGAACAACTTTTAATATTTGATCATAACTGAAAAATCTCGCCTTTGCTCTTATTTGAAAAATAAGTTTATGTGACAAAGTTTTAGTAGTATAGAGCTCAATGTTTGTATATTTTGTAAGGATAAAACAACACTTCCCAAATTTATTTAAAAGTTCAGAACATAATTAAGGACTACACACTGAATTGAGTTAAAAAATACTTAGTAATTTGAAAATGATTATTATATTTACATTACATTATATTATTATTATTATTATTATGTTTGTCAAGGTTTCACCTCACGGGACTATGGAGTCCCGGACCTTTGGTAGGCATGCATGGGGCCGAAGCCAACACACAGAGGCCATTTGACATTTTTGATGTTAAAATGATGGAGACACGTTCCGGTGACTACCCTGGATAACACAAGAAATGCATCCAAAGGTAGCCCCCGGTCTGTGCAGGACTATTACAAATGTGGGAAACTACTACTGGGCTATGGGGGTGTGGGGGTGGTGGACTGGTTACCGGGGAACTATGGGGACTATGGCACCCGCCGAAACAATGTTAACGAACACGTATCAAATGGCGGGCGAAGACTCGCCAACTCACAACTGGGCCCCCCGAAATAGTTGCATATGTCGCAACAAGGGGGCAACATGAAGTGAGCAGCTAGAGGGTGGTTGAGATGTTACCGGGTTTTAAAAGACGATCACGAGCTCCCTGAGGGTCCAGCTTCACGTGCCCACTCACCACTTACGTAACACCGCCACCCCCGAGCAATGCTCTCGCGACTCCACTCCGTCCGGCCAGTGAAGGCAACACGGAGGTGGGGGACCTGTTCCTCGTCAGTGTTCACTCCGTCCGGCCGGTGAAGGCAGGCGGAGGTGAGGAACGGTGACCTCCCCCGGGAGCACTCGGGTGCGCGGGGTCGCTACTCATTATTATTATTATTATTATGAGCCCTCAATGTCCCACTGCTGGGCAAAGGCCTCCCCCCACTCCTTCCATTATATTAGTTAACCTTATTTATAATATAAGTGAAAATTGGAATAGAAGCTGTAAAAAAAATCCACTCCTTCCATTATATTAGTTAACCTTATTTATAATATAAGTGAAAATTGGAATAGAAGCTGTAAAAAAAATCCAGAGAATAAAAAGTACCTAAAACCTCAGACCAAATATATTTTTTAATTGGTCTGAGCCTAAAACCATGTTGAAATGTACAAAGCAGGCCTTCTTATATGACTTTCAAAATATTGGCATCACTTTTTGTATTTTTACCCTGTTGGGAAACGGATATCTCTCCCAAATTACCACTCAGTTAATTTATTTATTCCGCTTACATCTACATATTTAACAGGATAATCCTAACGCAATAGAGTATTTATCATGTGAATTTACAATTTACAAACAACTTAACACAACAAAAAAAAACAATAAGTAATTATTCACAAAAGTCTAATCATTAATACATAATATCTAAGTCAAGTCAATAACCTAATCTAACAATGTATTTACATAAAATAAAATATACATTGTTACCTTAACGAATTCGCACAAAGGGTCATGGAATGAGTCATATTTAATCGCTCGCTCGATCGACTACTCATACACAAGTAAAGGCTTTATCGGCTCTGATTATTTTAGTGCCCTTAAAATATAACGGTTTGTCCCGAGTAAAAAAAAAACAATTGTATCGTTGTGTAATACCTTCACCGATAACTTGCTTAGACTAATTTAAGGCCATTGTACTTGAAAGTCATATAAACGTGCTGTCGCTCAATTAGACTGATATGACATGTGAATGTCTTTATAGCTTCCATTTTAGTATTTCGCTGATGAAATGGATAAAAGGTGCACTTACAGTGAAATATCTTTTAGTATCTACCTACATTCTATCCCTCTTTAACTGCAACGTATGTGCAAGGATCCTAAACAATTTACTTTATTATCCTGAGTTAAGTTACTTTATTTTAGTTCTCTGACTTTAACAATAAAAACAAAACGGTACTTCAGAGTGCAAACACGAGCATTCGTGAAGATGTACTTTCTAGGATTGCAACGTAGTATGCAGTCCCTGAACTATTTGTTGTAATCAGTGTCTTACAGCATCTGTTGAGTTCAGATGCGGTCAAACACTAGGATTTATATCACTTTTACAACTTAGTTTTATTCTCAAAGGGTAATGGATTCTAGCATTTGTAGTTTATGTTCACTTTAATAAAGTTGAACGTCACTGATTCATGCAAATTTTGAAAAAGATCTAAAACAAGCTAAAGCGTTCATATGATTCGTTTTTTTTTTTGGCCTAGAGTAGGCAAGTTTTTTTAATATTTTTTACAATTAAGTACCACCATTATCAGGTGCTACCATAATTATACAATATCACAATCACAACATGCAATTTAAAATTCAATGTATGCTTTTTTAAACTTTCGCGATCAGAACACATAATAGAACATATATTTACGGGAATTTATCGCAATTACCTTGGTTTAATTTTATCCCGACGTTTCAACTGGATTGCACCAGCCGTAGTCGCGGGCAGACTGAAGTTTTGGAGGTCCACCGCAGCAAAGCGAAGGCGTTTATTTGTCTACCCTCACTTGATTTTTAAATGTTAATTAGGGCCGGTTCGCACTAGGACAGCACACTACACTGACAGTTTCCGCACGCTGAGATGTTTTTATGTGACGAGTACACTTTGCTAACACTGGATTCCACGAGGAAGAGAGTCTAAAGCCGTCTTCACGATTAAAATTGGGATACTTCCTAATGTCAATCGCTTCCCGAACCATTCTCTTGTAATAATGCTTCTCGTTGGCAAGAATTTTTGGGCTGTGTAATTTCATCCAGTGATTAGGCCCTGAGTCCACTATGTGCTCTGCTATAGCAGACTTGTTTATTTGACGATTTTTTACAGCTACAATGTGTTCCTTAACCCTTTCAGCGACTGTGCGCTTCGTTTGGCATATGTAGGAACGTCCACAACTGTAATCAATCTTATAAACACCAGGAACCTGGAAAGGCACTACATCCTTCGGTGTACGCAAACGCTTAGCCACTTTAGTGGAGTGTAAGAGTGGAGTGGAGTATAAATCGACTTTAAAAAAACTTCTTCAATAGGTTTCCAATTTTGTCCGTTACCCCTTTCATATAAGGCAAAAACGCTGGCTGTCTCGCTACATCTGTGTGTTTATGTCTGCGCTTGCGATAAATTCCCGTAAATATTATGTTCTATTTCAATGTATGCTGACTGATTAAAACAATAATTTGATTATATCGTATTGATTATGCAAGTGCTTTCTAAAATAAAATGACATTTTTAGTCAAACAATAATAAGACGAATTAAATTAATAACTGGTTCTATTTGTATTTTGTACAGTTATGTATTAGTTTAGTTTCTGTAAATAAAGTTTTACTAGTATAACTGATAGATAAAACTTAAAGTAGGTAGGTACTTGAATGCGTCTAAAATAATAATTTATAAAAATAATTAAGTAATAGTAATAAGCATTACAGTCTAGTAATTAATATAGCACAGGCACTAGTCTTAGATTTCTGTTCGTAGACGCAAAGAAGTTTTCTCCACATTTGAGACCAAGTTTCACACGATATTAGATGTAACATCACATTCTCTGTCATCCTGGTAACTATCAACAACGTTTGCGCCTTCGCATCTCTGGACTCCCACGTAGCTCGTTCATCTGCGTTTTCAGGTTTGACTTCTTTCCCTTCAACGATGCTTAAGTTGCCTTGTCCGCGCAACAAAACCATTTGTTTGAAATTTCCAGATGTTCCAATTTCGGCCACCTTCCAGCTTCATCACGCTGTGATACCGTTGTCCTTCCATTTCGCTTTCCTGCCTTGATCGACCTCCTGAACAAGTTTTCCTTCTCGACGTTCCTCTGTCTTTTGAACTGAATTCCGATATTTACGCCTTCCTTTTACTCCAATTAATCAGTCATACAGGATCATGATCTGGGCCCATAACCTGATGTGATTACATGAATAACAACCGATTAAATTGGGACGAAATGTATTTATCACAAACAGCCATAACACTTGACAGACTTTTCCGGAAGTACACACTTTTACTTTTTTTAACTTAAAGTTCAGAGTTCAAAATGTTTATTGCATTCATGTTTGGTAGGTACAATAGGTCTTAAATCTTAACTGACGAAGTTGTTTATTTATTGAATTACGGATACTCTTTATTAAGTCTTATTTATAGCTATCCTTTCAAATTATTCAAAATAGGGTTGGCCCTAGGTTTGTCAAGTGCTCCACTTGACAAACTTTAAAGCTTAATATTTCATTGACGGATTTTGAAAAAAAAAAAACACTCGCTTCACATTTGGGGAGGTACTTACTCAAAAAGTTTCTTGTTTACTTCTGCCATAAATAGCAGCGTAGCTGGGCAAGCTAGGCAGTAGCCTAGCATCAGTTATTTGTTAGTGACATTAAATCTGTTGCAGGCTGCTGAAAGTGGCAACACTGAGGATTTCCGTCGTCTGTACGTGAACGAGCCGTCCCGTCTGACAGTGAGGGACGGCCGCGGAAGGACAGCGGCGCACCAAGCAGCTGCTCGAAACAACATCAACATATTGTCACTTATCTTCAGCTTCTCTGGAGGTAATCTTCCCTCTATATTTGACTTAACAATTTGTCACAATAAATTACCCAAGTCTAGTTTCTCAACATAACAAACATTTACTTTATTTTAAGGTTTTTAAGAGATTACATACTTATAATAAGAGCTGCTCAGGATGTAGCATGCCCTCCTCCATATTAAGCTTTCCAGAAGGCGTCAGATTGTAAAAGATACTTACATCTGTTTTTCAGGAGGTGACGTACTCACTAGAGTTAGATAATTTAGGAAGCGTTTGTTTAATATGATTATGAAATTATAATTAATGTAGCTATATTAAAAAAAAAGTATATGATTAATATCGTATCTATTAACCAATTATAATGATATTATTCCAATCAGTAATTATCGTAACTTTATAATATTTACGATATGGAATGATGATTTTACTAACAACTTGCTTTTGAGGCGTGACAGCTGTGGTGACCTGCTTTAATTATGGTGTGGCGGTAGTTAGATGCTAAGTTCGAAAAATAAGCAATAAATACTGTAATGTTAAAAGTAAAATGGTAATATCATTTCACAAGACCTAGTAAAGTCAAGTTTCACTATGAATGAATTTGGTTTGTAAGCCTTTACCCTTTGGATTGTTTGCTAGGTGATTATGTAACTCTCACTCAACTAATCTCTAGCCGTCAATTTATCAATGTTTAGGAGATAAATATATAGTCTTCCTGGCCGTTTTCGGCTACAGAGACATTGGCTTAGTTGTTAGTTATTGTTGGCTTGGGTGGTTAGCCCGCATATGGCTGATATACCCTATTTTTGCTTCAAAGGATCAATTTACTTTTTTGTTTAGGAGATATTAATCCGAAGGTCGTGGGATCGAATAACTAATGAACTTTTCGTGTCGAAAAAAGTATATGCGCTTTAAAACGAGCTTTAAACGGTAAAGGAAAATATCGTAAGGACACCAGTTACCATTCGAACATAGCAGCGTCGACGTTGGCAACGTCTCGTATGGAAAATTAACTTCTGCAATTATTTTTTATACTCTACCAATATGAAAGAAATATACCATATTATAACGATGCAATGCATTGTTATACGGTCTTATTCTTAGTAGTAATCAGAGATAGCAAGTTTGATTTTGGATTTATAGGTACTCGTATTATCGAATATTCGCAGTTATTCTTGCAGTAAATACTCGTAACTCTGGCGACTTACCCGTTTATCTAAACTTTTCTTACGAATTCCAACCTAACAAAAGCCATCTATCAAATTGTAGGGACAGATTGGCACGCGCTGAATTATGACGAATATTTTGAATATGACACTAGAACTTGTAGCCTGGTTCATTTCAAAGGCAAGGAGGCTTCGTTTGTTGAAACGAACTATCGTGTTGTTTTGGTTGGGTTCCGTTTCTGTTGGAGAACTGTTACGAATTCAAACATAGCTGAACCTGAAAATTGTCACTTTTTCGTTTTTCCTTAATACCAAGTGGGGCCTGGCGACTAAAACTAATATTTATTCTGTGCCTTATCAGCCAGACAGTTGGTACCCCTGTGGTGGGTTCTTTGTTATATGGATCGTTGTAATTTTTACGTGAAAGACAATAATAGGTTGCTAGTTTAAAGGACCTTTCTCCAAGAGAGCCTCGGAAGAAACAATATTACTTACAATATTACAACTTAAAGCTTACACGACAATATTACTCAAATATTTAAAATATTTTATTTATTTCAAGGATATTTTTATCAATTCGCACCAGGATTTTTAACGTAGGTTAAGTATAAAACCGGTTGTTTTAGCTCGTGTGCTCGATATTAAAAATAATGGACGTAAAATGTTTACTAAATTAGGTAATTAAAGTAACCACGTGTCAACATGTGCCACTGCCGTCTCGCTCGTTCTACGCCACGTTCGCGGAATTGTGTCACGTTTACCTCTCAACGTGACTACCAATGACTGCGCTGTAGTCGCGAGTTAATCATGATTTAAGCGATTACTAAGGGGTTGAAGCAAAAACATCACGACCCTAGTTGTGTGGCGCTGCTGGCATTCCTTTCGAAAGACCGCTGTGACAAGGAGAATTTCGTACTGAGGAAAGTGTATGAATCAGTGCGGGACTGCTGTATGGACTATACTAGTGAAGAACACGTTTAACTTGTCATTATGCAGTTCTCTTCAAAATTGGCCAAGCAGTATCTAAAAATAAACAAATGCTAAGATGAGAAAGGTACCTACTTACCTGCCAAACAATTTACAACAGTGGCATGGATGTATAGGTCTCAGTAGGTAATCTTTCTTATAATATAAAAATGAATCGCAAAATGTGTTATAGTAAGCGCATAACTCAACAACGCCTGGCCCAATTTGGCCAAATCTTTTTTTTAATGTTCGTTGAAGTTCAAAGATGGTTTTTACGGCGAGAAAAATTCGAATAATTGCCGGGGAAATCCCGATATTCCCGCGGGAACGGGACCTACGCGGGTGAAACCGCGGGGCGCAGCTAGTTTATGATAAAAAATTGACTCTAACTCTAACTCTCTGCCTACACATCAGACGATGACGACGCATCAGTGATTAAACTGATTGCAAAACATTGTTTCAGATTTGAATGCACAAGATACATCACTGAGTACACCGCTCCACGTGGGCGTGGAAAACGATGCTATTGAAGCTATCGAGTTCTTGTTGCAAAGGTATTTTGTGTTCCCTATTTCTATATTGTTGTGTCACGTTTATCTTCAATCGGATAGATAGGTCGTCTGGGAATTTTTTATAGATCTTTTTGATCTTAACCCGGCAACAAAACTATCAAAACTATACATTAGCTTCCCGCTGATCGTCATCTCGTTAATAGTTTCTAGTTCTACTCGTTCACGTTCATCGTCCGTCGCCTGTGAGATCACTGTCTCAAGTACAACTTTTCCATAGAAAGCATATAAGTAAATATTTCTTACCGTTAAGGCAGTGATCGTAAAATCCAGTTCTAAAGGACTACGTAATACGTCCAAGTCCAATCCGAATCCGATCTGAGCCTGAAAATACGGTCCGGAGTATTCGATGAACTATTTTTACGGTAGTTGCGTACATCACAGTACGTACACTGTAATGGATACAAATCGAAACGCGAAATCCAAATCTCTGTATTAATTATTAAAAAAATATTAATTTTTGTTATGTTGCTTCACTAAAATAATTTAAGATATGAATTGTCTACTAATTAAAATCACCTCTTCAAAAAGGTATACTAAAATCAAATGACTTTCTTCAACTTTGTTTAGACAGGTAGATACTAGCCGACTGAACAACAAGAAACAAGCACCGATACACCTAGCTGTTGAGTTGAATAAGGTAAGCTAGACTGATACAAAGCAGTTAATAGAGATAATTTTGTTGTATACTTGTATAGTACGCGTCAAACCAGTAGGTCGCTTAACTTGTCCCGAAATCGAGATTTATCGCCATCATAATCTGTCAAATATTTCAGTAAAATTATCAGATTTACGATAAATTTGGTTTTACTCTGAAATCTGTCAATCTGACAAAGTTTTTGCCGAGATTTCCTATATATGTTCTGACAGTTTATTCGTGATAAAATTTCGTTTCTCGACAAGTTGAGCAATAGCCTTGAGCCCTGTAGTCGTCCTCTGGCGAACCACGTGACAAGGTTATCCAGTTTCTTGTACAAACAGGGAGACAAAGTTTAACTAACTAAATTATAGCTTAAAGAATGGCTAAAACCCAAGACTTCTTTCGTTAGCACTAAAGATCAAATTAAGATGACATCCTGGCTGCTTAAGGGTGCTTTTCCACCAGAGATGTGCTACACTACGTTGCTATGGATTCGTTAGATATCCACCAATCATTATCATTTGTCCACATAGCATAGCAACCGCCTATGAACATGACTGGTGGATATCGACGCATCCATAGCAACGTAGCGTAGCTCTGCTGGAAAGGCACCCTTACGTGGTACAAATTGTATCAAGATGATTTTATTGTACTTAGGAATGCCAAAATACATTACATCCCCTAGAGCCAGGTTGGCCGAGTGGTCTAAGGCGCCAGATTTAAGCTCTGGTTCCCGAGAGGGAGCGTGGGTTCGAACCCCACACCTGGCATTTCTTTTTGTATTATAAACATATTTTTTTTGTCTATTGTCGACAAAAATATAAGGAAATGTTATTTTACCTATATTTACTTACTTGAAATTTCATCTCTATGTAAGATAATAAGCGCCAAAGAATATTAAATATCTGTTTCACCGTTGTTTCACCAAAACAGCTTACTTCTATTACGAATTATTAATTTTTCGTCAACATACCTAACAGTATATTGCTATAAAATATATATTCCTATATAACAACAAAGGCGCCCCAATTCTAATTTGATAACCAAAATGTACATCAGTGGTTTATGGTAAAAAGTATAGGTGTACGAATATTAAGCAAAATTATTGCAAAATATATCTTTCAGAAAATTATTGTTAAAACCTCAATGCGTAAAGGTTGCCAGAATTTGTAAAAATTTCGTAACTTTTGTCAGGTTGCCGTTCTGAAAGTTTTCACGAAATACAAAAGTTTGTTTAACGTGAACCTCGGCGGTGAGCATGGGCGCACGGCACTTCATATAGCTGCGATACACGACCACGATCTCTGCGCTAAAATACTTGTGAGTTCTGTATTGTGTTTATTAATACCTACTTATATGTTTTCTTATTATTATTTTTATTTTGTACTAGCTGCGCCCCGCGGTTTCACCCGCGTAAGTCCCGTTCCCGCGGGAATATCTATCACTCTCCATCCTTTCAACTATCACCACACAAAAAATCACGTCAATTCGTCGCCCCGTTTTGCCGTGAAAGACGGACAAACAAACAGACACTCACACACACACACACACACACACACACACTTTCGCTTTTATTATATTAGTATAGATTGTTCTTTTTGTTTTGTACCAATCATACACACAACTTCAATCAGCTTTCCCTATCCTCAAAGGGTTACTGGAAGAATTTTTTTTTAGGGTTAAGCTCGCCTTTGTACGAGTACATGCCTTTTGTATCTCCTTTTAAAATGTATTTTTTTCGTGTACAAAAAACAATAAAGATAAAGAAAGTTTTTTGATCTTTACCTAGTCCTTTTTCAATCAAGTTTTTTTCTTTGATCTCACTGGACTAGAGTAACTAACTCCTCAGACTTAAGGATCTGTATTGTGATTCTAATGCCCGAATACTGACTGTACCGCTAATGAAATATTTAAGGCAATATTAACCTTTGGAAGTTCTTTTAAAAGATTTTAAAGATTTTTATAGACAGATGTCAAATTATGTAGATAAGCACTAACAATCAGAGGAGTATTTGGTTGATTGTTGTAAATAAATTATCACGTTAAACAATTTATCTTGACCTTTTATGTTCTACTTGTTAATTATTTTTCTGTGGAACTTTTTAATTTAAGTTTATTCGTGTTTTACATTAGTTGTAATTGAGTTATTTTTATTGCATTCTGTGGAGTTGTGTAATTGAGGAAACTTGTAAAACAATTGTGTACAACAGTCCTTACGCCGTGAGTTTATCATTGTGATTTATTAAATAGAAGATGTCTCAAAGTTAGACAAAAATATTGATGGGGCAGTAACTAACTACTGGCAATCTTTTTTTTACTGAAAATCTTCGGCAGACTGCTAGTACTTAGGCTTTCAGGCCTAATGAATCAGACGTTGAATCGTTGATCAGTTATCTAAAGATGTTAGCAAAATTCCGTCGAACGTAGACTAAGTACACCTCTTAGTTATCCTATCAAAATAATGTCTTGTACGTGCGCAGATTACGGAATTAGAAGCGGAGTGGAAACGGCCTTGCAACAACGGGTATTACCCCATCCACGAGGCTGCTAAGAACGCCTCGTCGAGAACTATGGAGGTGTTCCTTGAGTGGGGCGAATCTCGTGGTTGTACGCGCGAGTCGATGATATCTCTGTACGATAACGAGGGCAATGTGCCCCTGCATTCGGCGGTTCACGGAGGAGATATACGGGCTGTGGACTTGTGTCTGCGTTCTGGCGCTAAGATCTCCACACAGCAGCATGATCTTTCTACGCCAGTGCATCTTGCTTGTGCGCAGGTGAGTACTTCTTGTTTAAAACTACGAAACGTTTTATGAACCTATCTGTTTTTCGGACCCCTTTGGCGATCTCCCATCAATACTTAAACACGCCTAGATCGTCCAACGCTCTCATGGCCGGCCTCTTCGTCGCCTACTGTTCTCGGCACTACTTTTCAAACATTATTTAAACTTCATTATTTTGAGTATATTTATCCAGGTTATTGAGTGGAACTGTCAATCCACGTGATAGTCTCTTACTGATCCTTATATAGTACAAACACATTTAACAAAAAAAAACAAATATCTACTAAAATATTGATTACTTAATCAAATTTTACGCTGCTCTCTTATCGATCTCTGATCGAAATCGGTCCGTTGCTTACTAACAGCAACGGACCGATTTCGACTAAAGAAAGTTGAGGGGAAGACGCGTCACCACTTACCCCTCCACTAATCCCATCTAAGATTCCTTAAAATCGCCTACTACGCAGTTTTTCACTCATCGTTCATTTTACGTAGCGCGACTTATAATATAACAGGGATATTTTGAACAGGGAGCACTGGAAATAGTGAAGTTGATGTTCCGTATGCAGCCAGAAGAGAAACTGGCATGTCTGACATCTTGCGATGTGCAGAAAATGACGCCGATTCATTGCGCTGCGATGTTCGACCATCCGGATATCGTGACGTATCTTATTGTCCAAGGGTCTGATATCAACCCGTTGGATAAGGAACGGAGGTCACCCTTGCTGCTGGCTGCAGCGAGATCCGCTTGGAGGACTGTCGATACTCTGGTATTTTACAAGCTAATATTAAATAATTTACTTTACTTTTATTTTTGTTTCTATTTATATAACCTACCTTATATTATTTTAAAATATGTTTTTTTTTTGCAAGGCCGCACTTTATATCTTACGGCGCTACGGAAGAACAGCGCTCCGACAGACCCTAACCTACATTTGTTTTTAAAGAAACTGTTTATTAAAATATATTTTAGTACACTCTAAGTACCCTATAAAATTATACAAAATACAAAATATTTGTGATACATAGGTTAAGTATACAGTTGTTACAAAATAAGTCAAGTCACTGTGTTCTGCGCTAGGCGTACAAATTATTTATTATTATTAGAATGCGAAGAAAACCTTTAGTCCTTGTTGTCCAGAAAATCTTGAGTGTCTTATTTATTTATTTATTTATAGGAAAACCAACAGCTTCTTTACAGAAAACAAACAAGTAAAAAAAAAAACAGAAAGCCAATTACAGGTTTTCACTTTTATCTTTTATTTTTTATTTCAATACTTACCTATCTATTTATATTTTTATTTTAACTACTGTTTAATATTAAAAGCCTTTATTTAATAACATGTACTTACTTATTATTTTTATTTTCTAAGTTTGGAGAATTTTTTTCGTTTTGTTCGCGGTCCGAAAAGTCACAATCACAGTCTGAAAATCAGTGTTGCTTTGCGACTGACGAAGGCGCAAAGTAACAAAAAGCTGAGACTGTCCCTTTTGACTCACCCACCACAGCACAGGCCTATTGGCACTCGGTACTTATTTCCTCATATCTACACTTCTTAGTAATTTTTTTTTTTTAGTTTTTTTTAAATTGCTCTTTTGTAGGTTTCTACTTTTCTGTGTTATGTCACCTAGTTATTTCTCTCTCCTTTGTACTTTTACTGTATTGTGTGTGTCAATAAAGTCTTATTTTATCTGATTTTATCTAAACTACGCAATTTTCTTCTGAAAGCTTAAACTTTGTATAGGTTTTGGTTTTGCTCGCTTTTTTAACAAGTGTAATTTGATTTCCTAATTTTCACTTGTAAAATTTGTATTTTGAAACTTTCTATTTAACTCTGAAATGTTCCTCCTAAAGTTTATTCTTTGTATGGGTTTAGTTGGCTCGCATTTTTGCAAAATTTTAATTTGATTTCAAAATTTTCTGGTAATTTGTTAATTACCTACACTTTGCTTTTCTTGACCTGTAACATACTAATCACGTTTTGCTCCTCGTGTACCTTAAAAATTGATTATTAAAAATAAACAGCAAATTTAATAAAACAAAAAAACTCCATTCGAAGATCTTTCGTACTTTATCTTACTTCTCTCGTAGCTTAGGTCAATTAATCTTCATTGAACAGAGGTTTCTAAGGCAAATTACGCCTATTCAATATTTTAAGTTCAATTCAAGGATTTTCACAGATTTTCCACGGCGCTGATATTCTTCAGAAAGATATCAACAAAAGAAATGTGTTACATCTCGTCGTTATTAACGGAGGACGCTTGCAAGAATTTGCAGCGAGCTGTCAGGTACGTACATTATCATTATCACTTCAGCATTTCAATAAATCACACTAATTATTATAAAGGTTGAATGTGTATGTGTAAGTGTGATTTTTTTTCCACAGCTTGTGTATGACATGGCAGGCGAAGCAGAGCGCACAGTTTTCTAATTGCTTTCCAATGGTTTATCTGTGTGGACATTCCACCACTTAGATAAATCATGGGGTGGGTGGACATCAATATTTGTAAATAAATACCGAAATGGTACCTAGTTCATTCATGTGTAACAGGCAAATTATCAATTGTAATGGGTTATTCAACCTTTTTTCGTATAATGTCTGCACACTTTAACATTGGTTCTGTCGCATCCACTAACTACCAATTATTCCATCAAACATTTTCTTGCACAAAATAATCAGATATTGACCTTACTACGACTTTTGAAGTAATACTGGATGGGACTATGTTACTCAAATACTGGTTTTTTTAATCACAGAAAAATGTTCTTCCTCCATCATCAGTTGTTTATAATTCTTCCCGTCTTTATTTGTTACAACTATTCTTTTATCTTTACGTCCATCAAAATATAAATCCGGTAATACTAAAACTTTGTCCTGTTGTTAAATATTTTGTCTTGTTTTCGTACGTTTCTTCGTATCTTTTTTGTCGATGATTGACTCAGATGATCTAAAGTCCTGCAAAACAACTGAAGTACTAGCAGGTCCTGCTTTATCTGGCACAACAACTCAAGTTTTTGTGACCGTTGAAAAATCTATTCTATCTTCATTAATCTTTGGCGGAGTCGGAATTAAAACTTTTTTTTTTTTTAACGTCGAGAAATGCCCGCGCATACCCTTCCGCCGCGGGGGCAGCGAGAAGGGTTATGTGGGACTCGAACCCACTAAAACTCGACGGGGTTTCATCTTGGCGCCTACTTGCCGGGGCTATGGGCACGCGTTAGCATTCTTCCACGGCCCCGACGGCGCTGGCTCGTTGGAGCCCCCTCTCAAGAGTGGCGCGCGGAAACACCCGCGGGCGCGCTACCTCTAGGCCTCTTCCGCGACAGAAGCACCCCCCGGTGCTTCCGTCAAGGCCTGTCTTATGGGGGTCGGTCCCAACATCCACGGTCCCATACCCGGGGAAGCAGAGACCGGCACCCACAACCACCTCAACGGCCTGAACCGCTTTAACGGTCGCAGAGGATAGGGAGAACGGCAACGTAACACCGACACTCCTCTTCCCCTGCGTCCCCACCGCCAACGCAACTTACGGTGCGCCCCCGTCTTATGGAGGTCGGTCCCATACCCGGGAAAGCCTAGACCGAACCCCACACCACCACAACGCATCAACAACGGTGCGTCCCCGTTTGGTCGCGGAAGATAGGGCGAGCGGCAACGAAACACCGACACGCCTCTCCTCCCGCGACCCCCTCCTGGGTGCAGGTAACGGGCACCGCACCCTGGACGCATCCAGAGCAGGCCCACCTCTAGGTCCGCTCGGAGCGTCCCCTCCTCGGATTCCTGTTGGCTTCACCGTGGCCAGGCCAAACCACGGTTACTGAGCCCCCCCATCGCGACAAGATCGGAATCCACCGGGGGGGAGTCTGAATTAAAACTAAGTCAGCCTCATTAACATAATCAGACTTACTTGTATCTAAGATAGTAAAATCAATAATCTATACTAATCAAGCTAATAATTATCTCATTTGCTTTTGAGGTTTTTGAGCTGGCGTTTGTTGAGGAAATTTTCTTTTATTAAGGATTTTCTTAATTTCTTGGAAGTCGTCACAACGATTGTTAAAACATCAAATCGATCGTTGTGTCTGAAATTTAGATGTACCTTTGGCTACATCCTCTGACAAACGTCGCGCTCTTATGAACCCGCGTCGTTGTTTCCGTTATCGAACTTATCGATTATCTCACGGCAACTCTCAGATATTTGTTTCCTCAAGATGGATCTGCTTGATGACGTACCCTCTAAGTCGGAACCGGCGTAGTCTGAAGAATCATCTAGTGTATGAATAACACGTTCACTGTAGCTAAAACACTGCTACCGGAGACAACACTGGAACTTTTCATCAGACTAATTACTTGAGGATTTGCAAATATATTCTGAAATATCTCATAGTTACAAAAACAAGTTAAAATTCGGTTATATAAGTTTTCATCAGAATGCATTTAAGGATTTTCTTAATTTCTTGGAAGTCGTCACAACGATTGTTAAAACATCAAATCGATCGTTGTGTCTGAAATTTAGATGTACCTTTGGCTACATCCTCTGACAAACGTCGCGCTCTTATGAACCCGCGTCGTTGTTTCCGTTATCGAACTTATCGATTATCTCACGGCAACTCTCAGATATTTGTTTCCTCAAGATGGATCTGCTTGATGACGTACCCTCTAAGTCGGAACCGGCGTAGTCTGAAGAATCATCTAGTGTATGAATAACACGTTCACTGTAGCTAAAACACTGCTACCGGAGACAACACTGGAACTTTTCATCAGACTAATTACTTGAGGATTTGCAAATATATTCTGAAATATCTCATAGTTACAAAAACAAGTTAAAATTCGGTTATATAAGTTTTCATCAGAAAGCTTTTGCATATCAAATCTGGAGTTAAATCATGCCTATTCTCTTGGGAATTTAACCTCGACCTCGCCTTAAATCTCCGTCCTGACCGGACCGCCTCAACAATTTACTTAAGTATCTTCGTTTGTAATTTAAATCGTTTCGTAACCACATCGTTGGTTGATCAAAAGTTTTGTAATACCGACTGTTTTCTTGGCACGATGAAATAACCTACTCGATCAAAATCGCTGTCTAGGAACGGACATCAACACAATAACTTTGTTGTACAACTTTCGGACACAAAACTTACCAAGGACTTAATATCGACTTCAGCTGATTTTCCTTTAATTTTTTTTTTTACTAACCTACCATGTCCCACGGCTGGGCAAAGGTCTTCCCCTTTAGTTTCCACTCCTTGCGATCTAATGCTATGGTCTGTCAGTTTGATTCGAATGCATCCAGATCGTCTTGCCATCTTTTCCTGAGTCTGCCGCGTCGTCTCCGACTGGATGGATGCATTCGAGCCACATGACCTGCCCAGTCCTATTTCAAACGTGCAGTCCTCGTACCTACATCCGCTATGCCTGTTTTCGATCGGATTTCGGTATTTCGGACCCTGTCTTGGCGTTTCATCCCCAGAACACTCCGCTCCATAGCTCTTTGGCAAATCTTGAGGTCCGATTTTTGTGATTCAGTCAAAGACCGAGCACCGTAGGTCAGTATGGGCAGGATACAAGTGTCGATGAGTTTGCGCTTGAGTGATATGGGAAGGTTGCCCTTCATATGCTGCTTCATGGCCCAGTAGCTCCTCCTTGCGCTCTCAATGCGGCGACTTATTTCTCTGTCTTGCCTGCACTTGATTTATTATACAATGTTTTAATTCTTGTAAAACTGCTTGGTTTCGGTTCAGTGTTCAAGTACTGACCGATTATTTAATTAAAAGTTTGTGTGCATAATGATTATGAAAAGCTGAACTGACATAATGTTGTTATAGAATTCCTTCAGTTCAGTTAGATAAAGAGTATAATAATGAATTAGTGCATGAAAACGAAGAGGAATGTTATTGAAACAAAAAAGCGATTCCAGTTATATTGAATAAATATCTGAGTTTGGCTTTTGATGGAGTTTTTACATGTCTAGTTCATTTTAGAATAGTTAGTCACTGCTACTGTTTTAAAATGAATTTTTAACCATGACGAAAAACATAGATTTTTTATGTTTGTAATGTGTATGTAAACTTCATGTCTGATAAAACGATTTTAATGAGTCATTTTCTTTAAAAGTGGTCTTAATCGAGTTCTTCTTCTACTATACAAGTACCGATTGGAGAAGTCAATCTTTCCATTTTTTCCATTATAATCAGTGAACGTAAATCAGCGCCTTCTCGAGTCCGCTTTGACTCATCAACGCACATTAGCCTGAGGCTACAGTAGGCAGCGATTTGCGATTCGACTGGAAGAGCGAAACGAAACGTATTAAAATCGCCAAATATTTGTGTACAGTGTAGCCATATACGTAAGCCTTTTTGTATTTGTCTTAATCGCTCATGTGTCGCAGGTCGCGTCGCGGTCTAATGTAGCCTCAGCCTTACGCTTGGTATATTACAGAATCGCTGCGAAAAGAGTTTATCGTTGCTTCTAAATGAGAAAGATGCGAGCGGTTGCTCCCCTCTGCATTACGCGAGTCGCGACGGCCACATCAGGTCCCTGGAGAATCTCATCCGACTCGGCGCCTGCATTAACCTCAAAAACAACAACAATGAGAGCCCTCTGCATTTCGCAGCTAGGTAAGATTTATCATTAACTAGCAGCATGTCCAAGCTTTGCACGGGTGCCGGGACAAAATATAGCCTATGTTCATTTGGCAAGTCTATTCTATATATTAGTGAAAAAAAAATCTTTTATTTAGTTTTGTTTTCTTGATCAAAATAATAATACCTATGATTCACGAAGATAACATACTTCTAAGTATTTTCATATTATAAATTTAACGTAACAATTATCATTATTATTATTAGCTGCTCGTATTTTGGTCGATTATGTTGCATTTATGAAATTTAATTTGGAGAAAAGTATTTATGGGTCTTTTGTTTATAAAATAAAAAAATCTTATTGGTTCTTAAGGCGTTACGTAATAAATCCTCACTTATTGAACAAAAACGTGTAAAACGTGGTTGATGTGATAAAGCTAAGAGATTTGCAGTGTACCTAAATTTTTCTCGGTAAATCAAATTTTATTTAAATGTGTTGGTAAAATGCACATTTACAATCAAAATCTGATTCACTAGACTTCGAATCATCCTCTTAGTCCTCCTCTTACTAAGTTAACAACCAATCTATAAGCCATATTTGTTCATAAGTCTGAATTTATCTTTGATACGCCTTCACTAAGTAGTTGTTTTAGTTCGTACATTGTAATGTTTTATTACCTTGAGCTACGTATCCTTTAACTAAGTCAATATTAGCTCAATCGGACTAAGCTCACTGTGATAATCTGAACACAGTCGTCAACTTTACACGCATATCTTTGCATTAGTAATACTCTTAATATAATTTGTAGTATCGTACAACTAACCATAGTTTTGAAAGTGAAAAAAAGAACACTAAGTATTTGGTTTATTTTTTATTTGTCAAGATTTGGACTCTTTTGTAAATAAGCAAGACTTATATACATCGGATTTTATAAAAGCCTGCGTGTTTTGTTCAGCGCGATGCAGAAAATGTAACATTTTACTAACGACATCTAGTTTGAAAAATACGAATTAAATATGGTATAAAACGCTTAAAACAGTACAAATTTGTATTCAGGACCTTTTGTTTTTCCTTTTCTATCAAGCACTTTTGGCGAACACAGCAGATATCTATTTTTCGAAAACATTTGCATTTATGTCCTTATAATAACCAGATCTTTGCTTGATTCAATTTTCTTCTACTCTGCACTGCCGTGCCCCAGATTTACGACTCACCTGATGGATTTCTTAACTCAGTGGTAAAACCATTTAGAAATGCATCTCTTGCATTGTTCACTGGTGGTATGGTATCCGTCTATGCTTTTGCTGTTCTGCAGCATTTTCTTTCCAGATTATCTGACATCACGCACTGCTCGTAAATAATTTATCCTCCACACACCAATTAATCATCTCTATACTGATATTAATACATTATGATGACTACATCATCAGATTTCGATTTTTTTTTGCAAATTTGTATACAAATAAGCGCGCTTGAAACAGCCTAATGCGCCATCGTTGGTGACTACTTCTACTGTTTTGTATAATGTTAAAGGGCGCTCCACATTCTCGCGCGAATCTCGCGAGAACGCGAGAAACGTGAATGTGGAAGCGATTCGCGTATTCTTCTCAAGTTCTCGCGTTGTTCGCGCGGTGTTCTCCACTTTTTGTCGGTTTTTTGGCGCGAGACAAAGGAGCGCGAGAACGTGAGAACAGGCGAGAACGTGTATTGACTCCACATTCGCATGTTTCTCAGTAGCGCGCGAGCCGCCGACTTGAACGGTTGTTTATTGTGTTGTTGTACCGGCGTCTCACGTGTTATTGTTTGGTCAATATGAGCGTAATTTGGACGAATGAACTGGAGTTAAAGTTTTTAGAATATTTCCAATCGGAACCCGTGCCATAGCACGGAATATAAATAAATAAAATATAAATTTAAAAAATTCATAGAATATAAATTTAAAAGAATATATTAATAATAAATTTAAATAACTATTTTCTCTTTAGCATACGCATAATTATAATAGGCGAATGCGCATAACAATAAACTTGTAGCAGCGGTTACTTCTGCGTAAGCGTCCATCGTCATCGAGCGCGAGAACTGTACTGAGAACTTTGTGAGAGTGTGTACCCGAAGAAGTTCTCGCTACAGTTCTCGTCGAGAATCTCCGGAGATTCTCGCGTGAATGTCTCGCGAGAACGCGAGAAACATGCGAGAAACGTGAATGTGGAAGCGATTCGCGTATTCTTCTCAAGTTCTCGCGTTGTTCTCGCGTTGTTCTCCACTTTTTGTCGGTTTTTTGGTGCGAGACAAAGGAGCGCGAGAACGTGAGAACAGGCGAGAACGGAGCGATGCCAGACGGGGCACGCATATTCGCCGGCAGAAAAACACAATGCCAGTCCCGTTGTGCGAAGGACATCTGGAGTTGCTCCCCATTTTGTAGTTGTAAGGCGGCGGAGAATGTTATTGCGCGAGCCGACCTTCATTTTTGTTTTGTGACAATGTGCTTTATAGCATAGTGACCTGTCTAAAGTTACCCCAAGGTATTTTGGGAACTGTTCATGGGCAATGTTAACTTCTTCCCATGTGAGTTTGAGGGTCCTATTGGCTTGTAGGTTGCGTAGATGAAAGACACATGTTTGGGATTTAGATGGATTGGGCCTAAGACCATTCTCCCTGTAGTAAGTCCCAAGTTCGTTCAAAGCCGCAGATGAGCTGCGTCTGGCCAGTATCATATCTACATACTAATTCGAATGAGCTGTGTCTGGCCAGTATCATATCTACATACTACTTTAAATGAGTTGCATCGAAACAAACAGAGAACGTCATATCGCCGAGATGACCAGAACGTCGTACGTTTGACAAAGAAAGATTCATTCAAAGGGTCTAATGAACTGGGAAAATAATATTTTGGCGAAAACAATCTATCAGCAATCTCAGCACGCACTATCCGAAGGCGTTCGAAGAAAACTTGCATGGAAGAATAGCAAGGAACGTGTCAATGTTAAAAAAATATTATACATAGGCAAGCCAGGCTTGCATTTGCAAGAACAAATGGAAAATGATTAGAGTCGAAAAAAGTACTTTTTCGAGACGAAACCAAAAGAAACAGGTTCTGACTGTAAACAATATGCACAGCACCCGCCAAATAAAGCATTTGACTAAAACTCCAAATAAATTATAGGTAAGTACACAAAACTGACATTATGTATAGAAGCTTGGTAAATGCAACACCCGAAGCATCAGGAAATGATGAATGATGTGGTCGTTCCTATATTGGGCAAACAAAACTTACTATAGCCGAACGCATAAAGGAGCACATTGCAGCAGTTAAGAACCGCCAAGTTAATAAATCAGCGATAGCAGAGCACCTTGTGGATTCAGGGCCTAATCACTTGATTGAACTTCATGATCCTAAGATTCTTGCAAACGAACGCCAGTATTATAAGCGAATAATTCGTGTAGCAATCGAAATCATAAAATATCCGAATTTCAATCGTGAGGATGGATTTAGGCTCCCGTCATCATGGAATCCGGTCATAAGTAGATGCAGTGCACGTGTCGTAATATGAACTTTCGGTGTAAATCTTCTTCTTCTTCTTCTATATGTATATATTTTGTTGTTTCTTATGTTATTTTGTTGTTTTTTATCTTTAAAGGGTCTTGGTCGTTTTCCCCTACGATGGCCAGTCGGCTTGGGAGAGTTTGGTGTTTTCTATTTGGTTGGTTATCTGTGGTCAAAAAGTTAACCTTAAATAAAAAATATTATATGTGCAATTTAAAATAATCATTATAACTGAAAACTGTACCATTAAACTAAAACAAATTAAAGACTTTTAATAACTTATGCTTAAAGTTATTCATATAGCACTCGTTTCAAGCACAAGGTTTTCCTGCTTCATTTGCCAATGCATAAGAAATCTTCTAAAACCATGAATACTCTCCAGGCCTCTTATTGGTGGCGGGATGTTATTCCAACATCTCGTTGCAGCATAGCGGACACTACCTTTAAATGCAACGGTTTTATGCCGCTGTGTCAGCAGCTGCAACGAGTTGTAGCGAAGTTCGCAGGATCTAACGGACAACGGATTTTTCAGCTTCTCAAATAAATACTTAGGCGCATCGTGCTCCAAGACTCCAAAGAGAAGAGCTATTTAATACGAAGCAATATTATATAGGTATACTTTTAATAAACAAAGTTATTTGACCTCTTATGCCAGTTTCGTTATTGTTACACATACTATACCTACATAAAATTAAATTATTAAGTACGATTGCAATTTTGCTATTTTCCCTTTTGACACGCTCTATCATAACAAGTCAGTAACACGATGTCTTTGGCATTAGATATGGGCGGTACCACACCGCCTGTCAACTTCTCGACTCCGACAAAGGCACGTTTATCATCAACGAGAGCGACGGGGAAGGTTTGACTCCATTGCACATTGCATCTCGCGAGGGTCACACCCGCGTGGTTCAATTATTGCTGAACCGAGGGGCTTTGCTCCATCGCGACCATAATGGAAGAAACCCCCTTCACCTCGCGGCTATGAGCGGATACACGCAGACTATTACATTGCTGCATTCTGTGCATTCGCATCTTCTTAATCAAGTTGACAAGGATTTGGTAAGTTCGTCTTTATTATGTTACGTTTCACGACTGCCAAATAGCGCTATGTGTCACATAAAGTCCAACATAAATTATAGACCAGCAGTGCTTATCTTACTAATATCTATACAATAGTGTATTCGAAACTTATTTGGAACTTATTCGTACATTATGAAACAGACCCTTAGTACATAAAGTACCCGAAGGGTTCCAATAACTGACCTATGCTGATGTCCGTCTGTGTCTGTCATAGTTATCTTTTGAATCGAAATAGGCAGATAAGAGTTTTCACATTACTGAACTGCTCGTATAAATAAACCAGTATGCACTAAATTGCGGGACGGAATAGCCACATGACAGCAGATTGGTTTCAGAACACGGCTCTTCATCTTGCCACAATGGAAAACAAGCCGAAATCAATCGCCCTGCTCCTCTCTATGGGTTGTCATCTCACTTACAACAACTTGGATATGAGCGCGATTGACTACGCCATTTACTATAAGTTTCCGGAATCTGCCCTGGCTATGGTCACGCATGAGGAAAGGTAAATTATCTTACATGATGTTTTTTCTTCTGCCCATAGAAGTAGTACAATTATGTTTAATTCTTGTAGTAGGAAACTAGGAGTTATTCAATAATTTGACGACTACAAAATAACTTGATAATGTACTTTCCAGGGCCAAGGAAGTAATGGCACTGCGTTCCGATCGGCATCCTTGTGTGACTTTAGCGTTAATCGCCTACATGCCTCGGGTTTTCGAAGCGGTACAGGACAAGTGCATCACTAAAGCAAACTGTAAGAAGGACTCGAAGAGCTTCTACGTAAGTTATCATCTTTTATTTACCACTCTTAGACAACAATTGACCTCACCTGAATAATTATTTCCTGTAAAGGTTTTTTTTAACTAAATTAATACTTTATTTTATGAATAAGTGAGGTGAATGTCAGGACCGTAGCAAGTTTTTTTTTTGTTCTGACGCAGAATTACCAATATGTAAAAAAAAATTAAACCATACGACGAATTCGCATAATTGACACTCATCTATTCTGCAAGGTAGGGTACATAAATATGAATCCATGTTATTATAAAATAGTCATCGTGTACCTACACAACTATTAAGTTATTTCTAACGAGTATAAAGAATCATAGTTTTTGTAAAGGAATGACTTAGTTTGCCCCATTGGTACGAATATTTTATGAGTAACCTGTGGTCTAATGTTTACTTGTTCACTTAGATCAAATACAGCTTCGAGACCCTATGCCTTCAGCTAAAAAGCGAAGAATGGAAAGGCGATTCGCCAAACATTCCCCTGCCGGCGCTCAACGTAAGTTTGCGATGTTAATTAATTATTTATTTTGTATGCAGATAAAATACTCTTTCAAATTCTACCAAAAAACGAAGGATCAGGTTGAGGCGCTGAGACTGGCGCGGAACGATCCAAAGTTTCGTCCAGAACCGTTGAGTGTGATCAACGTGAGTCGAACCGTTTCGTGTCGGTGGGATGAGAACCTCGCTTTAGCTTATACACACTCTTAGTTAACTGACTAGGTGGAACGTTGTACAGTTCGCCAAAAATAGAAGAACGTTTACATTTAAAAAATTTATTTTGACAGCATTGCTTCTGAGGGTCCAACTGTGCTTTTGCTTTCACATAAGTACAAAATATATTTATTATTATCGTTGGACCCCAAACTAAATAACTATAAGGATTAATTTAAACAATATTTTGATAGCAGAAACAAAAGAGCTTCGAACGAAAGTTTAACAGTAATTTATCAGAAGAATATTCCAGATGGAACAGTCTGACTCAAGCTGTGACCTGACCTGCTATTTCATCAATAGCCTCTGCCCAGGTCCATTTTCTCTCTTGCTCTTGTTTACTTCAAATAGTATTTCTTTCTCAATCTATCATGTCCTACTTCTGGGCAAAGGTGGGGTCTTCCCCTTTAACCTCTACTCTTTGCGCTCCAAGGCAAGTTGTCAGGGCAATTGGCCTTGTAAATCTTGTTTAAATTCCACCAAAGTGCTTTATTGTCTTAAGCAATGGATATGGTTTTTGTTTAAAATGATAAGAAATGATATAAATGTCTCTTTCTGAAGAAAGTGACTACAAAACTGAACATACACCACGCTAGCCATGCTTTTTACACTGGTGATGGGTTTTTATGTTTGGGAGTATTTTACTAACATATTTTTGTCCGAGTGAGTTTTATTCCTAAGGTCGGAGGTTCGATCGAATTCGGCCGTGAATTAATCAATTTTAAAAATCGAAGAAATATTTTGTTTGAAGGAAAACATCGTGACTATTCCAGTTGTTTTCTACTAACGTCGATGGGCTTGCAACCTGTCACGTATGAAATGTTAACTTCTTCAAAATGCGGGCATGAAGGTACCAAATAAATATTATGACATACCTTTGACTACCCGCTTATACAACTGCATTTGACAGGATCTTAAAGCCTGAAGATTCAAAAGAACATATCTTCCGTACCTTGGGAATACAGTCATCATAACATCATTTTAATTTATATTTTTGTAAATACACAGCCAGTTATTGTACATACACAAAACCTAAGTTATAATAATTGTGATGTAAGTACCATAAATTACAAGCTTGGTTTGTCAGGAGTATCTGCCACTCTACTCAAGTTCATTTGATGTTGGTTAATCTTTTGATTTAAGTTTCCACCAACATAAGCAGACTGCTATTATTGGCACGATGTACATATTTCAGTAAAGTAGGAATCTGGTCCCGGGAAACTTTTTGTCTCTGTTTTTATATTGTTCGTTTAAAATACAGCTGTCAAACAATCCGCGTCATTGTTGAATATCTGCCATATATACCGGCCATATAAATATATTACCTTGTCGTGAGGATTTAAAGCGCAAATTTATTAATTTAAAAGATAAATATAAACTTATTCTAGTAAGAATAGTCTATCCATACCTGTACTTATTAAAATTAATGAATTACATACTTATTATATAATCATCTTGTCGTATCAAAAATTCAACATTGTTTTATAATAATATCAATCAGAATTGCATCAGTACGTTGAGACTAATACTACATATTATGACTAATTTATAGTTATAGTCTTATTCTACATTTGTTTTAAGATTTATCAGTATTTGCAGTTTTCTTGGTAGCTATATCTCACGGAAAACTAAATACAAACTTAATCTTACTAAAATGTGAAGTAAATGATGTCAATTTCAGGCAATGGTAGTTCACGGGCGCGTCGAATTGCTCGCTCATCCTCTCAGTCAAAAGTATTTGGAAATGAAATGGCATTCGTATGGAAAATATTTTCACCTTGTGAACCTGCTATTCTACTGCATATTTCTGGCTTTTGTGACTCTCTTCGCATATCTCTTGATGGAACATGTGGATCTGAATGCGACTCGGAATGTGGACACTCAAACAAGCAAGCCTGTGCTTAATCAGACAGAGCAATCTCGCAGTAATGCAGGTAAAATCATGTTTGGTATCATTGACGTCTTACCCAGGGGTAGGGCTGGTAATCTCTGGGTAAGACGTCAATGTTTGGTATACGAGTATTCATGGTCTCACTTTGACACTGTTGTGCGTCTGGAAAAGTTGACGCTGCCATATGAAGTAATAAACTGTCAGGCTTTGCACTCCAAAAGACTTGTGCCGAATACTAAAACGCCAATTAAATAGTTAAGGCGGTATTAATCATTAAGAAAGTTATTTTTTTACAAAATGACAAATTATTTCATGGATAAGCACCATTTAATTAGCGTTTGAGTATTCGAGCGTTAAAAAGTATAACAAAACAGTAATTAAATGCTCATTCGAAATTATACATCTAACTAATAAATCAGGAAGGAAACCTACAATAAATACTTTAAATATTTGTGTATTAATTCTACCTTGTTATTTTACAGACAATGCTGACGACGGATTGGGTAAGTAAAACGTTTCAAGCATCTAAAAACCCACATCGTATGTAGACACTGTTATCTTGTAAAAGATCTAAGAACTTTTTTTCAGCGTTCGAAATGCACCTTACGTTATTCGCCAGTGGTGTAGTGGTGCTCGTTTATAACGGCTTTTGCGTGGTTCGTGAGGCGTATAACTTGAAGCAACAGAGGTGGCATTACATTGTTGACCCGTGGAATCTGGTCTCTTGGATGCTTTACATCAGTTCAACCATCACTGTGTACCCGTCAGTCTTTGGCCGATCCAACGTTCACGATATGCAGGTAACATATTGCAAAAAAGTAGTGGAAATAAGAATTTTCGGTGTGAACACCCGTGTGTGAAAACTACGGTTTGCACAGTAACGAGATCATTACTAGATACAAATTACCGTTTAGTATCTCAATCTTTTATCCTTTGAATTCATCATTGTTCGAGAGACTGAATAAATACTTTTATGCGGACTCTTGGTAACGAAATTAGTTAACGTCTGTTTGTTTTGTCCCAAAACTTTTGTGTATAAAGCAGATTGCGTCAAATATTCGTTACGGAAAAGAGCCCATTTTAGTATAGTATTTACAAGGGCGGTGTTGTGGGTATCCATTATTTGTTGTATTCAAAATTAAACCGAACTAATCTATAGGTAATATACATATTAATAATAATAATAATAGGAAATTTAAAAAAAAAATTGCTTTGTGATTACTGCGCTATCCGATGTGGGCACTCGTTTTAAATTATTGATAAAATATGAATGTGTGTGTGTGAAATTGTTATCAGAATAGCTAGAGGTACCATAGTGGCGTTTCAGATGTTGCCAAAACTAAACTAATTTGACAGAACTAAAATAAATGCCATCCTTTTTATTTCCATCGTAATGAATGGGACGGCAAGAACTTAAGTGGTGTCACATTCGTTTTGGCGTCATCTGAAATTTCTCTCTTCGTTACTTTGCGCCTTACGTCTCAGAGCAACCCTGGTTTTCAGACTGGGCCTATTTATGAGATGTTTATTAATTTTAGTTCTCAGCTGCGTCTATCACGATATTCTTGGCGTGGGTGGAGTTGCTGCTACTCCTGCAAAGGTTCGACCAAGTCGGCATCTACGTGGTGATGTTTCTCGAGATATTGCAAACTCTCATTCGTGTACTCATGGTCTTCTCGATCCTGTTCATCGCCTTCGGTCTATCCTTTTACATTTTATTGTCAAAAGTGCGTTTACAGATGGTATTTATATTTCAATTTATGTAATTCGTGTCCGTTGAGGTTTGTGGCTTTTTTAGTATTTAGTTAGAGAAAATACTAAAAAATTAAAATATTAAAACAAGTTGAGTCTAAGGAGCCTTATCAACGATGTGAAAAGCTCAACTGATCGAAGTCACTGACATAAGCATGCCTAAGACACGTTGAAGGCAAACAATAATTATTATAACAATTGGTAATTGAGACTTCAATATAACCACATACAACTTTTTAAACTTTCGTGATTTTGAACAATATAAACTCTTAAAACGTGATATTTACCATGATTCGTAGATTTATGAGTTTTCCGATATTTCACAGTTGCATGCGTCATAAGTTATTGTGAGTATGTACTATGTAGGTAGTCACTGGCTGACGAAACAAATCATGGTAAATGCCCCGTTTTAAGTGTTTATAATATAACCATATTACACTATATTTAGATAATAATCTTCCAAGTTTCAAGTAGGTACCTACAAGCTAATCCTTATCTTGGGGTATATTATGTGTTTCCAATGGCACCATAAGCTTTACCTGACTAACTAGAACAACTACATAGCTCTTAAGAATTTGTTCACTAAGCCACTTGTTTGCTTGCGTTCATGACGTCATGAAAATAATGTCTTTTGTTAGTTATTTGAGTATGAGAATAGCCAAATAGTAAGTTCATAACTTTATTAGGTAAGCCTAGTTATAGAAGCAACCGTTGTTAACAATATGCCTTACCACAAGAATATGTGGAAATAAATGTACTCAGTCAGCGGTACAATTAACTGCCCACTTTGATATTTCGAGATTTAAATTTCCCCTACTTACAATGCATACGAAAAAATAAAGTAATGGGGGTAGTTTTGAATGGTTTTTGTACCGAAATATATTTCACGTTGGACTAATTTATGTTCCTAACTTACAATTGCGATAAAATCAAAACTTGCTACCTAGGCTACAGGTTAATTGTGCCGCTGATTATATTAGTAGTTTGTGCGAAAATTTGTTGTATATTGTTTATGCTATGCATATAGTGTTGCTTTGCGACAGTATTTGCCTTGCGAACGAGACATAAAGCTGATACATTTTCAGGGGAACCACGTGTCATTCAACAGCATACCACTCTCTCTAATGAGAACATTCGCCATGATGCTGGGCGAGCTAGACTTTGTCGGTACATACATACAGCCGTACATAAAGTCTGAGGATCAATGGCTGCCGTTTCCAACTCCAACTTTTCTCATCCTCTGTATGTTTATGGTGCTGATGCCGATTCTCTTGATGAATTTACTCATCGGTCTCGCGGTTGGCGATATCGAGAGCGTTCGACGAAATGCGCAACTGAAACGGCTTGCGATGCAGGTTATTCTATTTTCTCTAGTGATAAAACATTATTTTATATGCGCTTTAACACGAGCTTTAAACGGTGAAGGAAAACAACGTGAGGAAACCAGTTAGCTTTCTAGCAGCGTCGATGGGCTTGCAACCTGTCACGTATGGAAAGCTAACTTCTGCAAAATGTGGGCATGTACCAAATATGTATTTGGACATACCTCTGACTACCCCATTCGACATCTGAAAAAAGATCTATAGTATTACATAAAGATCAGAAAGAAATGTCTATCGCACCCAGGGATACTACAATCGAAGATAAACAAACCCTTAGTACTTATAGTTTTTGCAATTTTGCTGGCTCACGAGTACCTACGTTAGAATCCGTTAGATCTTTTTGTGTTTTTCATGCCCATTTTTTCATAGAAAACTTGCAACAAATAGAACGTAATGCGACTTGCTTTTGACTAAAGTATTTTTCTTAATCCACAGGTTGTTTTGCACACGGAATTGGAACGTAAACTACCAGCTTTCCTACTGGAGAAGGTGGACAAGAACGAGCTCATAGAGTACCCCAACAATAACAGCTGCAAACTTGGCTTCTTCGACCTTATCCTACGCAAATGGTTCTTCAACCCTTTCTCTAACGATGGTAACTTTACTGACTATTGTATTTGATTATCTATAAACCAATGTATGGCAATACCATAGTATATTTTTATAGTGTTAAACCACACTTAGGCATTTCATTTATAAATGAAATTCTTATATGAATATGATCTTACTGATAGTTTCGAGCTACGACATTAGGGCTTCGTGGCCGAGTGGTAAGGCAGTCCGGCTTGAGGTCGATCGCTTGTATCTCGCGGGTTCGAATCCCGTCGAAGCCCAAAACTTTTAGTAATATTTTTCATTTATCAATGTATGGCAATATTAATTTATAGTAAGTTGCGGGTGTAAAAAAGGTGGGAACGTATTACTGACATATCAGTAATGGGTCCCCGAGACGATCAAGTGCACTTGACAAGTCTCACGTGATTGACGATTTCACTTGACGAGGGACTTGACGCGACTTGAAGGTGCCATCAAGTTCACGTAACGCAGTCGTTCGCCCTTTGCCCACGAAAGTGGTCGTCGAAAAATTTATAAAGAAGTTGGTTCTTAATACATAAATTTTTTTCTTCAATAATTCTTCGGTGTAGGTAGGTTTAGATACTCGAAGTGCTTTGACTATGCTTGTTAAAGCAACCGACCTTTTGTTTTTATCCGCATAATCCTTACTTTTAATTTTCCACAGTGCAGGATAATCTCTATAGAGAGATATTAATAATATCACAAAATCACGCTCGGTAATTAGGTCGGCACTTGCCGCCAAAGCCACGTCTCGGTCCGGTTCGTCGTCCGCCATGTTCGATGTTCCGGCCGCAAATGAATAAAAACTTGTCAAGTCGCGTCAAGTCGCATCAAGCGCAAGGTAGTCAAGTGCCGTCAATCAAAATTTCTGTCAAGTCGGTCAAGCCCGTAGATTACTTGACGGGACTTGTCAAGTCAACGCTGTAAACGATCAATATTCACTTCAAGCACGTAGACTTGTCAAGTGCACTTGATCGTCTCGGGGACCCATAACTAATACTTGTCTGTGACAAGTATTGTGCATGTTTTATACTTTTTAGTAAACGCAGGGATAGTGTCTTACCCCAGTCAATCTAAGCTTTTGAAATAACAATAATTCCCGGAAAGCTGAATTTTGGTGGAGAGCTTGGTATTACCATTACAAATAAAGTGTTAAAAGTCCCCATCGATCCCATGTGTGCGTCACGAGTTATTCGGGGTCAAAGGTCAAAATTTAAGGTTTCTTAGTTTTTTTTCGAAAACGGTAAGTTTTATCAAAACAAGTTTCAGCCCAAAGTTGTAGATCTTAAAATTGTCTACAAAAATGGTCCCGATAATATTTTTCCTAAGAGTTACCATTCGTGAGTTATCGCGGTGGAAGCGAGCGGACCACGCGGCCTACTAGGATGGAGAAAGACCGCGATTTGCTTGCAGCGAGTGCACCACGCTTTTTTTTCACACTGAATTAGGGGGCTCGTATGGAATCTCGTACTGCACAGGGGGCTCTGAAAAGATTTCATAATACATTAAGACTCATATCATGGATTTTCAAAATGAATAAAGATCGGATTTTCCAACTCTTTTATGGTTAAATGGATTCTCTAGGATAATTTTAGGAGAGAGAGAATTAGAGAGAGAAACCATAAAACCTAGAGAATCCATTGGAAACCATAAAAGAGTTGGAAAATCCAATCTTTATTCATTTTGAAAATCCATGATATGTGAGTCTTAATGTATTATGAAATCGTTTCAGAGCCCCCTGTGCAGTACGAGATTCCGTACGAGCCCCTAATTCAGTGTGAAAAAAAAAGCGTGGTTCACTCGCTGCAAGCAAATCGCGGTCTTTCTCCATCCTAGTAGGCCGCGTGGTGCGCTCGCTTCCACCGCGATAACTCACGAATGGTAACTCTTAGGAAAAATATTATCGGGACCATTTTTGTAGACAATTTTAAGATCTACAACTTTGGGCTGAAACTTGTTTTGATAAAACTTACCGTTTCCGAAAAAAAACTAAGAAACCTTAAATTTTGATGTTTGACCCCGAATAACTCGTGACGCACACATGGGATCGATGGGGACTTTTAACACTTTATTTGTAATGGTAATACCAAGCTCTCCACCAAAATTCAGCTTTCCGGGAATTATTGTTATTTGACCACTAGTTTTCTGTTTAACTTGACCGGTGTATCTTGCAACCTGTCTGTATACTGTCTGTAAACTTTGCTTATTGGACACTTATGGTACATTGTTTGTTTTTTGTTTTTCGTGTTACTGTTTTAATTTAATTTTTATTTTGCTTGTTTTATTTAATGTTTTTTTTTCTGTGTTTGTACCAAATAAACTTTTTTCTATTTATATTTCTTCTTTTCTATTTCTAATGTTACTAACTAATGCCCGAAACTAAAACGATAATTTAATATTTTTAAGGCCGTATCAACCATCACATGAGTGAAGTTATTTTTTGACAGATTTGTATGGATTAATGTCAAATTATGACATATTAAAGTACCACTTACCTACTTTAATTAGCGTTTCAGTATTTGAGGGTGCCTTTGTGTCAGAAGTACCATTGATTTGTACCATTGATTGTACAAGTGACACAACGGAGGCATACCATGACGTCTTATTTAGCGATTCAGTTTAGGTTCTGACTGTCAAAACGTCAGCGCCTTAGTTTACGTCAAAAGTAAATCGTAGGACCTAAACTGAATCGCTATAAACGGTCATGGTAAGCCTGCTGGACTTCTGACTGGACTGTGGCCCGTCAGTCCTGATTATGATACGAGTAGGTACGTCAGGACTGACGACTGCTCGACTCGACAAAGTCAGCATCATCCAAAAAATATATTTTTAGCCGCACCATTTTTTAAACCGCCTCATCCTAAAGCGTTAAGAAGTTTGTAATTGATAAAACAAGCATGTAAAACGTCTTGGGTTTTTTTATTTTTCGAATCCTGCCGGTGTCATAACTTTTATTAAGATTTTCAAAATTTTCTCATCTAAAACGTCTGTCGATGATATTAATAAGTACAAAAATGTCATTAGTTGGTTTGGACCTGGTGCTGGAGACCAGCGAAGACTACTTGGTGGCTGAGATGGAGACAAACAAGCGTCGCATTGAGAAGCTAGTCGTCGCAATGGAACAACAACAGCAACTCATGAGATTAATGGTTCAGGTCAGGGAGTCTATACTTGTGCTCATTCGTCTATCTATACTTGTTCTCATTGGGCTATACTTGTTCTCATTGGGCTATACTTGTTCTCATTGGGCTATACTTGCTCTCATTGGTGTGTACTTGCTCTCTAGCTTACTTAAAGACGATGTTGCGAATAACCAGCAATGCGTAAGTGTGCTTTCTAGTTTCGAGATTTTTTTAATGCATGTCTTACCGAATATTCCATTAATTAGTGGAACGATATATTTTTTTGCTTAATGAAGACTGTACAGTATACGTCTCAAATTGACGCCGCCACTTATTTTATTTTAACGTTTAGTTTACGTTACGTTTTATTATTACGTTTTTTTGGATTCGAAAAACCGGCTGTTATAGCCAGCTGGCTGTAACACAGTGTTACTAACTCTCAAAAATATTTATTCTTAAAGTTTGTGTCAAAAACTCCTAAAATTGCCTTATTAATGAGTTGTTGAAAAAATAAAATATAGTTTTACAGAATGCAATGATTTAGAAATAATAATTTTCGGGCTCGTCATCAGTCTTTCTGAACGTCATAAAAACCCTAGCTTTGTTGTAAAAGGTCAAATGTTGTTCTGAATGTGGAGGAGGAGGCTCCCTTCACATTTAGAACAACATTTGACCTCCTAAGTGTCATCTGAGCGGTGAGATATTTGTTGAGTGGCGTTTTAATATTTGGTATCCTTTACATTGGCGGGTTCTCTACCTATCAGGCTATTTTTAGAGCATTTGAATTTGCATTATCCAGATCAAAACTTCCTTTCCTTAGTGAATTCCTAACTATGTGGTTTGTCTTCCTAACATATTTTGAGTTTGTAGAGTCGATTGTATATCTCAGTGTTTCAGTATGTTTTATTAAAGTTGTCGTATGTCTGTCGCACTGTCTGTCGAAAACTAGAATGTTGCTTTGCTGATGCATGCAGTTTACCAAGCATTAAATGTTGTCTTTTTCATGGGTTAAAACTTCTAACCATAGAATTTATCATCTTCAGCTGATGATAAAAGACGAATGTGTCCACAGACTTAAAACTAAAATAAAAATTTTATTTATCAAAATGTAGACATTTGGTTGCTCTGGGTTTGATTATGTTTACTTTTCATTGCAAAAAGCTCATCGTGGAAAAGGGTTTATTTTTAATTCATTTTGAAAAAAGAATGGGCAATTCCCTTTACCATCACTGAATAATTTTAGTAACAAAATAAATTAAATAAAGATAAAATTAAATAATAGTAAATATTGTAGAAAATGGAGATCCGCACAGAGGCGGATGATGTCGACGAAGGCGTGTCTCCGAATGAAGCGCGCGTGGTGCCTCGTTGGAGTTCGCCGCGCATTCGGCGCCTGCGCACCGCTAACTCCTTCAACAAGGGCCACTAACACCGAACACCTTATGCTCAACTCACACTAACATGGAAGGGAATCGGCGCGCACTTTTGTTGTCATAACATTTTAAAATTTATCTTTATCACCATTTTGCTTGAGAAACTTCAAACGCAGGCGACCACAAGCGACCGTAAGCGGCGCCAAGAGCACATTTCAAAACGTTTTAATACAATGCATTATAGTACTAGTCATAAGGTTTAAAATCACATGACAATAAACTGCGCGTGTCGCTTCCCTTTTATCTTGGTGTGAATTGGCACTTAGTATTTGTTAAAAAACTATGTCAAAGGACAACAAAATCCCACCTCTAGACTTCTTCAACAACGTAAATGTTTCACGCTTATGCGCGAAAGAGATTGACGTCTCTAAGAATTAACTCTTATATCTAATTACTCATAAATATTAAATAGATGTGCTTCAGGTGGGAAACTTTGAGATCACTATATATTTAGATTTTATTTATTATATAGAAAATAATCCCCACGAACCTGTACTTCCTGTATGATATAAGTACCCACCCATCTATACTTTCAAATTACTTACCAGCGCGATAAGTTAAATTGTTCATCGACTGTTTGTTGACAGTTTCCAAACGAAAATACAGAACAAAAAATCATCACGATGGAAACATAGGTACATGGTTAAATCGTGAAGAGTTTTTGTTACCTTACTACCTTCTCAAAGCCTACATACATCTTGATAATAATAATGCAAGATCATAACAACTCCATACTTGCTATAGCTGATAAGTTTATGTTAGTATAAAGGATTAAAATAATTATGTAACTATACCTTAAATAAACAGACGACAAATTATTTTGGTGATTTAGATTTTTTATAAAACTACTCATTTTTGAGAAATAAAAACAGAAAATAAATGAACTTAAATGTTTACGTAAATATGAAGTTTTGACAAAGACACAGTATTTACCTAATGTACTGTTACCATACAAAAGATATCTGTCTTCGCCGTTTTCGACCACAGCGACTGATTTTAACTGGACAGGTACATTTATTATAATAGCTATATTATATATTAAATAGCTATAATATATAATAGCTATTATATATTAACTACTTAAATAAATGATGATGTGATACTTTCATGTGAAGTTTTATTTAAACCTTTATTAGTATCCAACTATTTAATTCAGAATTCCTAACCAAATGCCAAATATTTGTGATCAAACATGCCAGTTCAATATGAAAGGACTTCTATATTAAATATACCCACAATATACAGTAAAAAAAAATGACAGAGCAAATTTAGCTGGGTCATTGGACTTTACTGTAGTAAGGAGGCAAGGAATGTCATGTGTCACTCAAGACCACAGAACATATATACTCTGACGAGCTCAAGACCTAATCGCTTGCGCATATCGGTGATTGGGTCATCTCCCATGACCAGGGTTCCTCCATGTCTTACTCATTTGATAGCTCCGCTCGCTCTTGAAATGTTTTGGAAATTGTGGCTCTTGGATTCGAGGTTTGTAGTTATCTAGTTGAATGATATTACCAAGGACGATGTAGTATTGCCATGTTTTCTGTAGCAAGCAAAACCCTGCATTGTCCAATAATTTTGGAGTCAAACTCCGAACCTCATTAGGTTGGTTGGTAGGTATAACCAGTATAACTGATAAAATTGGACACTCCTGATTATTTATATCAATGTTACTGGGCTATTAAACCCATTAGGAGTGTATTAATCACGACCACAATGTTCAAGAAGCCTCCCATTAATAATGAAGGCTTCTTGAACATTGTGATTGTTTGTATGAAAAAACAACTACAATGTTCTTAAAAAATCTTAAATTAATTTCGCGCTTTACAAGTTTTGCTCTTTTATTCTTTGTCCTGTGAGTTTGTTTCAATCTATTCTGTGTGAAATATCACTGTAACTTAGTTTTACAACATCGCAATAAAGTATCAGGCAGGGAGTCTATGGAGCGGGTTGCAAGTTTATTTCGTAGTTTGGTTTTCGCCAAGTTTAACTTTACTGAATACACCGCTCACAATCAGCGTTTCCGTGAGGCAAAGTAGATTCGACTATGAATCATCAAAAGTAAGGCATCTAAGCATTAAATTTTTTTTTCCGTCGAGCCATATCTACCTGAACTCCATCATTGCTTATTTTTAGAAAAGGTTATAAATCTATATTTTTAGCTTTAACGAAAATAACCATTGTAAAACATTGGCATTGGCCTTGGGCTGTAGTAGTAACATGTAGCAATATAGGTAATTACTTAAATTAACGTAAATAAAATAAATAATTATCCTTGAACATTTCACACAGCACAGAATTCGTTATATACTTTTCTCTCACATAATTATGATGAGAGTAGTTCTAAGTGATTGTTACGTAACGGCAATAGTTATTATGTTCGTTCCGAATCGTTGCCGTTTGGAGCTAAACAAACAGGACTTATCGTAAATTGGCCATTGTCACCATCGCAATGTAATAGGTGAAAATTCCGGCCTTCATTGTTCCCCTTCCCGTTAAAATGTTATATATATTGAAATGAATATAGTATACGCATTTTATAATTCATATCTTTGCTCAGGCTAACATCAAAAGCTGCAAAATTTTATTTATGAGTCGTCATTTGTTTTATAAGTACTACAAGTTAATAATGGAAATCAAAATGTTCATCGTTATATTAGTATTCATAAACCTGTGTAAGACAAATGACTTAAAAAAATCATCTTTGGGAAATCGTGCGTATGGATTATTATCGAAACTTAACAGAGGGCATGGTGTTGGTGGTATGAAAAGAATTCAAAACAATGAGTCGAAGTTTTGGCCGATACAAAAAGAAAGCCGTTGTAAGTATTTTTCTCTAAGTGTCGTTGTTCCCATTTAACTCTCGACAAAAGCACATTTTGGTAAGTTTTGTCTAAACTTTTCAATAAGTAGGTATGAAGCACTACATTTTCTGTTAAAAAAAAATAAGAAGCGTGATTTTATACCTTAAATACCAAAAGCTGAACTGATGAAATTACAATGCAAAACCTTATTTTTTTTAAATATAGAAAGCAACTTCGGGGTTTTGGTTAACTACTTATATTAATTTCATCTATTAACTTCAGATATTATTTTAATTTTACAATGCTATTACAGTACTAAAGCTAAAGCACCAAAGCGACGATGAAAATCCTATTTAACCTAAACATGCTATGTCTGACACATAAAATCTACAACCATATCTGTGAATTTCGTCACACTAATATTGAATATATTAACAAGGCTGCCTATTCAGTTAGATCTTCGCCTGTCCGTTGTTCTGCTTTATATAACTTGTCACGTTCTGCGAAAGTACTCTTCTAAGATTGAAAATGAATGTTCAGCTTTTCTAATAATTTTAAGTACTCGATCGTATCTAAACTGTCGGGAAATATCAAATCTCTCGCCATGCGGTAGGTTTTTTCTTCGGATGCAGTGAGGAAAAAGCTCGTCTTTTTATTCCAGACTTATCGGTATAGTCTTGAATGTCGCTTGCCGTGCAGTACTGAATAAACCGACTCTTAAAAATGCTCCACTCTTGACTTCGGTAATCAAATGAGAGATTGCCGCCAAACATCATCATGCTCGATTGACCTCGTTCTGATCTATTTGAAACGCTGTTCTCCAGCATTGCAAACTTTAATGTATACTTGTAGTATAATAAAAATCCATATCGCATGAAACGTTAAAAATACTATATAACATACTTAATCCTAAAATAATATTTACTGAAATAGCATCGCTAAATACGCACTGTCAAGTACGACTATATTTATGATAAAAATATGGCTAGTTGTATCTAATTGTAAAAGCATCACCATTATTTATTTTCAACTATCTATAAAAATGACAATACGATGATTTTCGCCACAAAACTATTATTATAACAGGGGGCTATCATCATCCTATTCTTAGACGGTACAAAATAATTCAGATATACTCTAACATTTATTTACTATTTAACGAATAACATGCTGAGAAAGGGACAAAAATGTCACACAAAATAGTGCGAATCTTGGCGGCCTTGTCCAATTATCACTTCAATTCCTGGCATAGGCTTAAGAGTCTTCAGTTAAGACTGTGCTGTGGTGTGGTATGAAAGGATGGTACGAGTTATGATAATGATGCTTATTTAAAGTTAAAAAAATACTGAGCGAACAAACAAAGCTGCTGCGTTGTAGAGGGGTGGTACCCACAAAAAAACTTATGTAGTGAAGTGAAGCACAGCATGTTGAGCCAAGATGGTTTTTCTAGAGTTTCGTTGCTCATATTTAAGTGCTTTCCAACTCTGGATGTAGGTAAGTATGCAATAAATTATTTACTTTGTTTCGTAATTATCACTTCAATTCCTGGCATAGGCTTAAGACTGTGCTGTGGTGTGGTATTGAAGGATGGTACGTAATATGAAAATGATGCTTATTTATGGCGTTGATATGACCCAAACGCCTATGCCAAGTAGTACTTGAACATTTCACAGCTGCTGCTAAGGGTTGTTGCAACTTTCTAACCATCAATCGGTATACCCCATTTTCTAGGAGTGCCTTGCCAATACAAACATTTTGTGAGTTGTAAATTAGACATCCTTTTCCATTCTTTGTTAAATGCCACTTTATTGCCGCTTTCAATTATTTTACTCACCGAGAGTAAGTTTGTGGTCAGGTTAGGTACACACAGGACATTGTTTACATCAATCACAATTTTTTTATTTCTAAAACAATGTCGTGAGCTGCAGGTCTCCGGAGCATAAAACTGGCACGACCGTTTGATTTGCAACAATTATCTCCTTAGTCTTGGGTTGATTTCAAACATTTGACAGTAAGTTCATGTTACCTAAACTTAAGTAATATATTTAAGTAAACCGTAGTAAACGGTGTTGGTTTCACATTGACCCCATTATGCATATTCGACCTAAAACCTGTATTAAACCTGTATTAGCTAAAACGCATATTAAATCTGTTGCTATCTATTTTCGTTGACATATGGGTGACAAGAAAAAAACTTTCTTAAAACCTGTATTAAATTGTCAAGTTTTTATGAATAAGACCCTGAGTCTGTAATTTTATAACCACTATGTAATTTAACTACAATGTGATACTGTTTGTTTACCCCAATAAAATAAATAAATAAATTCAATTCTATTCAATTCTTTATTTCAAAAAATTAACTTTAACATAACAGAACAATTCTAAATCATTATAGCTAACAAATAAAATGTACACATAAGCAAATATCTATAAAACACAACGAATTAAAATTATAAAAACAAAAAAATAAATGTTCGAAACAATATGCGTGCTTGCGCCGGAATCTAAGTGCCAGTCTGTCTGACTGTATTCTTTTGTAAGAAAAACTGCACTAAATGCATTTGTTTTTGTTTTCTCTGCACCCGGACACTGATTTTTAAAGTGCCCAATCTGTTTGCATTTGTAACAACGAATTATTTTTTTTCTTGGCACCATGTTTTGATGTCCATTATTGTTTACAGTGACAGGAGATGACGTTCCGTACATTTCGTTCGTTCCGCTGCTAACATGGCGTCTGTGAAAATTTCTGGCGGCAAATGCACTTTCCGACTTAACCTCAAATTCTGCACTCATAAGCGTCCGCACTATGTTTATAGCCATAATCATTGTTCCAAATTTCTCCGGTAGTCCATCCAGCTAACATTATTGACCCAATCCATCGGTCATTTAATCTCGAAGCCGGTGCCGTTTAGTTTTTGAGCAGTTTCGATGATTTGGCTGACATAGCTGGTCATTGACTCGCAGTTTTCTAGGCGTACCTATACTTATAAGATTTCTCAACAAACTAATTTTACGAGCATAACCTGAGTCGTCGAACATATTCTTTAAAATCTTCCACAAACTGTGCGCTGTTGTTGCTTGTTTGATATGCACAAATAGGGAAGCATCGCCCCGCTGCCTGATGATTTCCTACAAAATGAGCATTTGCTGTTTATTTCAGTCTTGTCGCTTTTTACTGTCGTGACATTTCCAAATGGCGCATGCGCTGGTGCATCTGGAGACAACGGTACTTGCATGACTGCGCGTGAGTGCTCAGCTCGATCTGGTTCTACCAATGGCTACTGTGCCAACGGATTTGGCCTCTGCTGTATTTGTAAGTAAAACAATGTTATGCCATTATGAATATTTTTACCGTGAAGAGAATAATTACTATCTGGATGTTATCGTCAATTGATCGAAGCATTTGTAACTTCGTCCAATATGTGCCATATTTTTGGGAGGTTTTTGAATCACTAGACCTGGCAACTGGCTATAGTGTATTCGTGTCAACTCCTAAAGTATGGTAAACATCTATGTTTTTGTGACATTCAGTATAATATGTTCACATACACATCTAAATTGTCGGTGGTCTGTTGGTGATTTTCGAAAATGTTTGTGTACCGGCTGTTGATAAGTTATTGCTTCCACAGTTATGACATCATGTGGCAGCTCTACTTCTGAGAACGGCACATATTTCGTCAACTCGGGATATCCATCTTCGTACGATGGCACTGGATCATGCGAGCTTACCGTGATGAAGTCACATCCAGATGTTTGCCAGATCAGGTGATAAATATATAGACCTTCATATTTTCAAACCCCAAAGTTGTTCAGTAAATTTGATCGAAACATTGGTCTTAATGATTTTGACGTAGGATATTTATTTGATCCTGTAATTTCCGAATAAATTTTCAATATTATCTTGGTTTAATCAGTAAGTGATTATAAATTTGACTCCAGTGCTAGGTGAAATTTTTTCGACAGCGAGTTGTTTAATTGGTTTGATTGTTTGAAGCATCCCATCGAAGCAGATTTTTTTGTGGCAGGTGTTGTTGTGAATTTGTCACCTACGACAAGAAAAAAAAACTACATTTTACAACCTTTCTTCACAGGCTAGATTTCGATAGATTTACATTATCTGGCCCAGAAACAATAAACCACGTTTGCAATCAAGATCAGTTTATTGTGTCAGGAGGCAACCCGATACCTGCAATATGTGGCGTCAACCAGGGCAGTCACAGTGAGTTAAGACACATCTAAAAACCGTACTTCTATTTATACATCTACGAGTATAATAATATCCCTTTAAAAATTGTCTCATTATGAAAAGAAACGTAAGGATAATGCCTTATCAAAACTAGGGATTACAAACAAAAGGTTTACATGTTATGTTGTGCCGTGGTAGTTAGTTCTAATGTATAATAAAAAGGCTTTAAATTTGTATAAATGGACTGTATATTCAAAATTAGTTTTTACATGTGCACATTTCGTTACAATGAAATCAGAAAAAAAAGTGTCGAGTCAACGAACGTTTGACAACAGGAAACTGTCATATTTGAACACTCAAAGTGTTGCCATGGCTAATTGCCATTACAAAAATATTTGGATTTTATGTTTAGAAAGTTTTATAAACACATAAAGTTTATATTTTCGTATAAAACGAATGGTGATTTGTACCCCCACCCTGTATTATTGGTTTATTGTAGTTCATTTCTCAATCTGGCTGAAGATAGAGGCTAAAAAATAACTAATATTATATATCTCTATTAAAATGTAATACCTAACCTACTGTTGATTTTTAAGTCTTCCTTTTAATTTTTTTGCAGTGTATATTGATGCTGGTATCGGTACTACGAATCCGGTTAAACTGACATTCGTCACTAGCGGGAATTCCTTCGAGAGAACGTGGAAAGTCAAGGTGACTCAGATACCTTGCAGCACCATTTACAAAGGTAAAATCATGCTTTGTGCTGCTTTACAGAAGCTTTAAAAGTATCTGAGAAAATCAAAATACTAACAAAAATTTACATTCCGAATTTTATTAAAAAATTATGAAAAAACAAACTTCCCGAACCATTATCTCATGAAAATGCCTCCGTGCACTGTGCCGTGACGTTGGAAAGTTAACCTTCCCTATAGGTTTGAATCAAAACATTGGCAGTGTGTTTCCTCGGGCTAATTGTTATCACCGGACAACATTTTTTTTAAATACTACTAACTTAAAAATTAAATCGAGCATGTAAGATTTGGTTATAAATCTCGTTTGAACAGCCGACGAAGGCTGCTTGCAGTATTACACGGGCGTGTCTGGGCAGATGCGTTCATTCAACTACGATCTTGTGTCGGGGCTGCAGCTCAGCAATCAGGACTATGGTATCTGTGTCCGGATGGAGAGGAACTTTTGTGGGATTCAGTACACGGCTTGTCCGGATAAAGGTAAGTTTCTTAGTTAGGGTGAATGTGTCAGATGCAAAAACTGAGCTGTTTCTTTTACGCAAAAAAGAAAAATAATTCAATAAATTTTAACCTTTGAAGTCTGACTTAGCCAGATCTTTGCGTTATCTGACCTGGCATTTTACTTTCTATATGAAAAACTGAAAAGCCGGACCTAATTTCAAAAACATAGTAGAAGTCTCTCGACGTTTCTGTAAAAAACCAATACGTCACAAACCTCTGTTTTACAGTAAATAATCGGTCTCGTGCGTTTACTTTGAGCGGTAATAGCAACGGCCCTGTGAACTCTATGACTGGTTCTGGCGCTGGGCCCAACAACTGCGCCTACGACTGGCTGTTGGTGCCGTGCGCTACCAACGTGGGCCGTATTCAGCCTAACCAGGCGCTATGCACTGACAGGATCTGCGGTGGCACCTTCTCAGCAGACCTTTCAATGCAATCTTCTCCTGTCATCAGTAAGTTGAATTCTTTGAAAACGGCACCCTCCTAAATACAACGGAAGTCGAAGTTTCATTACAATTTTCGAGTTCAGTTTATTTATTTAACTGTTAACAAGTTAGTAACAACCAACATAACGTTCCTGGAAATATAACTTAAATTAAGGGACGAACCCCTGGTTTTCAGGAGAGCCAAAATACATGTAAGAATATTTTTTTGGAAATTGATCTGTACCTTTTTTTCTGACGTCCTATTGAGATACTTCCAAAGGCTTATCTTATCTTAGATTTTTGGCGGCTTTCTTACTATTTTTTCAAAAAAGCTGTACTTATTCAAAATGAAGCTCAAAACTCTTTGCGGTGATGTAAGTAACATTAGATAAAATCAAGTTATAGGTAAATTTAGCGTAAGGGTCTTTTATTCGTTTCCATTTGTTGTAAATACCTACATACAAACCTAGTAATATCACCCTTATTACTATCGAATTAGAGAACAGTCTGTCAAAATCACCAGTGACACCGTTACGTTTTACAAACCGAAAATCAAAAACAACAAAATTTCTGAAGCCTTCTTCGACGAGTACGACTACTACTACTATGACCACGACAAGCACATTTTCCGACCGACGACGAGACTGATGTGTTCGAGACCACACACGACAGCCTAGTGTATGATGGAATGAATAATGTACATTAATATTATATTATAGCTGCTGTGTGTGATGGCCTTTAGTGTGCATGATCCCGACCAGTTGTGAAAGCATTATAATGAAAAATTGACGAATTTGTTAGATCTTTAGGTAGAGTTTTTCTTGCGTTGGGCATCAGTCTAGGTAGATCTTACAAAGCCTCCAAACACCAATCAGCAATTTGTAGACGCCTTTGAACTCAGTCAAAAACAAGGCAATTTTTTTTTCTCAAACGTACGTACATGTAAACGAAATAAGGAATATCCCTTGACAAGTTATTATAATAGGTATGTGTGCCTAACATAAATAATATTATCTAACTTGTCTCTTATCTAAGAAGGTAGACATTTACTTGGCTTTTACAGCTTAAATAAATCAAAAAAAAAATACTATTAGAGGCGATGAAACAGTAGTAGATTTACTATGAAATAAGGCTAAAACAATGTTAATGACTATCTGTCTGGAACTAATGAAAATGTGTAATGAAAGAGACATTTTTTAAAGATATCTAAATTCTGAGTATTCCAGTCGATAGAGCGCAATATTTTTGATGGAACTGCATATTTAACTCATTTTTGACAAAATGTCCCTTATGTTAAGTGATACTTCCAGGGACGATAAGCTGAACCAAAAATTGTGTGTGGTGTGTGATTGAGGTAACAAATTCATATTTTTGCCCTAGGTACTGTAAAACCATTCCGGCTGTGGTTCCACACGGACAACATAGAAGCACCCGTTGACGTCGGCAATCGGGGTTTTTGTCTCAACTATGTGCAGCAGCCGTGCACTAACAGTGTTCTATAAAACGGTGGTTCTACAGCTTTATACTCTTTTATTCGCAAATGAGAGAAGTAGACTATAATTTAGATTTTTTTAGGATTTAAATATACCTAGTTGATTTAGAAGTTGATTATTGAGCGTTTTTATTTATCTTTTTGTCTTAGTCTTTCTTCAATTATAGCGCTTATTGTTCATGGACATAGGAGTGGATTTATAGTAGGTTGTGCAAGGATTGAAAGTCCTTCTCCCCCGGGTATGAGTCAGCGCCGTCGGGGACTCGGGGCCGTGGAAGAATGCGAAAGAGCCCCAATAGCCCCTGCAAAAAGGCGCCAAGTCGAAACCTCTTCGAGTTTTAGTAGGTGCAAGTCCCATATATACCTCTCGCCGCCCCCGCGGTGGGAGGGAATGCATAAGAATTGAAAGTCCTTTCGGTATGAGACGGTTTTTTAAAACTTATTTCAAGTGCAAAATTAGTTTAATACTTATTTGTAAAACCTGAATCAAGACAAGCGTTTTTTAAACGGCATTGTTGTTATCGCTGCTACTGCGGTGAATGCTGCATCGTCCTTTAGGGTTTTAAAAATATGGCTTACTGTTGTAGGTCTTCTCTTTAAAACTTTTATTGAATTGCCCATCCTACCCTTAGCGTGCGTTATTTGTTCTATGTCTTTCGCTGATATTAATACCTTAACAGAATGATGTCTGGCATCATATGGCTAACTTAAGTGGTACCTATACCTACTGGTACCGTGAATTAGTAAAAAATATAAGTTACTAGATAGTAGATAGTAGATATAATTTGAATTTACGAATTTCTAGATTGAAGGCCCTCTGGCCTGTAACTCTGGTTTTGCTTACTGTCGGTAGATATTTGACACATATATTTTTGGAAGTAATGTCAAATTATCTTTTCGCAGTAAAACCAAAGATAGATAGGTTGTTGGTTGAGACTGTCAGTTGGAGATGAGCAATTGAGGACGTCTAATAAAAATTTGTTAAAAGGCTATATTTAAGTTATTGAAATCTATGAGCTTCAATTAAGCCAATAAAGACGAAAAGGTTGTAGCGAAGAATGCAGCGGCGGAAGGACACAATAATGAGCAGATATACCACACAAACCAAGATCTACTTTTTTATTTAAAAATATCCAAAATCTAAGCTAGATAGCACCCAGTAATAGGCTAGTCAATCAAAATTAAAACCCTAACAGCCGCAGTTAGGCACATTGTGTTTGAGATTGTAATGGATTCTAATAAATGGTCTGATATTTTCATGTTTGTAAGTATTTGAATAATGATTATTCTATTGCTGATTGTGTGAAATTGCTTTGATGATTATTTGGAATATGTCTAAGAATGATAATTTAGTTGTTAATCTCATTTCAGAATAAAGAAAATGGATGATAATGATGGTTTGAGTCACCCTAACACCCCTTCTCTAACATTTATATGAACAAACTGGTACTTATATTTTTTTGGTCAAAATTATGAGACTTTAGGCAGACTCAGTTTCATCACAATATTAATACAAGTTCCAGCCAAATTAGTCTAACGCATCATAAGTCCATATATATGGTCGTCCAAGGATTTATACATCCATACAAACTTTTCATTTTAAGATTGATGCATTCACGTACGTAACGTACATGATCACGTACCTAATTAATACCAGTAATAGGCTAGTACTATATTTATACCACAATTATTTAAAATGATAATAATGATACTTTACCCTTGATTATAAAACCAATTTGACGTAAAGCTAAGTAGTTTAATATTTAAGTTGATAGCTTTATACTTACGTTGTTTAAATATTCAGATGCGACCACCGCACCGCCTGGAAAAAGTCTCACCATAGCCTTCTGTTTCGCTTATTTTAATAAAATAATAAAGAATCGAAGTATAGTCTAAATGTAATGAAATTCATTCAGCACATAAATTGGTTTGACAAACTGCGTGCAATTTGATCTAGGAACAATGAAACGTGCTTCAGCCAAACTTTTAAGGTATTACAGAACCACTCGAATCCGTAGCTTCTGCGGCCATCGTTTTACATTAAAGCAAACAGTTTCGCCTAACTGGTCAAACAGAACAGTCAAGTCGATTACAGTCTGAATTCTGAATAAAATGGCGCGTTATGCTGTTGGATCCGCCGAGCCGGTACACCTGGACATCGAAGAACCAGGTACAAGCGCGCATATAAAATTGGAAAAGTCATTATCAGGTTGATAATTTCTCACGTAAATATGAAATACCCCATCAAAGCTGACTTGGCGGTCAGTCGCGATAAACCATTAACAGTGGACGGTCACGCATACGAACAAATTTAAATCAATCAATCGAGTCGATGATGGTAGAAATGTCTAGCAGGCAGCAGTTGTATCCTACCATCACTAACAGTACGTTAATAAACACAAACCATTTACATAGATAAGCTTGTGATAGTTTGAAGTGAGTTATGTGACTTATAATTATCATTTTGTTTTGTTATAGCCAATGAAGAAATCGATAAGCAACAAAGAATATGTTCTAAAATTCTAATCTGGATTTCGTGGATCCTCGTGACTCTGACAATGCCTTTTTCGCTGTTTATATGTTTCAAGGCAAGTACAATATAATAATGTAGGTACTTACTATACTTACTAAACTTCATTTCTTGAAGCGAGCTAAGAGGAAGGAAAATAAACACACGTGATTGGTCGTTGAAAATAATTGGATTGGCTAGATTTGACTATTGACAATTGATATGACAATCTAGCGAATCACGAGAAATACAATTATTTTCGACGACCAATCACGTGTGTTTATTTTTATTCCTATTAGCTCGCTTCAAGAAATGAAGTATAGAGATGTTTGCGCATTGTTTTTCAGTGCGCAGTAGTTTCTCTGTCGTGAAATCGGGATTCTGTTTTAGTATAATAACATCTATTCTTGCCACCTTGTCACTTCCAGTTGAAGAGCTTATTCTATGTTACTTTGTGTGCGCGCGAACGTTCGGTACACGTCAAAATAATTGCCATTTTCAAAATAGTGGCGTGTATGGATTAGACTCTTTTATATGTGACAAATATGTCCGGGAACTCCGGGAGTAATGATAAAGTGTCAACTACGCAGCGTCTTTACGCGAAACAAATGATGAATGGCCGCTGGATTCCGATCTTGTCGCGATGGGGGAGCTCAGTAGCCGTGATTGAGGGCACGGTGAAGCTAACAGGAATCCAAGGAGGGGACGCTCTGAGCGGGCCTAGAGGTGGACCTGCTCTGGATGCGTCCAGGGAGGGTGCGGGGGACGGAGTTTTCTGTTCCCCGTAGCCAGGAGGGGTCGCGGAAGGAGAGGCGTGTCGGTGTGTCGTTGCCGCTCTCCCTGTCCTCTGCGGCCGTTTTCGTGGTTTTGCGGCGGAGCCAAGGAACGATCCGCCGCGGAGAGCGGGTCGCCGGAGTAGGAAATTTCTCCAACATCTCCGGCCCCCATAGCACAGGACAGGCCGTTTAATTATATTTAACTTTTTTTCAATAATTAAATTAAAAATTTCAGTGCGCAGTAGTTTCTCTGTCGTGAAATCGGGATTCTGTTTTAATTTATTAATATCAATTTCTGTCACACTTCCAGTTGTAGAGCTTTTTCTATGTAACTTTGTGTGCGCGCGAACGGTCGGTACGGTACACTTCAAAATAATTATTGCTCTCGCCACTACCTACCATCATTTTCTGTTATTACAGCTTCTATTCCAATTTTCACTTATACTCGTAAATAATAAGGTTAACTATTATAATGCACTGTTGGAAAATCTCTTTTGGTCTGCCAAATCATTACTCGGTGCAATAAGTTTATACTGTGAATACCTACTAAAAAATGTGGCTTACATCATTTTCAAATTACTACAAGTATTTCAAGTTATCTCAATTCAGTGTGTAGTCCTTCATATGTTATTTCTTATACGTCATACAAACTTTTACCTATTTTGAGAAATGTCGTACCTACCCATGCAAAACAAAACTAGCGAAAGTAAATTATTTGCCTAACTCATTGTAGTTTGTTCCTTGTTTTCAATCAGGTTGTACAAGAATATGAAAGGGCTGTCATATTTCGCCTAGGCCGCCTGTTGTCAGGAGGAGCGAAAGGGCCAGGTATTTTCTTCATATTGCCATGTATTGACACATACGCGCGCGTGGATCTGCGCACACGCACCTACGACGTGCCACCTCAAGAGGTAAATAAAGATAAACAATACTAATTTAAAGATATTTATTTACTATTTATATTTCTTATAATTGAGAGATAAAAGCCTCAGCAGTTTATAATTGCTGAAGCGCTAGTTTTCAATATTTATTGCGATACGGGGGACTCGTCGCACACTCAGGTGATGATCTCGTTTTTACCTTTCGTACCACAAACCAAGCCTTTAGACCACGGTCTAAAATTGTCTTGTTAATGAAACTTTGGTTCTTTAGAACAACTTATGACAAATAAATCGTTTAGTCCCCTACATAACTCTGTTGTTTATACTGTAACATAACTTTAACTTCAATAGAGAGAAAAGATCAAATGACCTACCACATCCGTAACCTTAACATACCTACTACAAAAAATAAATTATCGTTTTAGTCAGCATCTCTTGTTTTTACCACCTCCCATTATTTATAAGTTGCCTCCTATACCTTAACGCGTTTACTGCCCATCACGCACGTTTAGTACCCTAGGTGAGAGCGTGCGAGCGGTGTGCTGCGAATGTGTTAACCGAAAAAATATGTAGAAAAGACGTAAGTGGTTAGAAGTTCAAATACTTCCAGGTACTAACAAAGGATAGTGTGACGGTTTCTGTCGACGCCGTGGTCTACTACCGTGTGCACAACGCCACAATTTCGATTGCTAATGTGGAGAACGCCCATCACTCCACCAGGCTTTTAGCTCAGACCACACTTCGCAACACTATGGGCACTCGGCCGCTACATGAGATCCTCAGTGAAAGGGAGACCATTTCTGGGAACATGCAGATTTCGTTGGATGAGGCGACAGAGTGCTGGGGCATCAAGGTTGAACGAGTTGAAATGTAAGTACAATACTGTACAATTTTCAAACCAACGCAGCTTGTAATATAGACGTTATCATGGTCTGATGTTTTTGGACCGCTAGCAAACTATTTGCCCAAATAGTTCACCTAACGCCCTGAAAAACTCAAATACAAAACAAACCAAAGACAGTAACAGGCTCATAACAAATGAATATAAGTATATCCAAATCACTGAGTATTGGCTATTGATGAATTATTTGTTAAGTCAGAATCGATAGCTTAGTTGACATCATTAGAAAGGTCGAACGTCCAGTGTACCTACTGAAATAAGTGGCAACCATTAGCACGTTATTGAGGGCAATAGTAACTACGATAGTTTTACTGATACAACTATCGTCGTTATTTGGTATTGACTCAAACGTTGAAAAACACATTAAAATAATTGAACGTTGGTTATGATTTTTCAGGCTTTTAAACATTTTAAGAATAACCTAACGAACGAAAAATCTGTTTTTAACCACGACAGAACAGAAAAGGTTTAATGCGTGTAAAGAAACTTATTTCTTTAGAATAGATACGCTCTGTTTGAGTTGACGTTTTATAGAATTGAATAAACAGGAATGTCAAAGGACAGAATGTGAAAATAGAAATATAATTAGATAGGTACAATTTAATGTTCATTGTGAACAGCTTTGAAAAACCCTCTGATTCTACTATAAGAAACTCTCTCTAAGATACCTACAATATAATGTTATAATATTAGAAGATTAGAAGAAGTTAAAGATCAAAAGAATTTAAAACTTTAAACGTTGTTTCTTGGTTACAGGTAGTTAGAAACATAGAAGTTATTTATGTTATTGTTTGTTTTATTTATTTACAATAAACCTTGGTTACAGATAGATACAAGCAACTCGTTTGGTTTTATTTAAGACTAGTAGCACGTACCGGCTTCGCACGGGGGTACTAATGAAGCTACCGGGATAAAATATAGCCTATAACCTCCCGGACAGTCCATTCTACACACCGGTAAAAGAATTTTTGAAATCGGTCCAGTAGTTTCGGAGATTACCTCCGTCAAACAAACAAACAAAGAAATTTTACCTCTATAATATTAGTATAGAAGTATAGACTTATCTTATATATAAAAGGTAAGAGTGGAAGGTAATGGTTTATAATTATGCCAGTTTTTTTATCTCCTTTCTAAACCGTAGAACGATCGATTCTTTGTTAAGGTCTAAATTATAAAAAAAAAATATCAAGGGCGTAATATAAAGTGAGTTCTGTGACAAAGCAGTAAGTGGAACGAATATTAATGTAATCAATAAGCTGTGACGGAAATAGATGTTTCAATTCATTTTCATTGTAGCTAAATACTCGGTCTCATATAGTTTGAACAACAACATTATTTTTATCATTTAATTTTCTAGATCTATTAATTCAATTTCAATTTAAATTTTTATAGCCTTTTATTATACCTACGGTGCCCAGACGTGGTCATTACTGAACAACAGAAGTCCAAACTCAAGATCTGTCAAAGAGCAATGGAACGCAGTATGCTCGGTTTTAAACGCACTGACCGGGTGCGGAATAGCATACTGCGTTCAACCACGGGCATTGCAGACGTCGGCAAAAAAGCTGCCCGACTGAAATGGGACTGGGCGGGTCACGTTGGCCGGATGCACCCCCATTTTCACACACAACCCAAAAAGGAAGGTGGCTTGAAAAGTTCTACAAAAGTTGTCAAGGAGACTGTCAAAAATGTTGTCTGTGTGTGACGGATGGTTTGAAAATTTTTCCTGCTATTTTATTCGTTTTTACGTAATAAAGTCTTGTTCAGATATTAGTTTTGTGATAAATCAACGTAATTAATTACGGGCTACTCAGACATTACAAATTTGGTGCGTTTTCGCGCGGTCAAAAATGGATTTGACCGAGGCCGTGTCCAGGCCTCGGTCAGAAGCTACTATGATGAGTGAAGAGGAGATACTTGAACAAGGTGTCCTTGAGGGAGAAGTTCAGATTGAGACGAACTGTACGAAGGCGATGCGGTTGCCGACCAAACGAACGAGGCCCAACAATAGTACTGATGATACTGTAGATGAGGAGGGTTTTACTCTGGTGCAGAGGAAAGCTCATCGAGGTTTGCCCTTAAAAGCTCGTAGAGCAGATACGAAAGGTATTGATGATTTGATTTATAACGGGTTTGAAGTATGCATCGCTTCATACGCATTGTTGCCGAAACAAATAGGTCTGGCTATGTTACTGAAGGCTGGAGGGATAGCTAATATAACTGAAATAAAATACAAGAGCCCTTATAGAGTAGTTATAAGTTTTGAAAATAAAACCGATGCTGACAATTTGATCGCAAACAAATCATTTTGCGAGTCGGGACACAGATGTTATTTGAGTAGTTAAGTAGACCTTACCTATGGCATTGTGAAGTATTTAGAACTTCATGTAAAGGGTGAAGATTTGCGGGAATCCTTACATAGCGAACATACAATATTATCTGTGAAAAGGCTAAAGAGAATGTCAGAGGAAGGAGAATAGAAAAATAGAAAAGAAAGGGTGAGCAGTGAAACTGTGCGCTTTGGTTTTAAGGGTTCCGCTTTGCCGCCCTATGTTTTTGGATATGGTTGCAGATTTAAGGTAGAGCCCTACACCTTCCCAGTAACGCTGTGTGCTTCATGTTGGAAATTCGGATATCTTACACGAACATGCCCAAGGAAAGCGCCTGTCTGTCCGAAATGCGGCGGAGGACACACAAACTGAGAAGACGGAGTATCGCTGCGTAAACTGCCAAGGCAAACACATATCTCTGAGTAAGTCTTGTCCAATATATAAGAGAGAGCCAATATAATTGTATTTATAAGGTAGCGCGGTCGAAGTACTTAGAAAAAAAGGCTCAAAGGTTTGATGATATACTAATATTATTTAAATAATTCAAAGATGGCGTATCTTTGAATTATTTAAATAATATTAGTAGATTTATGTTGTCAACGGGCTGACATAGTCACAATGCGACTACAAGCCCTCTAAATAAAAGATTTAAAAAAAAAAACTAGTTTAACAAAATTAATTTAACAAATGACACCTAACACAAATGACATCTTGATTTTGCTCTTCAGCATAGGCCTCTCCCAGTTTCCTCCAGAGGTCGCGGATCCACAATAATAAAGACTAAATAAAGAAGCAATGTTAAAAGAGGAATAACTCTTAAATTCATTTTGGTTTGTGGTAGAAGCGACCAACACATATTTACAGTTTTTGAAATTATTGTAGAATGTAGGTGTTATTGTAGTATTTATATTTGTGGCCTAGGAACGTGGCCTAGGAATGTGAACTAAACTAGGAAAGTAGACTTGGAACCTCTTTTCTGAAAAAGAGACAAACAAACGCAAAAGCGGATGCAACAGATCAAGCGGGTCCATGCAGACCCTAAGGGGAAAGTGGCGTTCATGCCTTTACAACCATGGCTAGTACGCGAGAGTCCCCAAGGGCGGACCGCGAGTTGCAGTGAAAGTAATACACACATCAACAAAGTCTAGGGATATTGTACATTTCATCAAATATCTAAAAATCGGTGAAGAATTTTAAAAAACAGTAAATGGCAAAATGGTAGGTAATTTCAAGGTCTATAATAATAAAATAAAACATTATGTAATTCTTTTGTTTTTAATATTAATAATATTATTTTTTTAACTCCATAGAAAATTTGTATGATAAAAATAATAATTTCTTACTGTTTTTTTTTTATTAAATTTAAAATTTTATTTTATTTTATTAGTGTTGCTACCTCTTACATTAATTACACATCGATATTTTTGGTTGATACTTAAAATTAAATTGCCAATTTCTTATTGCGGAGTTGTCGGTGAGCGGCCGCGCGGTATGGACATTAGCATTATCGTGTTTGAGTAAAAGTTCTTAGCCCATTTGGATTCCGTGAGGGACAACGACAGATTCTAGTACCTCCTCGTGGTATTTTTATGCAGTCATGTTGCCTTGGATCCAAACGAGATGGGTTCGTGCGCCAAGACGAATTTCTGCCCAGAGCGTGATTGTTCCGCCTTGGTATGGGGGGACCTCTTGAGGGTGCTGCAGGCGTCTTACTCTTCCTAGAGTTTGGCAAACGCGTGTTCTTCTTGAATCCGGATGAAAATTAAACCGGAACTCATCGATGAACAGTACCAAAGACCAATGTTCGTCACTCGATGTTAAATGCTCCCGAGCTCGCTAATGCAGCCGACCGCGATTGCCACGTCGCAACGCTGTAACATGCAACGGTCTTCGAACATGAAGACCAACTTTATGCGACCTCATTTTCACGGTTTGGACCCTTATCAGCAGCTGGGGGTCCCCCTAGAGCCTTTTTACTAGTTACATCGCTGTAAAATTCAGTGGTCTTCTAGCGGTCATTTGGAAAAATCAATCCTGTCTCTGCGTAGTAACACCGAATCTAACCTTGGGCAGTTTTACTACATCCCTATTACTAAGATAACGTGATCACAATCCTGTTATCACGTCTTGGCTGGCGTGTATGGCCTCAACAACAACGCGTTAAATAGCACCATTTTCTAACGTGCCCACGGCTCACGGGTTTCATCTCGACTCAAATGACGATGTAAAATTGCTCTTTAAACTCATACGGCCCAACAAATTATAAAATAAAAACAATACAATCCCTTTTTCAATAATTAATTTCAATAAAACAATTTAATTTTTTCTCGTCGAAACACACCTTTAACAATTTTGCCTCCGTACTATTAATAGTTCTTTTTTTTTTAATTTTCATTTAAAAAAATTGAAAATAGAATAAAAGAGGTTTCAATCGGTATATAAACTTTTAATGAAAACAAACAAGATTTTAAAATATCAAAGCGAAAATAATGTGGTACTAAGATATCCCTAGACTTTGTTGATGTGTGTATTTTATTTATTTTATTTAAATTTTACAAAGCCTTTACAGCAATAGTAGGAATGAAGCCCGAAAGCATATCTACCAGAGGTTCCGTTAAAATCAAGTAAGTAAACAATATCGCAACTAGGCAACTGAGGCCGTTGCGCACAGCAAACTTCCCAAAAGGTGGAATACCATACTCGTATGATTGAGGTAAGGCGCAAGAAAAAGGTTTAGCTTCGGACAGAACAAAGCTCAATTAGCTCAATGCCCACGTCAACATTAATGTTGAACTTTCACGATATCTTTGGAACTACAAGAACTGAAACTTCAATAAGTTTATAACTATTGTCTACTTGATTAATAATTTTTGATAAAGATTCTAAAAAGATTTTTAAATTGACAGTTTAGTAGTAAAATATGTGGCAAAAAAATGTTTTTCGGCCATGTTCAAGTCAAGCTGTTATTCTTTTTCTGCCAATAATGCCATGAACTCAAATTGAAAATGTGTATTTTAAAGTTAGGTAGCTGTACAAGTATGTAAGTGCAAGACCCAATCGTCCTTTTCCTAATAATACAGGTGCAATAATAGTGCAATTCACTTAAGTATCAGTAATGTTATTGTTATTCAAAAAAGTCAAAATATATTTTATTATTATTAACAAAAACTAAACCGTTAGGCGTACCTTCCTGCATAATAAAATAGTAGATTGCTATACAAGGGGGCAAAGGCACTTTTCCTATGCACGAGATGGTTTATCGCGCGAGCGTCAGCGAGTGCGATAATAGTTCGAGTGCATAGAAAAGCCTTTTCCCCGAGGTAAGCACTCTACTTTTCATTACGAATATAAGGAAATTACCAAAAAAATAGATGAAAATTTAAATTTCACACACGAAAATTAGCTATCTCGCTTTTTTTTTTAAATCGACTAGTTTAATATTGACTAAAAGCAGCTAACGATGGCATGGCATAGCTGCGTTCCAGATTTAAAAAAAAATACTGACTGGTAGAATGGCTATAACAGTAGTAGGCATTCTGCCAGTAGTTTTTTTTGATGATGAAAAAATTTAAATAAATAAAATAAAATAAATAAATATAATATAATTAGTGCTAGAGAAGCACAAATTCGTGCAAGAGAGACATAATATCTAGCATCTGATTGAGTTAGAAGAACTTGAACACTTAGCATGCATCGACATGCCACAAAAGAAATGTCAAAAATGAAGTTGACATTTGACAGTTATTTACTTTCCTGCCCTAGGGCAGGAAAGTACTTGTTTTCCCTAGGGACAGAAAATGCTACTTTGAACCCTATAATCAGGCAACTTTGTGCGTACTTTCCGTGTATGAGTAATGAAAAATGTTTTTTGTTGACATGTGATAGAGCTTCCGTGCGTGTGAAATAGGTCACCAAGGGCAGCCCCGTCGAGCGTAATACAGTGAAAGTAATTACTCTAGTAACAATTATTTTATTATCTTTTATTGCGAAATACATATGATGTAGATATTAATTTGAAATGACATGGGCGGCAAATGATTAGGTACTGGAAAACGAATGATGAATTTCTTATTTTCCCGCTTTACACTGCGCATTTCTAAAGACATACTCGCGCCAGCGAACAAAAGGCAGCGGCAAGTTGTGACTCAAGCACACTGCTACCAATCATGTAATTGGTAATTGGTAATGGCCTAGGAACGTGGACTAGGATCCTCTTTTCTGAAAAAGACAAACAAACGTACCAAGCGGGTGCAAAAGATCAAGCGGGTCCATGCCTCAAGGGGAAAGTGGCGTTCATGCCTTTACAACCATGGCTAGCACGCGAGAGTCTTCCACACTCCATTCGTGAAAGTCAATCCATTTTACTGTTTGTAACTTAGTATATGTAAAGGTATATGTAATTTTTATAATATATTTATTTATTTTTTAGTATTTATGTATTGTGTTTATTATTACCTACTTATATGTTTTTATAATTACTTATTATTTTTTTATATTATTCTTTTTGTTTTGTACCAATAATACCCACAATTTCAATCAGCTTTCCCTATCCTCAAAGGTTTGCTGGAAGTAAACTCTTTTTAGGATTAAGCTGGCCTTTAGGACATGCCATTTTGTATCTTAATTTTAACTAAAAAACAGGATTTTATCGCGTTAGGTAAGTATATATTTAAAAATAAAATCTATATATATAAAGGAGTGGTCAAAACGTAAGAGACACGGTTTCTCTGAAACTACAAGTGCTATTAAAGTGAAATTTTGCATGTAGGTTTCTGTGATGACGTAGATGAGCGTTAAGAACGGATTTTTCGATCAGAGGTCAATTCAAGGTCAGAGGACACTTTTATTATAACTTTTGTATGGTGACAGCTAGATTGTTAAAATTTTGAGAATAGATTCTTGACTTGAAATAAACGAACACCTATTTCAGGATTTTTCAAAATTTTTACCCAAAGTGTAAATTTGGTTGGGTCAAAGTTGGGTATTTAATGACCTTTTGCGATATCTCTGTAACCAAAAGAGCTATAATAATGAAACTTTGCATGTAGGTTCCTTTTAATATGCGGGCACCCGCTATGGACAAATTTCAAGGTCAAAAGTCAAGGGTAAGGTCAAAAATCATATTTTTTGTAGCTGCAAAATGGTGAAAGCTAGAGCCTCAAAATTTCAAGTATAGATTTTTAGTTTAAAATAAAGGTAAACCTGTTTCAGGTTTTTTCAAAATTTTAACCCTAAAGGTCAATAAGGCAGAGTCAAAGTTGGGTAAAATTTTAACCTTTCATGATATCTCTGGTGTTGGAAGAGTTTCAAAGTTCAAATTTGGCATGTAGGTTTCTTTTCAGACGTAAGCACCTATTATGAATGAATTTTTAAATCAAAGGTCAAATTCGAGTAATAAATGCAAATTAAAAAAAAAACATGATTTACCTTTCAACGCATCTCTGAACCCACAAGTGCTACGAAGCTGAAATTTTGCATGTAGGTTTTTAATAGTACGGAGACTCTTGCTTAAAAAGGATTTTTCGATCAAAGGTCAATTAGAGGTCAGAGGTCAACTTTTTTATAACTTCTGTATGGTGACAGCTGGAACGTCAAAATTTAGAATGTTGATTTTTGACCTAAAATGAACGAGCACCTGTTTCAGGATTTTTTAAAATTTTAACCCTAAAGGTCAATTTGGCCGGGTCAAAGTTGGGAATTTTTTGATCTTTTGCTATATCTTTGTTGCTAGAAGAGCTATTATAATGAAACTTTGCATGTAGGTTCCTTTTAATACTAGGGCACCCGTTATTGACAAATTTTAAGGTCAAAGGTCAAGGGAAAGGTTAAAAGTCATATTTTTCATAGCTTCAAAATGGTGATAGTTGGAGCGTCAAAATTTCAAGTATAGATTCTTAGCTGAAAATAAAGGTAAACCTGTTTCAGGGTTTTTCAAAATTTTAACCCTAAAGGTCAATTTGGCGGAGTCAAAATTGGTTAAAATGTTGACCTTCACGATATCTTTGAAACTGCAAGAGTTGGTTCCTTGAGGAACATAAGCGTCGCTTTCTTACAAATTGTACCTAGCCGTTGTTTCTAAAGTCATCGCGAATGAAATCGCGCGCGGGACGGCTAGTAATATAATAAAGGTATGTATACTTTTTTACGGACAGAACAAAGCTTTCTCCACTATATAGTCAACATCGATTTTTCATAGATCACCTCTTGTTTCGACATTGATGTTGGCAGTGACATTGATAGAGATAAGGCGCAAGAAAAGGGTTTAGCTTCGGACAGAACAAAGCTTTCTCCATTATAGAGTCAACATCGATTTTTCATAGATCACCTCTTGTTTCGACATTGACGTTGGCAGTGACATTGATAGAGGTAAGGCGCAAGAAAAAGGTTTAGCTTCGGACAGAACAAAGCTTTCTCCATTATATAGTCAACATCAATTTTTCATAGATCACCTCTTGTTTCGACATTGACGTTGGCAGTGACATTGATAGAGATAAGGCGCAAGAAAAAGGTTTAGCTTCGGACAGAACAAAGCTTTCTCTATTATATAGTAAACATCGATTTTTAATAGATCACCTCTTGTTTCGACATTGACAGTGACATTGATAGAGTTAAGGCGCAAGAAAAGGGTTTAGCTTCGGACAGAACAAAGCTTTCTCCATTATATTGTCAACATCGATTTTTCAATAGATCACCTCTTGTTTCGACATTGACGTTGGCAGTGACATTGATAGAGATAAGGCGCAAGAAAAAGGTTTAGCTTCGGACAGAACAAAGCTTTCTCCATTATATAGTCAACATCAATTTTTCAAAGATCACCTCATGTTTGACATTGACGTTGGCTGTGACATTGATAGAGGTAGGCGCAAGAAAAGGTTTAGCTTCGGACAGAACAAAGCTTTCTCCATTATATAGTCAACATAAATTTTTCATAGATCACCTCTTGTTTCGACATTGACGTTGGCAGTGACATTGATAGAGATAAGGCGCAAGAAAAAGGTTTAGCTTCGGACAGAACAAAGCTTTCTCCATTATATAGTCAACATAAATTTTTCATAGATCACCTCTTGTTTCGACATTGACGTTGGCAGTGACATTGATAGAGGTAAGGCGCAAGAAAAGGGTTTAGCTTCGGACAGAACAAAGCTTTCTCCATTATTGTATATAGTCAACATCGATTTTTCAATTGTTAAATAATATTGACTGATTTTGAAAAATGGCAGTGACATTGATAGAGGTAAGGCGCAAGAAAAGGGTTTAGCTTCGGACAGAACAAAGCTTTCTCCATTATTGTATATAGTCAACATCGATTTTTCAATTGTTAAATAATATTGACTGATTTTGAAAAACGGGAGTTACATTAATTCCAATGGACACAATTTTCAAAGAATTAGGTAGGTCTTCTCCACACCAACCCTCCTCCTTTCACATTCGGGCTTGGGACCGACAACGGCGGAGTTACCTTTTGATGTGGATGTCCAATATTCGACCGTCTACCTGTGTCGACTCAGAATTGAACGGCCGATATGCAATCTGAGACAAATAGGCGACTAGTTGTAGAAGGGCAATCTTCAGCCGCCACTACCGACTGCCCCTGTCGTTTTCCGTCTTTAACGTCTAGATGCATTTGTCAGCTTGGGCACCTAACCTGGAGTGGTTTTAACTTCAGAGCATAAGCTTATCCAGCTTCACCTATCAAATTAAAATCTTAGCATCTATCTTGATAATACACGCAAAACAAATAAGAATTGTAAACATTTGTTATCCTAATGTTTACCACACTCGCACTGTCACTTGGGCATTATCAATGATTGCAGATGATAAAATAAATCTAATAATTTTTGGGATATAGTGCGCGCCACTATAATGAAGAACATATTTATAATTAAAATAGAATAGCATTATGTTGCAGCAAAGGAAGAGTAAAAGAAATAAAATTCAGCTGGATATCTACACTACTATTATAAAGAGGAAAACTTTGTTTGTTTGTTTGTTTGTTTGGTTGTAATGAATAGGCTCAAAAACTACTGGACCGATTTTAAAAATTCTTTCACCATTCGAAAGCTACATTATCCACGAGTGACATAGGCTACTTTTTATCCCGATATTCCCGCGGGAACGGGACTTACGTGGGTGAAACCGCGTGGCGCAGCTAGTACTATATAATTTCAGAGGCTGGTCTCACATTTTCCTGATTCCTAAGTGGTTGCGGTACCACGTCACTGTCTACCGAATGTGACAAGTTTCTCCATGAATTGGTTCTTATTTGTTGTTTGTAGTCTTCGGAACAGTTAAGACATTTAAGTAAATTCCTAGCCATTTTCATTAAACATGCTACTTTGTATTTCTTCTCGCAATAATTGCACGTTGCTGATTTATTCTTGGTTTCTTGGTAATGTCTATAGCTTGAGTTTTCGGTCTCACCATTTTGAGCTAAAAGCAATAAAATTTTATTAGGAGGGTTAAAATATTTTCCCATAAGGTGGGTACTTATGATCACACGTATAAGGGATACAAACGTACAAGCGCTATTTTATGGCACTACCTTTGCATCTAGACGTTGGAATTCACAAAATAAACAGGAGTACAAAGCACATGAAAAACACGTAAGATAGCGGGCGAATTAACTTTAACGCGGGAATCGGTTTTCATCAGATTAACCGCCGCGGCGCCGGTAACCTCGCGCGGGCATTGGTGTAGGAAAGCCAAGGTCATTCAGGTAAAGCAGGATCAGATCACTATGTTACACACAATAACGGGTTGATAAAAAGGTGGGGAAGCCGAATAGAATGTTCCGTCAACGAGGAAATCACTTAGATACCTACTTCAATTCTTCTTTACATTCTCTCAATATAAAGATTGAGATTTTGTCCTTTCCTCCACTATCCACAATCAAAAAATCGAGTCCGTTTTCTGGAGTAATTTCCAAAACTTCCAAATTCTGGAATGTAGTTTTTATTATTTACTGTTTAAAAATATTTCGTGATCGATACAATTCACTTTAAACAGATTGAAATTTCCGTACGTGGTCTACTTCTAATTTTCATTTTTAAGATCTTTTACAGCCTTTTCGTACAGTGTAGGTTTCTGTACCATCTCTTTTACACTGATTAAATTTTTTCTCGTATTTTTTACGTTTATTAAGATCCCTTTATACATATGAATCGATGGAATCAGGTTCTCGGGTTAATATTATGTTGTTTCTTTTATTGGCATTTATTGATTGACATGGTGCTACAATTTGTTTTCTCTAAATCGGTATCAGTTTCATCGTTCCCTCCAAGATGTTTAATATTATAACTAGAGATGTAACGGATAGTAGTTTGGCCGGATACCGGATATCCGGCAAGCTACTAGGCCGGAGCGCCGGATATCCGGCTGCCGGATATCCGGCCCTTAATTACGTTGACGCGATCAGTTTGATTTGAATATTGGCGCGGTGAACGAGATCGGAAATATTCAGGCGCATTCGGGTCGCACGTAAGCGGAGATCGGGTCGACTCGGGGACGTTCAAGTGATATCTATGAGTACAAAAAAAATGTATTTAAGTATTATATCAGTCATCTGGTTACCATAACACAAGCATTAAGTTGCTTAGCTTGGGGCTAGATGACGCTGTGTGAAATGTCCCAGGATATTTATTTATTTATATCGAGCGTGTCAGTTTGTGTTTGTTTCTCGGTTCGATTGTTGTTTATTTCATTGTTTAATATCACTTGTCGTCGTGATTTAGGTTTAGGTTTAAAGATATTTATTCTCATAAAAGACACTGTCACTTACATGAGAACACATAAAATAAAATTATTAGATAAACAAAATTTGGTTGATCGCTCATCTCTAAATAAATAAAAGTAAGATTGTATAAGTAGGTGTACTCACTTTGTGCATTGCCCATGATGTTATGTCTGAAATCTGATAGATTAACAAGAAATATCATCATCAAAACACGATGGCAATATTTTATAAAATTAAACGGTGTCCATAACCTATTGGCTGTGTATGAGTGTATGATTGGCTTTGTGTAAAATAATAAGATTTTATAAAAAAATTCACTATCCGGTATCCGGCCGGATACTGTATTACTATCCGGTATCCGGCCGGATAGTTAAAAAAGGCCGGATAGGCCGGATACCGGATAGTTACCGGATATCCGTTACATCTCTAATTATAACCAAATCCTTCATATTATCTAGGTAGATTGAGTTAGGTACATCCATTATTCCTGAAACAAATATTTTTAATATAGAATAATTATTAGGCAAGTTTCAAGCAATATTTTTGCACTGCACTGCAAGGAGACGGTCGTTTAGACCGCCACTTTGTTTTGTTATGAATGATTTCTGCGCTAACAAACTCATTTTGTACAGGCTTGCTGATGTATGTGGCGTTGTATTTTGAAGATTCTAAATGTTGCTGCAATACAGTATCGCCATAATCTATTCGGAATTTTAAAAGGGCTCTGAAATTCCCTTCATCGCCTACCACACTGTTATGGCCCGACAATTTACCATCGTCAAGATGGCCACGTAACGGTATATTTTGATGGCCACAAATTATAGATTTGTTGCACAAAGTTTTACTATTGGTCGCAAACGTTGCCTATTTTCATTTATTTGTGTCATTCTTTGACTACTTACTTGCATTAATTTCCAGTTTGTCGAAAGTCAACAAAAAATTCTTCGCTTCAACAGCTAATTCGTGGTAATTGTTTTGCTGGTGTGTTAGTAGTGTGAACTCCATTTTGGGTTAGGAGCTTTACGACTACATAATCGCGATATGACTGTATCGCGTTGGGGTTACATTGCTTTTGGACTACATCAGAAAGCGTAATGACTTAATCCTCGTTTGTTTTCTAAAGTACAACTAGAAAATCAAAACATTTAGGTTTTTTAAGTACACCTTTATTAAAAACAAAATGTTACTTTCACTTACCTATACCTATTTAAGTTGTAAAGCACTTACATTTTTTAAATACGATAGGTGTAATTTCCTGTGTCTTGCATAAAGCATTTTGACTACTTTTATCTTGGATCTGTGCTTCTTTTCTCAAATTGAACAAATATAACAGCAATGTAATTTTGTGCTGCATTCGCATGTTAAGGCGACGATGCCAGGCTTCTAAGCTATTTGTTTATCCTATGCTTTTCATATGCACAAGAAACAAGATGAGTATTTTTCAGCCACTGCTTACGAAATTAACTTGTGCCTCCATTTCTGCAAACTTTGTAGAACTCGGACAATAGCCGTTCACTCGTCTTGTATATATGATGAAGGCAAGAGAGCCAAATTAGCAGTCATCCTAGTGAGGTCTTGTCCTTCTTTACATTTCGTCAGATAAGAATAGATAGAAATAATTGTCATTAAAAAGTCGTGTAATGTAAACAATGCGTTTTATATAATGATCTCATCTCATTTTATCATTATCCAGTCACATCTGCTGCCTTGTCAAATAGAGATGTAGTCGTAAAGCTCCTAACCCTCCATTTTCACCAAGCAAATTATCAAAAGCTTTCAATGGTTCTTTTACGAGTCGACGTTAAAGGTGTTTTTCTCTGTACACCACCTCCAGGAGCTACGGAAATCAAAGCACAGTATCTACTTGCAGTAAAAACAAGTCTTTATGCGACCAAAAAAGCCAGCGAAACTTGCCCAGGTGACTTCTGAGCATATTTTTTTGTTTGTTTTCCTTTTTTATTAACAACACAGTGCGGGCGAGTGTAAGTAGGGGAAGGCTGCCAATGCTTTTTTGAATGGCTCGTAGTATGAACTTTAGCAGTCCTGTCTGTTTTGCGTTACTCCTCCACCATTCAGACCTAATATTCCTAAAAGTCGACTAGGTACTGCGCAGCGCAGCTTTTCACGGTTCTTTTCACGTGACGCAACTTAGGTACCAAGAGAACAGTAGCCCAAGAAAAATAAAATTACATCAATGAAAAGTGTTTACTAACTCACCATTTCTTGTATTGAATTTGCAGGGGCAAATATTCAGAACAAACACTCAAGTAGCAGTAGTAGTAGTTTTTCAATTTCCCCATTTATTCACTTTTAGTCTATTGGCACTTTAGTAGAATATGAAAAGTTGATTTAAGAGCCATGCCACATTTGGTTGCTACTCAAGTATAGAGACTCTCTCTCTGAATTTGAAAACTGAATTTTTTCAAGTATGTAGTTTCCGAGATAGGTGTGGGGGCAAAATGAGTGAGGCAAATAGAGGCAAAACTGAAAACTTATATTAACTCCCTCAAGCCTCCTCTATACGAATCCGAAGAAATAAATATTCCAAGCCGAATATTCCAGTTTCCGAGATCCGCTAATGGGGCGGTAAAAGCTTTGATGGTCGATCACATAAATCACTATATCTACGGTCCTTTATGTTCAGTAGTCGACATAACGCTAGGGATATCAGAGAAATGGCTAACAATAACTCCCAATATGATATCCTTCTTCCATGTTTTTATTGCACTCGTCGGGGCAAAGTTGTTGACTTGTCAGAATCTTGCGGTCAGGCGATTCGGCGTAGTCCTATTTCAACTTAATATGTTTCTTGACGACCTTGACGGGCACGTTGCTAGAGAAAGAAAGCATATAAAAGGCGAAAGGTCCGAGGTCGGCACCCTTCGGCTATTGGGTTGACGGGATGTGCGATCTAATAGGAGTGGTAGCTATGGTTATAGGATTGATGCTGTATCTTAAAAACAATCCACCCCGTCGTGGATACAAAGACACTCCTGTCAGCACGCTGCCCTATCATCAATTGAACGAGATCAACTCTAGCGAGGACATTGAGAAGGAACATGCAGACGTAGGCATCTCGTACAAAACCAAGGTGACATTTCAAAGGATTATTCAAGTCATCGGCTTGTTTTCCGGCCAAATGGTACTCTCTTCCTTAGCTTGGAATAGATACATTGATATCTACCAGGAGTTGTTAGAGAACTGTACAGAGTACGATGTTCATAGACGAGAGACAATGTTTAAATCGGGGTAATTTTTCTTTTTCACGGGTCTCTGCAGAATTGTGAATCCGCATAGTTACTTACATTTGCTTTCACTTGCTATATTTTGCGATAAAACGTGGCCTTTTCTTAAAGCTGTGCATTACAGCGGTTATTTGTGTCTCGTTATTGTTGTGGGATTGTCTGAATATTTAGTGGAGTACTCGAAAAGTTTTGTCCTCAATGGGATGGAAGGTCGATGATGACTTTTTGAATGGATTCTTGCGATTCAAGTTGTTGTTGTGTAAAAACCAGTTTAGCGTGCTCCTTTCTTGCGTTGCGTGCGTGGCGTTGCAACGGGTTTGTAGTTCAAGAATCTTGGTCTACGGATGCAATTTCACCCAGTTCAGAGAAATTATAAAATATCTCGAGGTAATATGATTCAATAGTTCAGTAGGTACAGTTTTCGTATTTTTTTTTCTCCGCAGTAAGGACGTTCGATTACCGGTGCAGCTGCAGCGTGCCATGGCCGCGGAGGCGGAGGCCGCGAGGGAGGCTCGGGCCAAGGTCATTGCCGCCGAAGGCGAACAGAAGGCCTCTCGAGCTCTGCGCGAGGCCTCGGAGATCATCGGAGACAGCCCCGCAGCACTGCAACTGCGCTACCTTCAGGTAAGGTCATATCTTCGAGAGACTGCGCGAGGCCTCAGAGATCATCGGAGACAGCCCCGCAGCACTGCAACTGCGCTACCTTCAGGTAAGGTCATTTCTTCGAGAGAGTGCGCGAGGCCTTAGAGATCATCGGAGACAGCCCCGCAGCACTGCAACTGCGCTACCTTCAGGTAAGGTCATTTCTTCGAGAGACTGCGCGAGGCCTCAGAGATCATCGGAGACAGCCCCGCAGCACTGCAACTGCGCTACCTTCAGGTAAGGTCATTTCTTAGAGAGAGTGCGCGAGGCCTCAGAGATCATCGGAGACAGCCCCGCAGCACTGCAACTGCGCTACCTTCAGGTAAGGTCATTTCTTCGAGAGACTGCGCGAGGCCTCAGAGATCATCGGAGACAGCCCAAGAGCACTGCAACTGCGCTACCTTCAGGTAAGGTAATTTCTTAGAGAGAGTGCGCGAGGCCTCAGAGATCATCGGAGACAGCCCCGTAGCACTGCAACTGCGCTACTTTCGAAACCGCGGCTCGAAGCTAGTCCGTAATATTATAGTCCCATAACTCATCTGTAATAAGGCATTGTTGATCCGAATGCTCTTAATGCATAAATTGAGGTTACCTAATATCACAGTCCCTAGTAGCTTAAATCATCATAAACACATGTTTTATTTTCTTTTCATCTTTCTGAATAAGTAAAGTACTCGTAATTAAGTTGTCGAAAGTTTATGATTATACGAGTATTATACAACCGACATGTACTCAAAGGCGAGCTTATCACTAAAAAGAGCACAAGCTCTTAAAAAAATAAATTATAACATATATTTTTTTTTAATTATGACAACATAATTTTTTTTTTACAGACCCTAAACACCATTTCTGCGGAGAAGAATTCTACAATTGTATTTCCGTTGCCTATTGATCTTATAACATATTTCATCAAGGCACGAGAAGAAGTATAGAAACGATAAGTTATCATTAACCCAGCACACCAATAGAATGACGATAATTTAAGTAAATTTATTTAATTCATTTGCACGATGACCAAATTACTACATATATCACTTACCTATATTCACTTTACTTGTATCTAATAAATAAAATTGTAATAGTTATCTAGCTCGCGCGAACGGACGGTACACGTCAAAATAATTATTGCTCTCGCCACTACCTACCGTCTTTTTGTGTTATTGTTGTTTGTTACTACTGTTAATTACCTAGTTAAATACAAATTGTTTTTACGATTATGTTTTTTTTTTACATGTTATGTTAATTTTAGTTTTCTCATGTAAGTGAATTGTATTCTTATGAGAATTTTTTTTTTTTTTTAATCCTATTTCGTCCCACTGCTGGCAAATAAATATCTTAAACCAGAACTAGTAAGTGCCTGTGCACACCATGTTTTCGTGCACACTGTACTGGCTCTATTATGCTGTACTTAAACTCACATATCGGTATATATTTTTTATATGTATTAAAATATTCCTTCTAATTATGTTTAGGTCATATATTTGTGTTAACAATAAAAGTGTAAAAACTAACGAATTATTTTAGTTTAATTAATTTTACACATCAACAGTTCGAAAACGTACCCTTTGGTGGGAGGAAAGTCGTATTATCTACGATTTGTATATGATGTATATACATGGTAGAGTCGCTAGATGTCCAAAGTAAAAAAGCTGGACTAAAGATGAACCAGGACAAAACAAAGGTGATGACTAACAAATGCAAAGCACCGATCACGGTCAGCTCTACCATCCTAGAAGTTCCTTATGTTGAAGAATAGGTATATTTACCTGGGCCACCTCATAGCATTTGACTCTGCGCAGCAAAAGAAATAATCAGACGAATAAAGTCGACATGGAACAAATACTGGACCATGAAAGACATCTAAGTACCCTTACCCATAAAACTTAAAATCAAAGCCATGGATATATACCTTGTCTAACATAATTATGCATGTCACTGGCCATTAACAAAGAAAACACTGGAGAGGCTCAGGGTATGCTAAAGAGGTATCTATACCTCTTTAGCATACCCTGAGCCTTTTATCTAAAAGACCGTGTCAAAACCTAAAAAACGTCTAAAGATGTGGTCAAGAGTCACAGGACTGAAATGGAAATGGACAGGACACCTATAAAGAATGAAGCCAAATAGATGGCCCTACATATCTACCAACTGGATACCCTTAGACAAGAAAATAAAAAGAGGAAGACCATGTCAAAGATGGTATGATGATTTCATACAAGTTGCTGGAAAAGTCTGGTGAACAAACGATATACAAAACTGGAGTTCCTTGGAGGAGGCTTATAACCGCAAAGGATTTAAGATTGGATGCTTGAGATTTAAGTAATTTTCATTAGTTTATATTTTTTATTTACTTTTATACTTTTTGTTTACCTACTTTTAGCTACTTATAAACTTTTAATTAAGTGTTTATATTTTCGAACTGTTATTTAGGTGTGGAAATAAAGCTGTTTTTTTTCTTTTTTTTTATTATTATTATTGTTTATTAAGTATTATTATTTTTCTCCATAATATTCTCTATGACAAATTATAGTTCAGTGATCATATCATTACATTAGTGTTTATAATAGTAGTGGATTAAATAGGTACGTACGTATTGTACGTACCTATAATAAAATTTGAGGAAGGTTCTATCTAAAGAATTAAACGACGAAAATTACCTACTAAGTAATAGTTTTATTGAAGATTCTCAAATTCTATGGTCAAACGAATGCACACTGCTTTTAACTTGCCTGTCTTAACTTACTTATATTGACGTGTACACCATAAAGGAAATAGGTTGGTACCTACTTAAGTAGCTATAATAAATCTTTCGTAAATAAATGTAGCATTTCTAATATTGAAAAAAATAATAAATCTTAAATTGAACTCCTTGACACAATGGGCTTATTTCGAATAAAGTTAGCATCGTGGGATCTACCGATCCTTCTCGCCTTGTGCAAGGTATGTTGTATATCAGCCACACTTTGCGATTTCGGCGGAATTCGGTCGTAGGGAGTAGCAACATCCGCTACATCTGACGTGTCTGTGTCCACTATCTCAGAGTTAATCAGCACCATACCCAAATTCAACTTAAGCGAGACATGTCCTTCTCTAAACAGAAGGTAAATATTGGCCTGGTCCAGAACCCTTAGCGAAAATTGGTCGTTGAGTTTCAACGCTTTCATTCTTATCTGAAACGGTTTGAACTTCTGCAACAACTTATCAGCTTTTTCTTTGACGAAGTTCTCAAATTCTATTGCCAGCATTTCAGGGTTATGCTCTTTGATCTGCATGCTGGTAGTTTCCGCTGTGTCGTCCTTCTGACGTTTGAGAACTTCGTCCAAGCATACATCACGACGTTTCACGTGATTGTCTACAAAAACTTGCTGGAGAATAGGCGGGTCGTTGAGCGAGTGCCATTTCCAACGGCCTGGAGGACCGATTTTATGGTCGACCAACATACCTTCTGACTGATTGTACTTTAACCTGAGAATTACCATGTCAATCTGTATTTTCGTACGAACCTTGTTCACATTTAAAGCTCATGAGAGGTGAGGGATAAGAAATGGAAGATAGTGAAGGTAGGTAGGTCCCTACTGCCAAAGATTTACCTAACGTTGCCGTAATCATCATAGACGACGCCATTTCCAAGGAAGTCGAAGGAAGCGAGCACAGTGGTAGGTTTGTTCTTTCCATTTTCAATTACGTCTCCAGAACTGTACACTACGTACCGCTGGCTTGCATTTAGATCTGGAAAGACACATTAGTTTATTTTACAAGCAACACACAGTAGCTGCTAAAACGAATAGTATTGTAGCAGTTTTATAGTTGTATAATTAACTATCCTCGCTCACGAATATTTCAAACTAGCTGCGCCCCTCGGTTTCACCCGCGTAAGTCCCATTCCCGCCGGAATATCGGGAAAAGTAACCTATGTGTTAATCCAGGGTATCTACGTACCAAATTTCAACCAAATCGGTCCAGCCGTTTTTGCGTTACATTCTCATAAACTTTCACATTTATAATATTAGTAGAAAGTAGGATAGTAGAATAGGATGGATGAAATTATTAGTTCATGCAAGTTGCGGTGATTTTTGCGGCGTCACCTAGCAGCGTTTAGGCATCCGACTGCATGCTACTGAGCACTAGATGGAGTTACTTATTTTTGATTGCAGGCAAGACCTAAACGCCGCTAGGGGAGCTGCAAAAATCAAACACCAAAAAATAGCCCGAAGAAAAGGAATGATTTCAATGTTCGAGATTAGGTATCTGTACTTATGTAATCTGTGGTATTACTTACCTTTAGAAGTGTAATAATCCAATGCTACCCTCCCATTCTTGTAGTACCATTTACCTCCCCCATTTTCTTCGATTTCAGCTAGTTTCTCACAGGTATCGTAAAACAAAATTTTTCGGTTTTTATGCTGCTTGAACCAATCGTACTTAGGATTTGCAGGTTCCATTTTGTAAATGTTCATCTAAACAGGTAGGTAAATTAATTACAGAAATGAATAAATGAAATCCCTACTAATATAATAAAAGGGAAAGTGTGTGTGTCTGTCTGTCTGTTTGTTTGTCCGTCTTTCACGGCAAAACGGGGCGACAGATTGACGTGATTTTTTTGTGTGGTGATAGTTGAAGGGATGGAGAGTGACATAGGCTACTTTTTATCCCGATATTCCCGCTGGAACGGGACATACGCGAGTGAAACCGCGAGGCGCAGCTAGTAAATAAATAAATATTCTTGGACATTCCACACTGGAAAAAATGAAATAGTAATACCTATTTAATGAAATAGGATTGGATGGTATCATGGTTTGCATTAAGTATTACATTAAATAAACATTCATCAAACAGATAGTATAGATAAGTATAGACTTCAGTTTCTAAATAATATATACCACGAATATTATAGGCAATGTTGCTTTATTTGTTTGTTTGTTTAGGGCACTTTAGGGGTAGTCTCCGAAACTTTTATTTAGATTTCCAAAATTATGTGAACTATTTAAAGAATAGACTTTCCGGCCAGGGCGGACTACTAGGTTCTTATAAAACAGGTAAGTACAGTTTTCTGATGTAGCTGTAGCACACATTGTAGTTTAGAAATAATATTTTTTTACTGTACTAGCAGCACGTCTCGGCTTCGCACCGGTGTACTATCGAAACTACCGGGATAAAATGTAGCCTATAACCTTCCCAACAGTCCATTCTACACAGCGGTGAAAGAATTTTTAAAATCGGCTGAGTAGTTTCGGAGATTACTTCCGTCAAACAAACTTTACCTCTATAATCCTTCCTACTATCCTACTATCCTATCCTACTTCCTATCCTTCCTACTATCATATATCCTATCCTATATCCTTCCTATCCTATCCTACTATCCTATCCTATCCTATATCCTATCCTATTCCGACTTAGGACCGATTTGGTTGAAATTTAGTATGTAGATAGGTGATACCCTGGATTAACACATAGGCTACTTTCTATCCCGATACTCCCGCAGGAACGGGACTTGCGCGGGTGAAACTGCTGGGCGCAGCTATTAAAATTGTAGGTATTATAAACTTCTGTTTTGATTTAATTGCGGTAGTTAGTTAGTTTAAACCTGGCAGCCGTCACCACCTGGCAGCCTGAAGGGACGCGTGGTCACAACTAGTTGCAGTCATCGGCGGTCGGCCGAGGAAGCGCTGGAGAGACGACCTCGACTCTTTTGAGAGAGCTACGAAGTCTCAAAGGACAGAGATGGTTGGAGCGAATTGGAACCTTTGCCCAGTTGGGACATCACAGGTTGATAAAAAAAATTTGGCAGGTAGTAACCAGGGGTGCCTCACCTCGAACATTGAAATCACTCCTATTTTTCTTCAGGCTATTTATTGGTGTTTGATTTTTTCGGCGTCGTCACCTAGCTGCGTTTAGGCATCCGACTGCATGCTACTTAGCACTAGATAGTTATTTATTTTTGATTGCAGTCAAAACCTAAACGCCGCTAGGGGCGCCGCAAAAATCAAACACCAAAAAATTGCCTGAAGAAAAATAGGAGTAATTTCAATGTTCGAGATGAGGTATCTGTATTTATGTAATCTGTGGTAGTAACTTACTCGTCTCATAACTTTTATCGCTGGCAAAACTGTCAAACCCCTCTCTATGAACTCTTTATTGGACAGCTGATACTTCAGAATGCCTTTGGTTGATTTTTCCTGCAAAAAATAAAACAGGCCGCATTATATACCTCATTGAATTTAATTTGATTATTGTATATTGCTTGATAACGCGATTATTTGGAGGAAAACAATAGAAAAGAAAATGAAAAAAATATGATCACGACAGTATTTATAAGAGCGGTAGACATTTATTTCTGATCTAGATCACAGTCTAGATCTATAGCCATATAATTTTGAAAAACTTATAATCCATTACTTCGGTGGCACTAACCCACTCGACAACACGCTCTTTTATTAGATTTTTATAGAGCATTTAAATGTGGTAATCTACTACTAATCCTACTATCCTACTAATATTATAAATGTGAAAGTTTGTGAGAATGTTTGTTATTCTTTCACGCAAAAACGGCTGGACCGATTTGGTTGGTATATAGATAGGTAGGACCCTGGATTAACATAGGCTACTTTTTATCCCGATATTCCCGCGGGTGAAACCGCGGGGCGCAGCTAGTTAAATATATTGTTTTAATTCTAATCAATGATTCTTAAACCAGTCATATTAGAATATATGTACTTACCTACCTACTTTAAAGTCTCAAATTTGACCTACCTCTTCAATAGATTTCTTTGATTTGTTTATTTCTTTATCAACAGTTATGGTTGTTGTTGTAGTAGTGACAGGCTTCTTAATTTCAGGTTCTTTGTTCATTTGGACATTAAATAAAAGAGGTGCATAGGGATCAGCGGCCACATCTTTGTAGTGGGGATCAAACGGGATCACTTTTATCCCTTTTATCATCTCATTTGGCAGTTTATCATCGTTACCACACTCTATTACACTTTCTGATTTTTCTTCTACAATTTCTTTTAGCTCACGCACTTTCAACTCCGGCAGCGACTCTACTTTAGCAAACTCTTTTACTTTTTCTGGTTTCACTAACTTTTCTTTTTGCTTCTTCTCTTTTTCTCTATCTTTCATAATTTTTAGCATCATCTGTTCCTCAGAGCTTAGCTTAGGCTTTTTAATTTTACCTCCTTTAGGTGTTTTTTCTCCACGACTTATGTCTTTGGAGGATTTCACCTTTGCTTCTTTAAATGGAGATACATTTTCTTTTCCCTGATTGTTTTCTTTAGGTGATTTTAGTTTAGCTTTTTCCTTTAAAGGAGTTTCTTTTTCTTTCTGATCTTTGTTGGCAGCAATAGCGTTCTCTTCACTTGCTGTGGATATGTTTTTTCTTCGTTCCAGTAAGACCTGATCCTGCAACGGTAAAACTTCTATCGACGGCCTTTCTTCAAATTTTTTGTCCATGAAGTATTTACATACACAACTAGTTGCAGTCATCGACGGAGTAACAAAAAGATTGTCATCAGAAGATTTTCTCAGACTCTCAGACTTAAGTTTTATGAGCAACTCTTCAAGCATTTCTTTGCTATGCGTCATTGATTTCACCGAGCCTGATTCTGTAGGAAAGAAAGTAATATCTGGTTGTCGCATTTCAAGAGGAGATCTTAATTCTTTCAGCAGTTTTTCTAGCTCTAATGCTGAGGAGTCCTTGTAAAGTTTATGACGGCATACATTTTCAACTTCTAATATTTTATGAAGCAGTTCATTTACTTTGTCTACCCAAGTCTTGAAACGGTTCTGTCTGTCTTGGTACAGTTGAACTTTGTTGCATAAGAATTTATTAACAATGAATTCACACCGTCTACATTTTCCCGAGGGATTGGCGCGCTTGCAGTGCTCACAAACACCTAATACCTCGTTCTTATTTATATCCGCTATTTCGTCTAGCAGGCTTCGCACTCTCTTGACGACGGTCTTACAATGAAAGCAATTTGTTCGGTACTGACCTGAAACATAAAGTGGTTTCAAACACACCACATTGGGACACATTAGGTACACATGCGAGGTTACAAGCTCATCTCGTTCCGTCTATAAATAAATAAATATCCTTGGATATTCCACACAGCGTCATCTAGTCCCAAGCTAAGCAACTTAATGCTTATGTTATGGTAACTAGGGATGGGTTATACTTGCAAAATCAAGTACCAGGGCTTGCAAGTGCGTAGACGAATGAAAACCTGTTCCAAAAACCAGGGTTCAAATACCTTCAAAGTATTTTTTAAGGGCGCCGGCTCTCTTCGTCATTCGGGGCTCGGGAAAAAGTATTTTTCTCCATACGCACGCAATTATGCTTCTTATGTGTATGAGAAAAGAGATCATTATTCTTTGAAAGTATTTTTGGCTTGGAAGTTTTTTCTGCATATACGCAATTATGCTTCTTAGGTCAATACAGAAAGAGATTATAATTCTGTAAAAGTATTTTTTGGCTTGCAAGTATTTTTTGGCTTGCAAGTTTTTCTGCATACAAGTGGAGACAAGTTGACAACGGCTTGCGGGGCGGGGCCGCGCGGACGAGTGCGGGAGGTAGGCCCGCTTGGGGGCACCCGCGAACTACTATTACAAATAATTTGACTTTTTTCGAATTAGGTACCTATAACAGAGTTAACAGACTTCGAAAAAGGAGGTGTTTCTCAATTCGTCGTTATTATTTATTTTATTATGTTTGCGATTATTCAGATAGGTAGGTACCTACCTACGCCTTTACCGATTGGAAAAACTGTAAAATGGATGACAAATTGACAATGCATTATTAGCTATTTGACATTAATCTTAATTTATATTTTTAATTGTAAAATATTACAGAGCGTGATTGTTAGAAAAAGTAATAGGCGCCTGAAAGCCTAGCATTAGGTACGTATTGACGTTTGCTAATAAAATGCATCCGGGGCTTGAACAATAAGATCTTGCTAGGTAGTACCTACCTATCACAGATTACATTAGTACCTACGTAGATCTTATCTACCTTTTTTAGTTAAGGTTAGATTAGGTTAGGTAACCTTAAAAGTTAGATCTAGGTAGTACCTACCACAGATTACATAAGTACCTACGTAGATCTTACTTAAGTAGGTACCTACCTACTTACGTTAAGGTTAAGGTTAGTTTAGGTTAGGTAACCTTAAAAGTAAGATTACAAATAGATAAATAATTTGACTTTTTTCGAATTAGGTACCTATAACAGACTTCGAATAAGGAGGTGTTTCTCAATTAGTCGTTAATATTTATTTTATTATGTTTGCGATTATTTAGATAGGTAGGTACCTACCTACCTACGCCTTTACCGATTGGAAAAAATGTAAAATGGATGTCAAATTTGACAATGCATTCTTAGCTATTTGACATTAATCTTAATTTATATTTTTAATTGTAAAATATTACAGAGCGTGATTGTTAGAAAAAGTAATAGGCGCCTGAAAGCCTAGCATTAGGTACGTATTGACGTTTGCTAAGGAAATGCATCAGGGGCTTGAACAATAAGATCTTGCTAGGTAGTACCTACCACAGATTACATTAGTACCTACGTAGATCTTACTTAAGTAGGTACCTACCTACTTACGTTAAGGTTAAGGTTAGTTTAGGTTAGGTAACCCTAAAAGTAAGATTACAAATACATAAATAATTTGACTTTTTTTCTCGATAGACTCTAGCAAACGAAGTGCGCCCTCTACTACCAAGCAAACGAAACGTTTCTCTCGGATGTATTTCGTTTCGTTCGTTGCTACTAGAGTGCGCGCAAGATAAGTCTGCGCGCGATTGGTGGCGCTGGTGGCGTGCCAGACTAACTAGAATATTTTTTCCTCCAAATAAAGGAAAGTAAAAAATATTTTAGTTACTTTAAAATCAATACTAAGTTTTTTATAAAAAGTAATTCAAGTTTATTATTTAGATATAAGTTATTGCCACTAGCATAAAAATTAGTTCCGATTTTGGCAGCGCGCAGACTTATCTTGCGCGCACTCTACGCACGATTTCGTCAACTTGAACTCAAACTCGAACTATAAACAAAAAATATCATCTCGATAAAATCATCTCGTACATCGAAGGGTCTTTCTTCCGAGGTAAGCAATATGCATTTCATTACGAATATGAGAAAATTACCTAGATACCAAAAAAATTGTTGAAAGGAGATGTTCCAAAGTAGTATTTTATTCTGATGAAAAAAGAAGAAGTACAAATTAATTAATTGGAAACCTATTTTTTTTTACAATCCGATTTGAACAAAATCATATTTTTTAAATACCGCCCCGATTTTTCTACAACAAATATTTAAAAAGTTGCAAATTAATCCACTACGGCCACACTGAACCACTTCTTCTTCTTCTTTTTATTTTCTGGCTTCTGTGACACATTAAAAGGATTAAGATCAATGTCACCGTCATGTTGAGTGAAACGTTATGTCAGTGTCTAATGGACTTTCCGATCATCATTCATTCCTTCCATTCATTAGTGCCATTCCTTCCATTCAATTTAGACAATTTATTTAGACAATTGTATTTGCATTGACATTGACTTGACAGTGACGGAACTTTTAAATGTCATAATTAACAGAGGGTTGCAAGCAAAATTTTTGTCAATGATTTTTATAGAAAAAACGGGAATAATATTAATTATGTAAAATATCAAATGTCAAAAATGAAGTTGACATTTAAATTACTTGTATAACGGCTTTGGCTTCAGAGAAACAACTTCTCACAGTCACAAAGTTTATTTTAAATCACAGGGTCGCATGGAAACACAGTACAGTAATTTTTTTAGATTTAGAAATTACAACAAACAATCAAACGATACCAATCGGATCAAGCTCAAACAAACGTAGACTGACTAACATTAAAAAACTAACTTTACAAAGAGCGAAGCGTTGTGATTGGCGCAATGGCCCATGTTTCTATATACCAACACAAAAACACACAAAGGTGCGTTCAAAAACCAAACCATAGTAACTCTAGGACGATCCATAGACTTGACAATTATTTAATAAATTAAATAAACATTTTTTCTGATAAAATGAATTATAACTTTTCTAGTCTCTCTTTTCTTATAACAACATGCTGCCGAAATAAATAATACCTATTTCTTCCATTTTTATTTAAAACAACTTTGTAATCAAAAACTTTAGTGTGCGATACTATGTAGGTATGTGTGTGTATGTTCGAAGAGCAAAAGCAATGTTATCATTACATATTCCAAGTATTTTTGGCTTGGAAGTTTTACTGAAAACGCACGCAAATATGCTTCCTATGCCAATGAGAAGAGGGGTCATTATTCTTAAAAAGTTTTTATGAGAGGGACGCCGCGCGCCCCGACTCGCTCGCTCGCACTTTGAAAGTCTTGCAAGTATTTAAATACCAGGGCTGTCAAAAGGGCGCACCAGGGTTACGCACTTGCAACAAAACACCAGGTGTAAACACCAGGTCGCGTAAATACGCACCATCCCTAATGGTAACCAGATGACTGATCTGATAATTATAATACTTAGATACATATTTTTTTTGTAAATATGTACATACATAAGAATACTTAGTTAAGCCTACTTCCATAAAAGGAGTGACTAGTCAATTGCAACCTTTTACTTTAGTGTTTTTAGAGCTGAATTTTCTATTTCTAGTTTTCTCATCATGTTTTCCTAAGTACATCGTTTAGCTCGTGCCTGTTTCCATACTTTTATAGGCAGGAGATACTTTTATAGTTTACTAGCAGCACGTCCCGGCTTCGCACGGGTGTACTAATGAACCTACCGGGAATGACCGGGATATAATATAGCCTATAACCATCTAGACAGTCCATTCTACACATCAGAGAAATAATTTTTGAAATCGGTTTAGTAGTTTCGGAGATTACCTCCGTCAAACAAACAAACAAACACATTTTACCTCTTTATAATATTAGTATAGATAATTATAAATATTAGTAAAGATGAGGAATAACACAGACTATGTTATACAGGTAGGAACAGGAACAACGAGGGTGAAGCCGGGGCTGCGTACCTACGCACCTAGGCTACCTAGGCTTCTTAGACTAAAAATAAACTTATGATACACATAACTAACACCCTTATTTTTAAGGTGAGCGACGCCGTGCCTGTGGAAGGGGTAAGTTATTAAAGTAGTTATATAAAATAATAATATATTTACTTACACATTTCCATTATGTAGTCAGTTCGTTTCAGATCCTTATCACCAACATTATGTAAGATGAATGTTTCTTCTCTCTTGGGCTTAGTTGAATATTTTTCAACCTAAAAATATTAAAAAAAAAAACAGTAAGCTCTGCCTCGTTACTTAACTCTGTCATGAATAGGACCTGCTGTGTGAGGTACAAGTAGGTAGATTCCAACAGACTACAATTAATTTAATGTGTCGTTAGAAGTTATGACTTAAATATTTACAATAAAACCAAGACCGGTTCCATTCTTCACAGTAATACATAAATTTTAATTAAATAGAAAGAAATAGTACAATATTGATTTACATCACTCACAAATTAACATCAAATATAGGTAAGTAGGTAGGTACAATAACAATCGACGTTGAGTGACGCAAATTGGCCACCACTCAGCATTTGCTGCAGCAGCTAAAGGAGCACCTAACTTAGTCGCTTTGCTAGCGCTAAGCTGACTAAGTTAGGTAAAAACCAATCATAAGAGAGACGGGACACTAAGCGTACCTAATCATCTTTAACATTCAACTCAGAATCAGGTAAGTACCTACCGAATTAAAACAAAACTCACCGTAGTTAATTTTTCTCTGTGTAAAAATATTAGTAACTTTGAGTTTCGTAGACCAACCACTTTCTTGAATTCGCCGACGCATGGTGCATTGCATGCTTCACAAAGTTGACGTCCCCTACGGAAATGTAATTTTTATTAAGTACCTACTTACCTACTCCCCTACAGCCATATTAAACCAGTAAACCTTTATTAGCTAAAACGTATATTAAATCTGTTGCTATATCTTTTCATTGACATAGGCGTAACAAGAAAAACCATTTAATTTTTATTGAAACCTGTAGGTATATTTAAAAGCACACACACAGGTAATAAGTATACGAGTAGGTACCTACCAAAACAGTTTACCTGTTGACTAATTTAAACCTACTTACAGCCTATAAGTTCTCTCAACCCTGGGAACAACCCGCAGAAACAATGAAAATAGGTACCTACCTAGTTTAGTTCTTAACGCACTTGCAAGCTGCAAGTGAATATTCTGTTTGATCAGATGCAACCACAAATTGATCATAATGATCAGACGGGATCATGGGAATAATCCCTTAGGTACCTACTATTATTTTAATAGTATCTAATGCTAGTCTCATTATGGTCGGATGTCATACCTACTATACTCAATGGTCATAGGTAGGTACCTACCATACGACAATTTTAGGTCCGTTCGTTCTTATGAGTGGCCAACTCTGATGACGGAGTTTTTAGGCCGCCTAAAGGCCTCCGCCGTGGCCATTGTACCTAGGTAAAATGTAACTAACCGTTTTTTCTCGTCCATTATCTCACGATGGAGATAAAGTTACCTAGGCAGCTCTTGATTGGGCTAGGTATCTTTATACAAGTGATTTTATTCTCTTTGTCTTTATAGATTGACTTTCTGGATCAATTTTTCTAATTTTTTTATGTCAACAAGCCTCTGCCTCAACCACAGAGTAGGGAAAACCACAGACATAGTAAGAGATACTACGTGTAGGTTGGTAGGTAGGTGGGTACTTACATAATGTCAAAACTAGTATAGAGAGTATACCTATATCTAGATATATTATATCATATAATATAATATAATTATATAATATTATTATATGATTACCTATATAATATACCTAGATAGGTATAGATAAGTATTTTAAACATCATTCATCATCATTTCATCATTTTCCTGCCCTTATCCCTATGTGGGGTCGGCACAACACGTGTTCCTCTTCCATTTTCCTCTATCTTATTTTAAACTTAATCGCAAATTAAAAAAAAAGTTACGTACCTATTACGTGGATACAAGTGGTGTTAGATACCTGAAGAGTGTATCTTGACAAATAAAAACAAATATTGGAAAAGAATCGATTGCAAAAACTTACCGAAATCGTGATTTTTAATTTGCATTTTTGTGCACTAGAACTGGATTTTTAAACGATGTAAGTGGTCACATTTACTATCACACAAACTGACAACCTAAACAACATATTTTAGACATAGATTTGCGAGTATCACAAGACTAACTAAACTCCAATAAAACTGCAAGTAATATTGATTGACATTCAACTACAATTCACACGATCAGGAACTAGGTGCCTACAATACACTAACCAGTTACTCCTACCCGCACATAATATAATTAGTTGGCTCAGAACTCATATCGTTATTTCATAATAAATGGATAAGCTTTAATGGCGCAGTTGTATTATCCCTTTTTTTTTCTAAATTAATTTTTTTGTTTGATTTTCATGGTTTTTCTTAGTTTTGTACTACAAACTTACTCACTCGTTGTGGAGATGGGCGTTGGGACTGCATCACAGTTTTTTAACTTTCGCAGTCTCATCGTTTATGATATTTATTGTGCACACTGTATTTTTTGTACTGAATAAAAACTTTTATTATTATTTATTATTATTACCCCACTGCGTGCGGGTCGACTAAAAATTACAATAGGTACTCGTAATAATAATGTCTAGAATTCTAGATCATAAAAAGAAAAGTTTTCTGCTTTTTCCGTTTACTTGACTTTTACTTGACTCGTTGCGCGGACTCTAGCGAGCCACTCAAATTGGTACACAGTACCAGTACACACTTCATTCATTTATTCATTCATTCATTCAATCATTCATTCATTCACCTTATATCGCGACTTCGCGAGTATCGCGACTTGTTGTTGGTTTGGTTGGTTTGGTTTGGTTGATTGGTTGTCCTGTCACTAAAATCTTTTACAGTGTGTTTTTATTCTAAAATAACTGTGTGTAATTTTTTCCAATAAAAAATGCCTATTTGCAGAATAATTTCCTTCTCTGGTTCAGTGTTACAGTGCAGTCGATCTAGCCCAATTTTAAGACAAAGTTTCCAGCAACCTAAATGCTATGGGTATGTTACTGAAATTAAAGGTACCTATTCGACGCAACTTCTATTTTGCGTAAACAACCGCTGAAGCCAAAAACATGTTGTTCTTCGCATAGATTACCAATTTAGTCCCGATGGCATCATTAATTGTTTTCCGTAGTTTTTGTGGCAGCAAGGTCATTCTACGAAATCTGTTTTACCATAAACATAAAAACGTAAACATAAAATACCTATTTAATTCAATAATGTGAATAGCGTATTTAAAATAAAATAGTTACTTACACCAATACATGCATATTTACTTAATTATATTTTTTTCAGATTTACAAACATAACGCGCTCGAAACATATAGCATTAAAAAAAGAAAAAGAAAAATTACGCACATACGTCGTTCAACGGTACATAGATTATGTTAAAAATTACACAAAGTTCCTAGAAGAAAGGTTTCCCACAGCCATGAACATGTACAGAGTATTCAGTGTTGGCATCAAAGACTTCCTACGCGACCTCAAAACTTACATCTCTCTGCGAATTAAACTGTTGAAAGACCAAGGATTTTCAAAAATGACTCGTCAAGAAATTGAATTGTATCAAAAAATGCCATCCGACATGCTGAAGATAGCACCGGTCCTCATTTTATCAGCAATACCATTTGGCAATTATGTTATATTTCCACTTGCGTAAGTACAAACCTTTATCCATGTCATCTTTGTTTTTTTTTAAAGCACTAACTGCACACCCCAGCTTTGCATGGTTGTATTAATGAAACTACCGGGATAAAATATAGCCTATAACCATCTCGACAGTCTATACCACACAACAGTTTTAAAATTGGATGAGTAGTTTCGGAGGTTACCTCATTTAAACAAACAAAAAACAAATTTTACATTATCTCTTCATAATATTATAGTATAGATACCTTTAGAAATAAATAACTTGTTAAAACCAAAAAGTACCTAAGTGTAAATTAATGTCCATGCTTTATGATGTAATTTTCATGCTTTCAGATTTTGGAAGCCAAAAGTACTTCTCTGTTCCCATTTTTGGTCAATACAGCAAAAAGCAGAGTTCTCTACGCAAGACTTGAGAGAGAGACTGAGATATAACCGGCCAGTGTTCCGAGCTCTTCAAGCCAATCTGTCGACCATTCTCGATGAAGATTTGAAGAAGAAATTTGGCAGAATAGTTGCCTTGTTGGGTTCAGGAGTTCACCCCTCACCACAGGAAGTATTGGATTGCCAGGAACTGTTCATAAATGGACCATATCAGTTAAGCAGTCTGACCTACAAGCATAAGGTAAAAGTACCAGGATAGCATATATCCTGGATTAACCCATAGGCTACTTTTAATCCCAGTATTCTGGGCGGCTTCGCATAGTACTAAAAGTAGTCTAATGCCTGAATACTCAAACGCTTATTAAATATTGAAGGCATTATTAACCGTTAGGGAAAATATTTATTGATAGATTTGTATGGACAAATGTCAAATTATGTTATAGATAAGCACCATGAGCATTTTCAGTATACGGCCGTAAGTGTCATAATGTTAATAAGTGCTCATAATTACTTATGTTAATTATTGAATTATGAATTACAATTACTAAGGTACCTACTGTATTATAATATCCTTTTCAGGGTGACCTCATGAAAATGCATGGCTTGCGAAAATCCATCTTCAGAACGAACAAACTTAAATACAAAGCTTTTTTACTGTTAGAAATGGACAAAGCGATTATCCGGGAAGGTGGTTCTGAAACTCTGAGCACAGAATCGTTAAGGAGCGCTTGTCACCTGCGTGGCCTGAATGATACACATCTATCAAACAAGGATATGATAAAGTGGATGGATCGCTGGTTGAACGTAACTCAACATATAGACAAGACATCTTATTCTCTTGTACTTCACTGTCCCATATTCTTTGGATACAACCACCCACAAAACTGGGTGCTGATTTATTAAACTTGTTGTGTTTCACGTGACTTTGTTTAACATAGTCTGGATTTTGTGCTTTGATCTGTGGTTATAAGTAAGATTACCTGTTCAGCATTCAATGTTGCTTTTTTTTTTGCTTTATTTATGTTCCTATTATGTATAGCAGTTGGAGGTCTATTTATTTTATTAGGTTTTTTAACTTACTCCAATGTTTTTGGAAATTAAAAGCTTTATAAAACAGTATTAATGTTCGCCATATTAAAGCAGATATTGTTGCTTGTCTTACAAGCTGAATTGTGATTTGAATAAAATGTTAGTTAATATGATTATTGTAGTTTTACTAAATAGATTGTAAATATCTTTTTAAAAGGTCAGATCTAGCCAATCACGAGAAATACAATTATTTTCGACGACCAATCACGTGCGCTTATTTTTCTTCCTATAAGCTCGTTTCAAGAAATATAGTATATGTAGGTACCTTATCCACAGAACAAAAAAACCTTAATTGTTCTGTGGTTAAACCATTGACTGCTCAGATCTCAAAGGCTCAGATGAAGAGATTGACCATGACAAGTGCTATGATCTGAGGCTAGCATCCATCAATCACATACCTAACCTACCTACCTACTCAGATTACATCTCAGTAATTTTGTGTCGCCGGTATGTGTTATGTTTTTGCCGTTATTCTCAGTTATTTAGTTTTTAATGTTGAAGCAAATAAACCATGCAGAAATCACGAGCAAGTGCTATGGCGCCTCGAATGTGAACTTGGTATTATATCTGATAGTGAGTGCCCAGTAGACGGAGGCTGGACACCATGGAGCCCTTGGTCGGTTTGTCACGGTTCCTGCGATGACGTCGGCCACCGCCGCAGAAGCAGACTATGCGCCAACCCGCCCCCTTCGCAAGACGGTCTGACGTGCTCCGGCGTCGACCATGAAATCGAGCCATGTTATCTTAAAAATTGCACTGTTCAGGACTACCGCAAAATCGTGGAAGGAGATTCAATCCGGACTGAAGCTTTACATCAACTTGAGGTCGTGCCCACACTTATGGAACGCTGCTTGCTCATGCAGTGTCCTTATGAAGCGATCGAGGCAGCACTCGTAGCAGATAACACCTGGCAAATAAACCCAGAATTGCTTTGGAACTCGTTACTTTGTGTAAAACATAATTTAGGATGTCCAGTGATCGGGGAATGGGGGGCTTGGGGATCGTGGTCAGCATGTGGCGCGCGCTGCGGGTACGGCTTGAGATGGAGACTCCGAAGATGCGATACACCGCCACCATCTAACGCTCATCTCCTCTGCACAGGAACTCCATTACAAGCAGATGAATGTCAAGGGGATCAATGTGCTATCAGTAAACGTGATTTCGGTGGAACATGGAGCACTTGGGGAAAATGGTCCCAGTGCTCAGAGAATTGCGGTGCAGGCGTAAGACGTCGCAAAAGAACATGTTTCGAAATGAACACACCAACGTTGTTTAATTCTTGGGGTACGCATTGCCGCGGTCAACACGATCAGCTAGAGGTCTGCGAAAGTAGAGAGTGCACCATGGATGGTGGTTGGTCGGGCTGGGGCACGTGGGGTCCCTGCTCGCAGACCTGTGGCGCTGGGAGACGGTCGCGGTCCCGCTCCTGCACGCGCCCTGTGCCTGGAGGAAACGGCGCTTCTTGCAGCGGCCCGAGAACAGAAGTTGGCTCTTGTCATTTAAGTCCATGTGATGGCTATGTCCACACCGTGGCCGTTTTCAACGGTGAATCATTTTTGCAATACAAATTTGACAACAAACGCTCTACCCTGTTCCATTTCTACGTTCGCTTTTTGCCGCTTTCGCCTCATGGTACTTTAGTGCGTCGTGGATCGATACGTAACCCGTTTATTCGTCTTAGTTTGCAAAAATGGCATATTTGTTTGGACGCAGGTGGATTATCACGATCATGCACCATCCCTCGAATTTGCTCGCACACTGCTGTGGAACCTGCCGTTTGGCACACTTTATTGATAACTTTAACGAGTGAAGCTGCCACCTTGCGATTAGACGATGCCCCAGAAAGAATCAGAAGTTCATTTCTATGTGATCCAGAGCTGTCCGATGAGAGTATGAACATTTACGTTGGTGAAAGGCTACACGGAGAAATCCAAGAGCTAATTCTAAATTTTATTCCATTGAGTATGCTCATTGAAAGCGATCGGGCCGCCAGGAAATCTTTTAGCCCTAGTACGGGATCGAATGTAGCTTATGAAAAAGCTGGCTTGGAGGAAGCCTTTTTACTACTGGATAACGACCAATACCTCCGTCTGCCCTGTTATAACAATGAAGAGAAGTGGAAAATGGAATTCACATTGAAATCCATGAGAGAATCTGGAACGATTTTATTTTTACTAGACGAGTCTAAATCCAGCTGGCTATATTTGTATTTGCAGAACATGCGGCTAAGGATAAAACTGGCATTTGAAGATTTTCGATCTGAAAGTAGCAGTACGACAGAGTGCCTTCCAGATCTATGGTTTGACGTGAGCTTATCTAAAAAACTTGAAACCAATACAATAGAGGTAGTAATAAACTCAAAAGAACGATTACATGTTATGTACGAAGTCAATAACTTAAGAGATATTGAAAATGTAAAGAACACACTTAGATTAAGAGAAAGTCATGATAATGCGTCGTACAAGTTATGTGCTGATGAGTATTTTGTAGGTGGTGTACCAAGTGATTTGAGGAATCGCATTCCTGAAGATTTTAATGCTTTTACTGGCGTTATTGCATCCATGAGTGTAGACGATACTTTGCTTGATCTTCACGACTTTATTAAAGAACGTTATAAAGATGGAAATATTCAAGTATCGTCACGTACCGCAAGCATCTCCGGTTCTTACCATGAAACTGCGTGGGGAATCTCTAATCGTTTGAATCTTACCTGCCTTCACGCAAGAACTACACGATCACCTAATACAGCTCACTGGCTGTTTCTAGACGTTATCGTAAGTGGCTCTCTCAAAGAGAAGAATGTCCGTTCCACTGACGACGGCAGAGTATTAAGGCTCGTGGCTACTGCAGATAATGATCTGAGAGGGTTTTACACCTGTAGAGCGCGCAATAACAAGCGAACCAGAAACTTAGTCACGTACGGAGTTCTAGGTAAAATGCAGCACAAGTTGGCTGGCCCGGATTTGACAACGGCGATTGCTGTCATCACTTCTCTGACACTAGTGCTAGGCTCGCTAGCCTGGCTCTTCGTTGAAGGGATCCACGACCTTCGCAACGGTTATGGATTTTACAGAGATGCTCATTTATCTCCTGAGGAAGAGTCAGAAGCTGTTTGTAAGTATATAGATTTGAATATACATCTGGTTGGTTCTGCAAGCGCTGCTAAGATTGCTAAAGCAAGAGCTCGACAGATAGGAAAGCAATTAGCCAGTCGAGTTAGTTTTGCGGCCCAAGAGCCTCAAGGATTGATGCAGGTGGAGAATATGCCAAGTATACAATCTGTGGAAAGTGAACCAGAAGTTTTACCAGCTCTGCCCGAGGTGAATAGTGTTGAAGCGAAGCCACTGCATCATGTTTTTAGGTGTGAACAAAGTTATGTTAGCTCCCCTAGGTCTGGATGGCTTACAACTCCGAGAGCTTCTGCTCTCGGAGTTCAAACAATATCCTCCTTCGAAATGATATCGCCAAGAGCTCTCTGCTCCAAACTGCTCTTAACCAAACAGCTATCTTCTAGAGAATCATCAACGGCAAGTAAATATAAATCGCGTATCCCACGGAAGACAAGGGCGAAATTACTAACTATTCGGTCTTCTTCCAATGTAAACCATACAACATTGTCTCATAAGATTTTGCAGATGTTCAAAGAATTAAAGAGTGAAGATCCATAAGAATGTCCTACTGTATGTGTACCTAATTACCTATATAAGTAAACCTAAACCTAGATAACAAGGTATAAGTACCTACCTACGTCCTACATAGTTATTTTCTCCATGGATACCTAGTACCTTACCTACCTAATACCACAGATAAAATAATACTAGGTATATACAGATACACCATCTAGAACATCAATTTCACTCCGGTTTTTCTTCGGCCAATTTTTTTGTGTTTGATTTTGCGGCGCCCCTAGCAGTGTTTAGGTCTTGCCTGCAATCAAAAATAAGTAACTCCATCTAGTGCTAATATTTTTGATTGCAGGCAAGACCTAAACACTGCTAGGGGCGCCGCAAAATCAAACACAAAAAAAATAGCCCGAAGAAAAACCGGAGTGAAATTGATGTTCTAGGTGGTGTATCTGTATATAGTATTATTTTATCTGTGATTCTAATACCTAATAGTACCTAATGATACTTAAGTAGGTAGGTACATTTATGTAACCACAAGAGGTAGAGTTATTATAAAAATTGTATTAAAAGAATTGCTGTTTTATTTAATACTTTCTGTAACGTTATGGATGTTTATTTCTAGACTGTAATTTTAGCTTTAAAAATTACTTTTTTGCTTTCTAGTGAAGTGCGACAATTTCTTCTATTTTTATGTAGGTAAGTAAATAAAAAGAGGGCGGTGAGGAATTTTTTGAATACTTTGAAAAATTGCATTAAGTAGGTAGGTACCTATTAGGTAGGTACTTCATTCTTATCCATACTATGTAGGTAATCTGTGGCTATACCAATTCCTTACGCGGCGTCCTGCGTGAGCGGGCTGGACGCGAGCGCGAGGCGACGCGGCGAGGCGCGGATTCGATGCGAATTAATGCGGTGCGGAGCGACGCGGCTACTCTGTCCTACGTGCGCGCGAACCGTCGCGGTTGTCAGTTGGTTGACATTTGTCATGGACGGACGGAGGCTAATATTATTAGAAAATTCATATAAAAATATGACATTAAAATATGACGGCAGAACCAGACGCGTCGCCCAGGGCAACGCGCGAAAAAATCAAGCCAATTGATCGCGTTCGCTTTGTTTCCGCCGCGTCGCGCCGCACCTTACGTCACTTTGGTCACGTAGTCCACTTCAATAGGTTTAGACTGTTTGTTGTATTCGCGCCGCACCGCGCCGCCTGTCATTCGCGTCCAGATCGCTCACGCAGGACGCCGCGTTACACTTGAACTCATGGGTTCATCGCTGCTGGTGGCACTCTAGCAAAAGAAGGTAGGTACCTACTTAAGTAATAGGTAGGTACCTACTTACAACTCTTTTAAACGTAATTTTAAATCTGCTCAATACCTCGGTAAAATCAAATTTTTATAAACTCCAGTAGTGCCAAAATGAAGGCAAACGAACATGATCCTATTGGAGGTTACCCTTACAAGTTGGTAGCGCTGGTGCCTTCCCTTTATTTGAAAGGTACACCCGATCAATACTGTTTCTTCAGCGCCCTCTGGTGATAGTTTCTGTCACGCCCGGACGCCGCGCGCCACCCTTCTGCGCCGATGCAACGCCCTGCTAGTCTGGGGACCGCACATTTCGCTAGGAGTAGGACGAGAAAAACGTTGTGAAGCAGAAATACACAAAATCCACTGAGGAAGACATGATCTCTTGAGTATTATGTTCTGTGGACATGATGGAGGCGATGGAGCTTGGAATGCAACCGCTGAGTAAATGTAAGTGAACTGATTTGATTTTGTTTTGAAAAAAATATTTAGGTACTCACTATAATTTTATTTTGAACATGTCCTACCTAGTCCTACTCATGTGTTTTGATGGTTTCTTGTAATTCATTACGTTGCATATTATATTTGTTAGGTAGGTAGGTAGGTACCTACTTACTAATAATGTCGTTTCATAATGTTCTATTACTGTATCTAAGGGTGGTATTACACTTATCAAATATCTTTGTCCAATGTACATTTGATCAAAGAAATTGGACGACTTCTTGATGAAATTCTTGATGAAGTCGTCCAATTTCTTTGATCAAATGTACATTGGACAAAGATATTTGATAAGTGTCTGCCTTGTGTCTTTATTCTGTGCTATTACTACCTATTGAACAGAAATGCGTATTGCGGGTATGCTACTAGGTACCAAAGTGCGGAGTCGTGTGCGAATCTCACTGAGAACTAGGTATATTTTAATTCAAAATGGAGGCAGGGTGGGTCACCTACATTTTAGCGAACGAACTCGGCATGGCTGTGCATTATTTAATAGGTACCTATCTGATAGAAAGTTTATGAGAGTTTTTGCATTGCCGATATAATACCTACCTACTACTAAATTGTGGAGTCTATCGCGTGAATTCGCGTGAATCCACCAACATCATGTGGGTGCGGGTAAGGGGGGAGGGCTGACGCATTGCAGATTTTACACGACTAAGTTGAAAATTCTAGTGCAATCTCCATTATAATAACCATGTATTGATTTTGCCTTGATACATCGCGCGATAAAGATGTGTACCCAACCCAACGCACAGGTGAGAATGGCGCCCATACAAAGTACTCTGTGAATGGCGCCACACCTTCATCGACCTAGCCCTATGACGCACTGCGGATGTAATGTGACTGGATTGTTGTGTTTACTATGAATGAATGTTTATGAGAAATGTATAAATTAGCTTGACGACTAGACAGATCGAAATCAAAAAATTCAAATACTTATTTTTTTCTTTACAGGCTTCGGCTTCAAGATGAACAAGGAAACTTATAAAGAAATAGTATCTACTCTCATGAACGTAATGAGTAATGATGATGACGGAACTTTAGTCGAAGCTCAAGCTAAAGCTTCCGAAAAAGAAGTAGACTCCCAGCAGGATGTCAAGGACGTCGATGATGATTTGTACGGCACCGATGAGCCAGGTAAGCCAGTTGCTACTGATGCCACCCCAAAAGGGGAAAAAGTGCCAACTGCTGCAGAGGAGGCTAAGCCTGCTATGGTGTCTGTCGAGTGTCAAGCTGGCACCACCGATACGCCACCGCCGTCGCAGCCAGGTCAAAATAATCCGTTTCAGTGTATTAAATGTCCTCGGACATTCGGGGATATCGTCGATTACAACAACCACGTGGCTCTCCACAACAGAATGCGCGAGTCCCGCTACATTTGCGACATCTGCAATAAGGGGTTCCGGAGCTTTGAGCTCATGGCTGTTCATCTTGACTCGTGCCATGCGCATCCTCGGATCCACACTTGCTCCCAATGCCGCCAAACTTTCCATACGAAACGCTTGTTAAAAATTCACAAGAGAGAATATCACGCGGTCCGTTTGGGTAACGGACGCCCTTTTAGCCCCAGGTGCAAGCCCCTGTTTATGACTGACCTCCTTACCAATGAAATTGTTGCTCAATTTGAAGAAGCCTTTAATGATTATCCGATCCGAGAGCGAACGCGCAACGCACGAACTCGGAACGCAAGGACCCGCAACATCGAGACTGCCAATGCGGAGACATCCAACGTGGAAACATCTAACACGGGAACATCTAACACGGGACCATCTAACGCGGGAATATCCAGCGCGGTGACATCCAACGCGGAGATAAACAAGCTTGGGAAAGTCAATGTGGACTTAGTCGACCCGGGGACCGTGGAGGAGGTATTCAACATGGACATCGACAACGTGGCGGCTGCCAACGTGGAAATCGCCAACACAGGAACCGCTAACGCTGAAACCGCTAATGCCGAAACCGCCAACAACGCCGGCATTGCTGAAATTGACAAAGCAGAGACTGCTGCCAGAAATGACACTCAGACCATCATGTGCATCCTGTAAAATGGCAAAATAGCATGATAAAACATCATACCCAGAATAATGTCTAACAATGACAAAGCTTGGGTTGGTTATGTAATGACATCACACCACACATAGGTACTTATTATAACAAATGTCATACCCAAAATGATGTTATTTACCAACTTTATAACACCATACTTCAAGGTTAAGGACTTGGGTCACAAGCAGCTTCTCCAGTTTGGAAAATAAAATCTGTTCTCTACAATCGAAATTGTGACCTTTGTCCGATAACGATATTAGGTATAATAATTATGCTTGATGTTTTTAATAATAATTGGCATTGTTATAAAAAAATATTAACGGATCTCTATCTATTTTTGAATTATTTACAAAACTTGGAAAATTTATTGTTACCATAGAAACTGTTTTATTAATGAATTTGTGACGAGTGTATTATTAGATACCTACCTACATCATAATAAGTACCTAATAACATCTGAGAGACTAAAATAGTTTAGTTCGATTTCAAAATTTGACTAACTTTGTTTGTTTTTGAACGTTCGTGCGGTCTCATTGGTTATTATTTTGATTGTGCTAACCTAGGGCCCTAAAATTAGGTCTATAGGACCTAATGTTGCCAAGTTCTTTGTCATTTTGAATGTACTTACCTAGGTTACTATTACCTACCTACTTCAAATTCGCATTTTACTTACCTACCTATTGTTTACCTGTGTATAGGTTAGGTATTCTATTCGTAACAAATTATTGTAACGTTGCACATCCGAAATGGATAACTGTGTAAACTTGTACCTAACATAATATGACCTACCCTTGTACAACAGGTTTGCAATAAAAATATTTCCGATTCTGATTCTGATAAAAAAAATGCAAAAACAGCGAAAGAAGGAAGCTTGCATGTGAAAGTAATCCGTTTACTGGTTTTTCATTATCAGCTTGCCTTCAGCTAAATGACCAGTCGAAAATTTAAAAGTCTACCTATTAGGGGTTGTGAAAACTGTTTTGTAATTTATGATCGTAATATTTCGGCAATGTGATATTTGGAAGTGATGGGTTTGAAGATGTGATTTTGGAACGTGTTTTGAAAATGGAGTTGCTAAACTCAATAAGTGTAGGGTCTCAGGGTATGGAGAAACAAGAAGCACACGTAGCTTTATTGTTCTTACTAGGACGGCCTCGAAAGCTACGGTAGATGCGGTCACCGAAGCGAGTGGCCGCTTGTGGCAGCGCTTCTGTCAACGGACGGGCATATTAATTAATATCCCTTATTTTATTTTATTTCATTTCTATGTGTTATTCACTAAGTGTCGCTGGTCGCGCCGAATTTGTTATTTTAACTCAATTTGTTATTTAATATTTTTTCATTTGCTAGGTAGGTACGTTATTTTTGATCTGCGGTATTTTATTATTATTACTACCACTTTATCTTCATTTAGGCTCCAAGTCTACCATTATCATAGGATGATTTTTTTACTCCTCTCTTTTGCCGCCTTGGTTTATTGGCGCGACAAATAGTAGACTAGGTACTTCCCTAGGTACTTACTTACTTACCTATCTTTAATTTATTGTGCATTGCTTTTTAAAGTTTCAAGGTTTTAGAACTTTGTTATAATCTCTTCGTATTAATCATTGTAGTCATTGAATGGATGTTGAAATAATCTAAATAAAATTCAAACTTTCATAAAATTATCTTCATATTAAGTTTTGTCATAGCAAGTAGGTACCTACCACTAATAGTTGCAAGGTTTGCACGACAGTTGGTAAATCTTTTATGTCTAAATTCAGTGTACCTACAAAACTAACTTTACACACCATAATTTAGAACAGTCATTTTTAATAAATCGTAGGCAATGTGTATTGTTTGGTGCAACAAAATTATCTGCCCTGTGGCCAAAAGTAGGTAAGGTACCTAGTTTTTGTCGCACTCTTGCTAGGTAGGTACCTACCTATAACTACGAGCCACATGACCTTAGGAATCTCTGTCTTACTTACTGGTAGTGCCCGTATTAGCACAGTGTTAGTCGACATATCTTTGATGTACCTACCTATCTATACAATTTTGAAGTTATTAAATGTATCTTGATGTGCCACCAATGTTTCATTTAAGAACCTCTCAATTATGCATTACTAGCTGGGCCCCGCGGTTTCACCCGCGTAAATCCCGTTCCCGCGGGAATATCGGGATAAAAAGTAGCCTATGTGTTAATCCAGGGTATCGCCTATCTATCTACATACCAAATTTCAACCAAATCGGTCCAGCCGTTTTTGCTTGAAAGAATAACAAACATTCTCACAAACTTTCACATTTATAATATTGAGTAGGATAGGATTATAACCTGAGTTAAAGTAAGTAGATAGGCCCTTTTTTATCAACCTATACCTACCTACTTTCCCACTGCTGGGCAAAGGTCTCCCCTTCCTCCTTACACAGAACCCGGTCCACTATTTCCGGCCATGTGGAGTCAAAATTATCCAGGTCAGGGAGAGCCCTAGTAGTATCCAGTAGACTGTGTTGGTAAGTAGAGACTTACCAACACAGTTTACTGGAGTAGGTATTGATCTATCCTCGTAGGCAATGATTGCCTCCTGAGACTGTGTAAAATATTAGAAAAGATGTAAAAGCCTGAATTTCTTTATACCTACCTCGGTATTGAGTCGCTAGGTATCATAAAATGTATGTGATGAGAATCCATCGCAGCGCGCAGCCCCCCCACGGTAACTTGTATGAACTAATAATCTACCTACCTAAATTTCAAAGTAGGTACTACCTAGGTACGTACTTGAGTTGTCCCGGTTAGCGAGGATGGTTTTATATACAAGTTATGAACAGAAAATAAAGAGACCTCTAAAGTAGGTAAGATATGAAAGTCCGTATTGTAATTTTTTTATTATTTTGTGTATCAGCGCCATCTGTTACCGTATATAAAAACTACGTTAAAAAAGCCCAAGATTCTTGGTTCACCTTACATTCTGTGACCTTACAAGCTATCTGGCTTCGCACTTTCAAAATGGTTTCAACAATATCGTCTAGGTGGCGTTTTGAGTAAAAATGTGCCTTGGAGGTTAGGTGTACCTACCTACCTACAGTTGATAAAATTATATTAATTGATTGATGTGTAGGTATGCATGAGGGATCGGGATTACCAACTAGGTAGTAGAGGTACCTACCCTTATCAAATCATAGAAAGGAGTTTGAAATAAAAACGTTATTAAGATTATAAATATATTATTGAACCACAGTGGAATGAATTCTAACAGTAGGTACTTATCTACATACACCTACTTACATTTACGATAAAGTTTGTAAACATAAATAGTAACGCTGAAAATAAAATAAATTGTAAAAATAAATTGTTACTTTCGAAGCACGGAACATAATCGTCATGGAAAAATATTGTGAAGGAAGTTCCTATAAAATCAGAGATTAAAGCAACAAAAGTGTAAATAAGATACATTATGCGACTTCAAACAGTTAGAAATTCAACAGTACTGTCTTAGATTAAAACAAACCACGCCAACAATAAAAACTAAGTACAAAACGACTCAACAAAAGTTTAAAATGACTTAGGTGGCATTCACACACTGAGACAAAACAAAAGCACCACGTGAAACCACCTTTAAAGGTATCCTACAACACAGGCTATGGATAAAACATGAGAGTTTTTGAAATGTATAATTTCAAAAGTTGAACTCGTCTATTTATACTCGTAATATGATTCGCGACTTGACTGCTCTGAAAATAACGAGGTATTACAAGCAGTGCTGTGAAACGAACTGATGCCATCCAAAGATGGTACAATTTTGACAGTTTACGGATGGTAAAAGATGTCAAATAGTTACGTCGCTTTTATAGAGGGTGGTCTAAAATGGGCGTTGCAATTTCTGATACCTACCTAATAAGAATGGAATAAAATAACTAGGAGTATTTTCAGTTTGGAATGTAAATATTCATAAAATAAATTGCTTCCCCATTTCAGATTGTGACGGCGATGACACGTGACAAAGTGTATTATGAATATTCTAAGTACTTTTTTTTAAAACAAGCTGTCAAATCGGAATCTGTTCTACGTTTAGAGTTCATCGTGTTTTGGTCCGGAGAACTCTTCGTGGCTAATAAAGCCGTTTTTGTCTTTGTCCTCGTGTTGGAAGATCTCTTCGACCAGTTTGTCGTGACCTTCGAGCATCTGCTTGATGTCGTCGCTCATCTCAGCACCGTCTGGGGGAACCATCTGCTTCTTCAGGTAGTCGCTCACCTGCAATACGTTTTAAATTAACCGTGTTATCCATATAACACACTCATATTATATCTACTGAATATTTTTGATAACCATTATATAACATTGGTAAGTAAGAATTCGTTATGGCTAAAAAACAAGTTCAACAGAAATTGATGTAAGTACAATTCCAATAAAATAATATGTCAGTTTTAGGGTTTTTATTTTTTTGTTTGACATCCCAAAGTGTTGTAAGTAAAGAAAATTATTAGATTATATAGTCATGAAGACACATTACTGTAAAAATTAGAAAAATATTAATTAATGACAAAATCTTATTATAGTATATTTGTGCGCTTTCTCTTTTGATTAAGAAAGAGAAGATTAAAGAAGAACATAAATAGTCGTGAGAGAAACATAATCAAAAAAGAATATCAGATAAATTAGGTATTTACGCTTAAATAATAATCAATATAAAAATTGTTATTTAAATAATGATAAAGCATGTAGGTAAACGTACTTAAATAACAATGTCTGTCTGTTGACTATGTTAGTAGGTAACAACGTAAGAAGAAAGTAATATTTTTTTTATTTCTGTAGCTTAATGGTTAAATACAAGTACCTAGTTAGTTATCATTATTTTCTAAATAAAAAAAATGCAAGTGATAAAAATTATGTTGTGTTAAGTTAAATGAGAGTTACCTTCACCTTTGAGATCGGACAGCGTTATGTAGGTATTATAATTACTTGTAATATTAATATATTTACCTACACTATCTTACATAATGTACCTATATAAGCATATGTGTGTAGGTATGTGTACTGAATAGGTAGGCAGGTAGATTAGATAAGTACATATTCTATTTAGAAACCGTCACCTATTGTAGGTAGGTAGGTACCTCAGCCTTCTCCGCATGCTATTTACAGCGGTAGTAGTAAGCAAATTTGCTTTAACCCTTCATGCATGAATTCGAGTATCTCTGAGAATTTTTTGATGTGGATTTTTATACAAATGTAACCTACTTTATATTGATTGTGTTTTGCATGTAGGTAATCCTGTGGTTTTGCGCTAAGCAAGAACAATCTTCGTCCTTCGCGCGCGATCTACTTGCGAGGGTAGGTGTATACTTTGTATCATCGCAGGTTCTAATTCCTGCCGAGTTCGTAACTTTAATTAAGGTTTTTTTTTTAATAAGTAAGTACTTCAATTCTACTAAGCAATTTAAAAAATCTGAGCAGGTCGTAATAGGACCAATGTATAACTGAGGCCCTATCACCAGATTACCGTCGTATTGAATACTATCATACCGAGTCAAGGATTACAAATGTATGAGAATCCAGTACAGCGCCGCTCCCGGTAACTTGCATGAACTAACTTTTGAAATATTTGACGAAGTAGCATAGACATTCGATACAGAAGTGAGTCTTGTCATAAAAAAACTGATTACAAGTATAATTACAAGTCATCAAGTTAGCAAAAAAGAATTTGATCACCCTTTAATCCTTATTCTTAGACATACTCGAATTCATGCGAGGGCGGCTGTGGTTGGTGACTGACCTCTTCCCGCGAAAGTTCATTGTCTGAGTCAGCGTCGATGGCTTTGAACGCTAACTCGATACTCACTTCTTCGCGGGAGAGCAAGTTGTCTGCGTCAGCGTCAATCTCCTTGAAGACGTTGGTGGCCGGTGGGGAGTCTCCGATGTTTATCAGTTCAACTTCGAAGTGGAGGGTTGCGTGGGCAGGAATCACGTTACCGGCCCCACGCTCGCCGTAGCCAAGGGATGATGGGATCGTAAGTTTACGCTTTTCACCTGGAAATATTTTGAAATAATGATACATAAATAACAAAATCATATGTAGTCATGGTTTTATATAAATAACGATCCTTGTAGATCAACTTGTGATGGGGGTTGGGAGTTAATTTAGTCAAATAGAATAACCTACAGCTTACTTATAACAAGTGTAGATTTACTTTAGGTACTGCATTTCTTTTGTTGATTGATATCTTTCCATTGGCCGACTTCACATGACATTTCACTACTATTTCTAGAATTAAGAGATGAAACATAAATAAAATATCCTTGGACATTCCACACAGCGTCATCTGGTTTCAAGTAATTGTATGTTGTGTTAGGATGATGTCTGATAATACCTACCGCATAGACTAGAAACAAATATTAGCAGTGCAGACCCTTACAAACATTTGTCCCGCGGGCGGGAATCGAACCCGCAATCTCAGTGTCTCAGACTGTAACCAACTGCGTCAAAAAGGTTGTTATAATCATATACTGAAATATTAGGTAAATATAAATTTTGGTGGTGGTTTTATATTGCGCTTAAATATTTGAGCGACAATCCCCGAAATAACATGATTATCTTGTCCTAATTTTGTTGCATTATCCAAAATTGGTTACTACGAGACGAAACAGGTTCAGGAGCGTATGCTCAAAGCTCGAAGAGATTGTTATTTACTTAGTTAAATTTAATTTCCTTTGTATTTTCTAATTTTTCCTCACGTGGAACGGTCTTTGGTTCTGTCTAGGAGCGTTAACTCTGCTTGCTTCGCAGTTGTAACTTGTAAGCTTTACTGGTGTCAATGTTCGCATTTTTTATGACTTTTAATTACCTGTGTAAATTAATAACGATAATAACAACATTAATTTTTTACAATTTCAAAACAGCAGCTTAATGGCTGCCAAGCGATGTGCGGCGGCCTCGGGACAGACCATCTGCCCGATGGTCGGATGATATTGTGAGGGCGGTAGGAGAGCAGTGGATCGGGATGGCACAACACCGCCAAGAGTGGCGTGATAGAGAAGAGGCCTTTACCCAGCAGTGAGTGTTACCGGCTGAGTAGATAGATAGGTAGTTAAATTGTAAAATGGGGAATGTCAGGATCGTAGCAACTACAGACCTGTGGTCTGGTAGCCTACACCTATGAAAAAGAGTAGTTTATGTAAGTAAATATGTAAAAGCTTATAAAATGATAACTCACCGACACACATGTCCAGCAGGCCCTGGTCCCATCCCTTAATGACCTGCCCCACTCCGATCTGGAAGGTGAAGGGCTGCTCGCGGTCGTAGCTGCAACAAACAGACACATCTGTCAGTCCCTCATCACATTACTTAATCTGATTGATACCTATGATCTAAATCAAAGCATTCTAAATACAACATTATATTGTCTGAGATTTTGATTGTTTAGAATAGATAGAGATATTAGACATTTAAATGATAAAAATCAAACGTTTAATTTTATAATTAAAATATATACAAAACAAATAATATTACAAATCTAAAAAAGTGTGCTTCGAAAGAAAGAAGGAAAATCATTTATTTCGGTAGGACATTGAGGATTACTCCGACTTTGTTTTACAAGATGGGTGATTCTATTTACTGTTCCGCGCACCTCCCTACATGAGGAAAAGTATCATGCAAGAACATGGTGGTGTGGGCTTTTTTTAAAGCGGTCCATTAACAATCTAAATCTAAGATCTAAATAGTCAAGCTTTAGTGGGAAGCCAGTCAAACCCAACGTCAGTGAAATAAATAATTACTTCAACAACTTTTTAGTGGCGCCAGAATGAGTAGTGCATCAGTTTGCAACACGTCAAATTAAATATTAAATGGTTCCAAACGGGACTGTATCGCGTAATTACATTATTTTATATGTTTCACGGTGTTTCGAAAGAGTTACGCGTATACTGATCGCGAATGTTTAAAATGTATATACTACGTCAAATTGAAGTTAAGTTTCACACGATCATTTTCACACGATAATCGTTAGAATAGGGGCGTTATGGAGAAAGGCCTTTGTTCACAAGCAAGTGCTACCGTCTAGACTACCTATAGATAGAATTCATTACCCACTTCTAACCAAGAAATATTGATAAATTAAGCTTCTTCGAATATCTTCTCTTCTTATTCGTTACGCTCTTGTCAGAGCGGTCGTGATCGCTATGTACGTAGTGTCGGTAGTGGAGGGGGCAGATGTGATGCGCTTCACAATGTATCGCCACTTCTGCCTGCAGGAGGTCATTCGGCTGCACTGGTTCAGTGAACCTCCGACTGCTGACTTAATTTGGTCAGTCCATCGCGTGGGTGACCTTCCACGCGGTCTTTTGCCTTCCACTTTTCCTTGGACGATAAGGCGTTCTATGGACTGATTATCACGCCGGGAAACGTGTCCGAAAAATGCCAGGATGCGAGACTGTACTGTCGGACTGTACTTCGAATATACGTAATTCTATTTATTATTCATTCAAGTTTCTGTACTTAGGTTAATTTAATATGCTAATGTAACAAAACTCGTGGATAATAGAATAGAACAATCGGTAATTGACATTATAATTACTAAATTAAATTATTCCAAACGAGAATGATACATGATTTTAAACCTTTAAACATAATAAAATAACAGTAATCCGCGAAAACAACAGTAGAATATGATGGTATGTACCTAAGTTACTTAGACACTAACTTACATATTTAGCGGAAAATGTGACCTGGATGTTTTTTTTCACGGGTTACTGTTATTTTTAATTCGCACCGATTTGAAACAAGGACAATCGGAGGCTGTATAACTCAGAAGATTCTCATCACATACTAAATTTTTCTTACCAATTCGACATCCTTAATTAATTAACTCCTTTTTATAATCGTCTCGATTAGAGCTTAAATAATAAGAAATATAACTTTTTTAACACAAACAAGTATTTCTATAAAAAGTATGGAAAGCTCAAAGAATTCAAAGATGTACGATCATGTAGGTTGTATTCGAAATATTGTGTTGTGAGACGATGCTCTAGCCCCTAATCCATTTGATCTCCAATACACGAAGAGCATCTATTCATTTTTCCAGGAATAGAAAACTCTTCTTTGAAAAAACATCGTGTCTGTCTAGTAAATAAATGTAAGTAATACAGAAAGAAAGCTGTGTTGGCCAAGTGGATTAATACCTGAACTTTTAATCCAAAGGTCGTGGGTGCGAATGCAATAAATGCATCAATGATTTTGTCGTTTCGAAATTGTGTATTCCTAGTATCGTAGCAGCCCCTAGTATGTATTGATTGTCTCGCCTGTGGATATGGCCAGCTAAGCTGAAAGGATGGTTTAGTAAGGTGCTGGGCAAGACAATATCTCAGGCACTACAATTTCCTATTGAGTAAGACTTGCCTCGTGAGTCTCGTGACGCTGTATAAATCATCTAGTGCAGTTGCAAAGGCTCCAGGTAGTGAGTACCGAAATAGATATATTGGCTCGTCTCTGACGATAGGACGATTTTGTCCTCCCAAATTGTCAGTAATCCGATGGAATTATGCAACGTCCTACGAATTCACGTTCTAAACGTTCAAAAATAGATCGAAATTTAAATTAGTTCGCTCAGTTATCGATGGTAAGCTCGCGAAATGGTTTTAGTCCCAGACAAAATGAATGAAATAGGTCTAGTTAATGAAGAAATTAAATTTTCAGCGAAAATGTGGTTCTAGTGTTCGAGGTGATTAAAGCGAGGAGAAATAGAGAAAGTAAACATAAGTTAGCAAAGTGATTCACAGTGAAATACTTTGTGAATGTTCATTCGATGAATTCATTGTGGACCGTTTTTTATATTATAATCTTCGGAATAACTCCGAAGATTCTCTTCAACTACTAAAATATTTCCACCTCGAAGTGCAGGAAATCGCTTTCCTTTCAAAATTGACCTCATTTTTAATTTTGCTACATAATAAAGCCCATGTTGTTTTCGTGAACGCACAGGTAATGCGCGGTAAGCCTCGTTACAGGATATTGCTGGATGCCTGTAGCGCATCCAATGTCCAATCCATGGTATATATCCATCAGATAGCTACTGGTCGGCCGCACACTATTAACCCTTTGTTGTCCGTATTTCCATTAAACTTTATTACATTGCTTGGACATACAAGTTTTGTAAATCATTTTAAAATAAACCCAGATAGGCTTGAGTGAGACTTAATAAAAATAGCTGACACAGCTTCACCCTCGTGTTACTGACCTGGATGAACCTATGTGTCATAAATCTATATCTACACTAATATTATAAAGAGGTAAAATTTGTTTGTTTGTTTGACGGAGGTAATCTCCGAAACTACTGGACCGATTTCAAAAATTCTTTCACGGGTGTGTAGAATGGACTGTCCGGGTGGTTATAGGCTATATTTTATCCCGGTAGCTTCATTAGTACACCCGTGCGAAGCCGGGACGTGCTACTAGTTATGTATATCCCAAGTTTCAGCCAAATCTTTTCAGTAGTTTTGCGTTCAGTAGTGAAGTAGTAGATACCTAACAAAAATCCATACTCAGAAACTTTCGCATTTAAAATATTACTAGCTGCGTCACACGGTCCGCGGTGAATAGTTTCCGTTCCTGTTGGAATGCCGGGGTCAAAAGAAGCCTGTTCATTCTGGAAATTGGTAGCAAATTTAATTCAGATCTGTCCATGCCCAGCGTGGGGCAGTAACAGACATTCACAGTTACACACAGACTTTCACCTTTATTATATTAGTGTGTACGAGTAGGACACAATATAATTATAACTAACTAGCTGCTGACATGGTTAACTTTGTACTACAGTCATTTTTTTTCAAGTAGGTGCTTATTTCAGCTATTCTCATGGTTTAATTTAAACCTCCCTTGAACTAGCACAAATATTTCAAGCACCTAAAATATTTCGCCATTTATATCTGTGATTTCAAGACTCAGAAAGAACAAAACTGCTGTATGTGTTTCTACTAAAGTCAGTGAAAATTTTAATACTGCCAGTTGTTAAAAATAGTACTTACAATTTGATACGAGTTAGACAATCGAGGGGTTGGTGGTGAGCTCCTTGGGTTTTTTACAGTGATCCCTTAACAATCTAAACAATCAAGCTTCAGTGGGGAGCTAGTCAAACAACGTGAGTCTTGTAAAAACAAGTAATAGTAAAAAACGTATGAGTTTGTTGTTGATATTTCCCCTTTTATATTACGTTAAGATAAAATTAATAGGTAGATAATATACGCCCTAAGTACGATTAATTCTGAGGTCGACTGTACGTAGCTTAATTAATTTTATGACGCCAGCGATGCCTGGTACACTATGCTAGATTACCAGCACAACCAATTTAGGCGGCTAAAGCTGTGCACCGCAATAATAATAAATTATGTACTTATCGGTTGTTTTCAATACCATTATAGCAACTTGCGCATATATCTATACTAATAAAGAGGCTTTGTAGGTTTGGTAACCCAGACTACTAATCCGATTTAAAAAAATTATGAATCGAAAGCTGCTTACCTTCTCTTTTGTTCTATAAATATTATCTCAGTTATTTGGATTTTGTAAATTGTAACAAGTTAGATCGATAGGATCAGGACGTTCAATTCAATTTGATGTAAGTACTTATATAAAATACTATTTAAACTATCGCGACTTGGAAACATATTTATAAATATAATATGATTTCAATACGCGATTAAGTCCCGTTAATATTTATAAGTACTTATATAATTTTAATAATAAGTTTGTTCGTTCATTCGTATGAGCAAAGTGGCCAACTTTGGTGACGGAGTTGTTAGATTTAGATTTATAGATTTATTGGAAAACCAAAAGCTTTAACAAATAGATAAACTTAATAAAAAACAGTTAGGCCGCCTAAAGACCTTCGTCATGGCTTAAATAATAACAAGTATATTTTTAATACTTGCATGGATCGAACCCGCGTCCTGCGTCTCACACAAGCACAATCTTCATACAAAACTACTTCATTATAATTTTAAGAGGTCACAATCTGTACCTAGTCATTTAAAGTTTAAACGACTAGGTACAGCTTGTGAGCTTGCTAATCTCGAGTACGCTCTGCTCCTAACTCAAGCACGTCACATCAAAACGCTTTAAATTGAAATCTAATTTTGCGGATTCTGAAACCTGTAACTAGGTAATTACCTAGCGCACCTGGCGCATTGCCTGACATCGCGGTAGATTCCAATAGTGAATGATACTGAATGAATGAAAGAGTGAAATTAGTTTACTTTCTTTGACCCGTCACATACTTATTAGGAAATATTTAGGTCAATATTTTTTTTTATGAAACTTGATATCTTTCGTGCCAACTAATTGTGGCAACACTTTTTCGTCGAATTAAAGTTACCTGGTTCCCACTTATTTTTGTGGCTTTACAAGCTGTTTTGTGAGCAGACAGTACGCCCACAATAATTAAAGTTGTATGTACCGATGCTTGGGTTCGTTATGCTTGCGTGCCTATAACGCCCGATTCCTATAACCAACTGACGGATGGCCGTTGAGCTTTCGCCACAGCAACGTTGTTTCTGTCAAAAAGTTTCATACATTTTATGTTGTAAAAACAAAGTTGTAGTGCGGACATCCGTCATTAGTTATAGAATTCGAGAATCAGCTCTACACGTTAACTACACAGACCGGACCTATTCGTAGGTACCTGTTCGTATGACAACCTGATGTCACGTACCAATGCAAGCGAAAGTCTTGATCAGCAACATTAGGAAGACGCGCATTCTACGTAAGTTGTTGCGTCAGTGTCGAAGGAAAGCGTCGCCTACCAATTAGACGTGTTTTATGCCTGCACTTTCACTCGGCTAAAGTTCAGACGTATCCTGGTATGTATTGCACAACTCTGACGTTTGCAGACAAACCACCTCCATAAGAGTAACTTGTTTTGCCTAAGACCACCTTGGATCTTAATAATATTATTGACATTTTATTTTAAATGTGAAAGTAATAAACATAGATTGTGAAGTTTAGTCGGACGTGTAATAAATAGATTCGCTTGGTTTTTGCACTTATTTCCGAGTGTTTGAATTTTTTTTAAATTGTAGATCGAAAACCCACTTTTGTTTGACACAACAACACGCCTCACTAGTGGAGCAGATGACTTAAATTGTGCAGTGTCATCTGTCTTACCCACTTATTCGCTTTAGTGCAGCTTACACTAGCATAAAATGTTGGCTGATCTAATCTGAAAAGACCAAAAAAATATTTTACACCTAAGTCCTAATATACTTATACAGATTATTCCTTTGTTCCTCCCTCGAACGTCAATTTTCTTATGTCGGAAACGTATTTTCAAAAACAAATCAACAAAAATGTTATAACGGTATTTAAGATTTTGTCGTGAAAAATAGCTGATGTGATATAGAGATTAGTTAGTACGTATTATGTCTAAAACAAAGATTTATTTATCTTTGTTCTAGATCATTATATTATTAGGTATAGTCACTAGTAGCTTAATTACATTACATTCCTTATTTTGCTGCAATTGCCACTTGTAATAATTATTGTGATAACGTATTCGCAAGTGTGAAATATCGTGTGAGATTTTCTCGAGAGTAATGTCAGCCGTGGGACGCGGGAGATGTCGCTCGCGCTATCAATCATGCGTCAAAAACCAGTCAGCGTCAACCGTGCATCGTTCGTAACGTAACTTAGTTTATGCATATTAAGCATCTATGCTATGATATATACGCCAGGAGGAAACACGCTAGCAGGAAAAGTGGCTAAGACGAGCCTTAGAAAGCTGAATGCATTGATATTTATTACTGTCGTGATTAATGTTGTGATGAATACCAACGTGGTTTGTGACCAATTTTAGTTATTTATTTACAAAGTTTTACGTAAACTCTAGAGTCTAGGCTTCTAAAGCACTGGCTTCCGTCATAGTATGAAACCTCTTTGTAAGGTAGGTACTACACATACCGTATGTACTCGTATAAGGTTATTTTTGATACTTTAAACATGTTCAATTCGTATAAAAGTTTATCTGTTAGTGGCACAAATCACACCATTATGTACCGACTTACATTACTTTTTTTAAACTTAAAATAGATTTTACAACAAATATAAACCTATGACAAACAGAAGTGTTTTTTTTTTTTTAACCTATTTCGTCCCACTGCTGGGCAAAGGTCTCCCCCAAGCTCTTCCAACCATCCCGATCCTTGGCTTTTACAAAGTTCCGTTTCTCTGAGTGAAAGCTTGTCAAACTCGTCCAAGAGGAGTCTAGCTAGACCACAGACGGTCGGTACAGTCGCAGAACCAAAAGGACCACACCACTCAATCCGTTGGACGCGTTGCAAGCTCATGTCACATTTTTAAACTGCGTATTTAAGGACAAGAGTGTTGTGTCAAATGGTTATCAAACCTAGCAAGCAAGAACTGCTTACCATGACGTAATTAAACAATAGGCTAGTTGACTTATTTTTAAAGTGGGTCTTAAAGTCTCAAGTAGCCTACTCAGTTTAGGTTTTAACTGTTCTAACTTTACGTCAGCGCCTATGTTTTTTCTTAATTTTGTCCTATCGTTCGTTCGTATGTTCGTATGAGCAAGTGGCCAGATCTGGTGACGGAGTTTTTAGGCCGACGTTAAAAGCCAGGACCGTCAATTTAACATGCCCTCCGAAGCACGGAAGCGCTCAGATAATAATGCCACTTGCGGTCACCCAGCCAAGTAGTGACCGCTCAGAACGTTGCTTAACTTCGGTGATCTTGTCCGAAAGGTTGTAATAGTCATACGGTTCTTTCTTGTACAATCAGTTTTATATAAAAACTTGGGAGTCTTTTTAGTTTTATTATAATATCGAGTAAATGTTCGTGAACAAAGTTTTGTCGCTGTGTTTTAAAATTTTATAAAGTTTACGTCCTTCGCAGATGATTGTAAATCTTCTCGATTTCTTCGCGATTCTAAACGGTACTTGCACGTGACAGTTCAAAGTAAGTAAAGTACCTAACGTATGGTTTAAGTCTTAAGACTAACTTAAACGGTCTTACTACAATATACTACGCAAAAACCTGATTTACAAATTCCCTTTAAACTGCACAGTAAGATTAGTTCAATGCATTGAGAGTTATAAAATGATCTTCAATGCAATTATTCACAGCCTAATAAATAATTTAATAATACTTAAAGTTAAACGCCTATTGTGCTATTCATATTCATGCATGTTGTGTATTTAATAATTAAACCATTCAAATTAACTACTTATGTATATTTAATTACATAGCCGATTAAACTGAATCCGGATAGAAAGTTTTGCAGCTTTCTGTTTCACAACAATTAAATAATAGCATGCTTTGAACTCTCTTGCTTTGAGTCTGTATAGGAATACAGACTTGTCTCTGATTACTACTTATCATACATTATGCATACATTGGGTACATTAGCTCAAAACCTCAAAACCTCAAAACCTAGGGGAGATTGGTGTAAGGAAATTTCTAAATTTTTTGACTTTAAGTAAATGGAAAAAAATGCATTTCTGTTCATAACTCCGTAAATCCATCACATCCCCAAAAAATTATGACCCCATATATTATTTAAATACATTTTTGTTTGGAAATACATATACATTTATATAATAGAAAACATCCAGAATTTTATATTCGTATTTGTATTTAGAATCTCCTTTTTAAACAGTTTACAGACAAAATAGCGGAAATCGCACCTTTAAAAGCACGCTTGCGGTTTACAGATGAGATTGGCTAAAATCGAATCCGTGTTAGCTTGACTACATGATTATACTTAGTCTGTAATCAACCAATACATTATTCAATCACGAAGTCAAGGAGAATTTCCGAAACGTTTTCTTGAAGCGGGTACTAAAATAAGTTGTTTTTCACCAAACCGTGATAACAACTGGCAAAGTCGCATAGTCTTTCTTAGTGTTTATTTTGAATTTTGAATATTTATACTAACATAGATGAATTAGTTCGAATTCGTGCATCATACTAATATTAAAAAGCGGTAATCAAGTTAGGTTTGTTTGACGGAGGTTATCTCCGAAACTACTCGGCCGATTTCAAACAAACGAACCAACATTACCTCTTTATGACATTAATATAGAAAGATTATGTAAAATAGCGCTATTTAAAAACACGAAGTACGTAAAAAAACGAGGTAAAACATTCAGACTTAAACAAAGTTGTTCCATAATTACCTGCTCTAGTTTCTTCCTAAATAAGCTATCCCAACTTAAATAGTTTTATCCTAAGGTATTTCAAAGTGAGTGTAAACCGTTGAAGTTTAACCAAACAAGCCGTGGGGTACAATAGCAGACAGAACCAGACAACGGCACAGTCACGCAAAACCCCACGTGACTCGCTATGAATAAGTGACCGTAGTCATTATTTGTGCAAGCAGCCCTACCATCAGTTTTCGAGTTGTTAACTTGCTATTTTAAATGTATGAAATAACTAGCTGCGCCCCACAGTTTCACCCGCGTAAGCACAGAATAAAGATGCGTAAGTCCCGTACCCGCGGGAATAACGGTATAAAAAGTAGCCTTTAGTATCTTTGTCTAGTTTATGACTGCGTTCCTGATTACCTGACTACCCTCTTATTTGATCAATAAAGAAACTCAAAATACTAACTATTTATGCTACTTATAGCTAATTGGCCTTGCCTTAGCCTACCTTTCTACCCAAAACGTTACTCTAGGCATAAAAATTATCATTTCCTATCTGTATTCTGTGCTCTAGGTTAGGTTTTATTAGCCAACTACAAGAAAATGACTCGACAGGTAGCAAGGCATTATCCCTACAGAGACAATGACAAGATTGACAAGTTATCTGGTAGGTCGGCGCCCCCCGTTGACTATGTCGTGTACAGAGTCCGTCTGTCTTCATACACAAATCCTACACAATAACCTTATTGATCAACACCACAGATTACTTTGTATAACACCATGGTCTAAATTTCCCTATAATCCGATTCAATCACGTTAACAAATCCAATTTTTATTTGGTTGTCTATGGTCCCGCGCGGTTGTTTTGTGATTTAAACCACCGCTAAATTAGGGGTCGTCTAGCCTAAGTTTAGCGTTGGACCATGGTTTATTGCTAAACCAGGGTTTGTTATCACCATTTTTCTTAAAACGTAGTATTTATTTAGATATAATGCGAACCAATTTAGACCATGGTTTTGATAGACTAGGTTTAAATAAAATCAAATAACTATGTGTTATGAAGCCGATTAAGTCTGGCTGCTAAGGTTCTATTTTATAATGTATGTTGTTAGAATTGAGGCGGTTTGTTTTTTGTGTTCACCGATTATTTCATCAATCAAGTGACCGATCTTTAAAATTTTGTTTTATTCGAAAAAGTATTTATAATCCCGAAGTAGACAAAAAAAGTTAAGGATCTGATGAGGATCTTCGAAGTTATGAACAGAAGCCTTTCTGTCCTCGTCAGTGCAGAGGATATTGATCTCTTAATGGACCTCAAGGATCACTTAAAAATGTACAGTCTAATAAGCTAGGTGACTCTATTGCCTGTTAATGTTTATCTATCTATCTATAAGCATAAGGGTTTCCCGACCACAGTACGAAGTATTTTAGTACTGCCGTCGATTTTAGCATGCGCTCGCTATGTAATGTAATGACATTTCAAACCACATTAGACCAGAAATCAGTAATGAAATGGAACCTTTTTAAAATAGCAATGGCGGAGGAATTTAGGCGCCTAAAAACTCAGAGAGTTAGCTACTTGCTTGAGTCGTTTTAATAATAAAAATTGACACTTTATCCGAAACTATCATCAATTTATTAGCGAATGTGTGTTGTCTCAATTCCAATGTCGTTCTCAGCGCATTAAACGGACCGCGTCATAAAAATACATATTAAAAGAAGGCAACATCTTCAGGGGAGCACAGCGGTCGCAGCGCTGAATTTTTCACACCCTCACCCTCCTCCCTCAGTTAATAAAATATCAGGCCAGACTTCGTCACATTTCAAAAATATAAACTCCGCTTTTTGTGCGACATCATGCGGTTCTGGGAAACTAGGCTTTTATCTTGATCGTATTTATGAGCTAACTTGTTTTTTGTGTGTTCGGGCGTTATTTTTATGTTAGGTACCTATATGTTTCGGGCGTTATTAACAAAACTTAAGCCCGAACTTAATTAAAGTAGGCTCAACACCTAAACCATCCTCTCAGCTCCGGGCATATCCACGGGAAAGTCTTTATTTAAGTTTTAAATAATGCTGTCGGTGTTCCTATTAATAAATATATAAAGTATGTTAACGGAGTTTTTGGGATGAAATTCTCGTTATTAACCATTTAGCCGAGACCGTCCATTTTACGTACATTTTAAGCGACATGCTCCCGGAACCAGAATTTGAAAATGAGAGTACCTACGTTGTAATTCCTACTTAATATTTATTAATGCGAGAGTTTGTTAGTATGTATGGATGTTTACTCGTTCATGCAACAACTACTGAATGGATTTTAATGAAACTGTACAATAATAGAGCTTATACATCAGAATAATACACGAGCATCTTTTGATCCCGGTATTCCCAATTCATCGGGAATACTGCGGGTAACGACGCGGGGCGCAGCTAGTAGCCTATATTCATGTTAAAGTATGTACTACATTTTTTAAACTTTATCCAACACGATTTAAACGATTAAAAAATGTTTTTTTTATTTTTATATAAGTATTACTTATTTAAAAAAAACATATACTTAGGTAGTATTTGAAGATTAGAATCTTTTTTGAATTTGGTTATTCTAAACATTCGCATACTTTCATGTTTGAGACGTATGCTCAAAGAAAGTGCCTAACGATCATAATAAAACTTTAGCACCGTTATTTAAAATTATATTAGTTGTTCATAGAAAGCACACTGCGTTTTTAATACCAATTTAGTTATTCAACTGAGAGACCGAATATGAGGATAAAACGGACGTGAAGTCAGAAGTTTTTATGATACGAATAAAATTAGTTGCAGCTTTTTAGAAGTTGAATAAATGTTTTATGCGTATGTTTATGAAATATTCTGTAAACACTTTCAGTGTCCGTGTAGCACATTGGGTCCCGCGATTGTAATAGCCACCAAGCTCATTTCTTTTTGTCATTTTCTATTATTTTGGTATATTTGAGAGGTTAAAATGGTTGGTTAATTTATGTAATTCTTACAAAGTAATAATAATATAAACTACTTATTCAAATTAATAACATTATAGTAACAATTTAAAGCGTGGCACAGTCGCCATTACCCATTAGAGATCATGTTTTACTTGTTTTGTTTAACTCATGTTTAAAACAAGTTGAGTACCTACAAGACTACAGCCAGCTGAACCACGCCAGTAAATTTTGATTTCTGTAATAAGCATACTACTTATTCATAATACGGAAATGGGAGGGTCATTAAAAAACCATGAGTTCTAGACGGCGAGAAGGTAATTTAAAAAGCCAGCAATGGACTCGTGCTTTCCTTTAAATGTGAAGTAGCAGAAGAGACAGACTAAATATTTAACTTATTTTGACCAACAATGTAGGTAGACAGATTATCGTCATACAGGGTCAAAAGTAGCCGTGTAATGCACCTGAGGTGTGGACGAGCCGTACCCGACGAGCCTACTCACTTTATACAGTACCAGCGGCACGTCCCGTCTTTGCGCGGGTGTACTAATGAAACTACCGGGATAAAATATAGCCTATAACCATTCCGACAGTCCATTCTACACATCGGTGAATCGGTAGTACACCCATGTAAAGCCGGGACGTGTTGCTAGTAAAAATATAAAGGCATGAGTTCTTTTTTTCAGAGTTGAAAAGCATGGATTTAAACTGAATGCAAAATATTATGTGCTGAAGGATTGTACCGCGTTGTATGGTGTTCATTGATAAAACTAACCAGTCTTGTCTGTGTTTGGGCTTCGAGCGCTTCAGCATTTCATATTTACATACATCACAGCCTCCGGTGGCTTGGCTTGTGAAAAGCCTGTCTATTTATGTTTTAGTTTATGAAAATTTAACAAATACTCTTAAAGAATAACAAAGAAAGCACACTATTGAGTGCAAGCCAGTGGCCGTTAACGACGTTCATGAATTCTATGTATATGATGGCAGTATGGTAGAAATTCCGATCGCAGTAAGAAACCAGGACAAAGCCTGCGACGATAACGTTCTGTTGAATTTTTAATGAGCCGGTTTGTGAACCCTGTGCTATGGCCAAAGTCGCGGAATACAGATCATCTAATATTTACAGAGCACCTTGTTTTTACAATACTCTTGCATGGATGCAAACATCTTAAGTGTGCGTGCCACAAAGGGAGAACTACATTGATGACCACGACCACTCTGTCAAGAGTGTACCGAGCAAGATGATGACATATTATAGATATAAGCACCCAGGTGTACTACGCGCTCAGCGATGCTCGCTTGGCAGTCAAAACTAGCGCCGAGAGATCATACTAGCGATCATTTGTGCGAACGAATGACGCTAGTAAGCATCTGCCGTGTGTTCTACTTGTTACTTATTCGATTTCTGCCAAGTGCCTTATGCGGTGAGTTATGCCAAAAATGCCGAAGATATTAAAGTATGTCGTATGTAACTTTTAGAACTCGAATAGCAATCCCATTGTCTGTAAAGTGTAGAGATAATCACATCACGACGGAGCGAAGCAAGTAACCATGAAATTAAACTCAGAAAATTGAAATCAATTTTCCATCAGCGCTGGAACAAGCCTGTTATTGTATTGAAACTTATTGCAGCAGACGCTAGACGTTGCAATAAGTTTCAATAGACGCACACTCAATTAATAAGAAAGTTAATTTAAAACCAGGTTTACGAGCCATTTCGGGACTCATTACATACTTAGTAACTTAGTACTTAGTGTCGGTTCTTTTAGAATACTGACTGTTTCTGTCTTTTTTTTAACATGAGTAGGTAAGGTGTCTTAGGGTAAGATCGGACAAGGTGTAAGTCCGTACAAGTCGCATAACTACTAAATTTGGCGATATTTTACAATTACGGCAACATTGCCTTTTGTGCCATTTTGTTATGCACCCCCCTACATCCTGCGACTGACGCTAGGCCCAGCCGAACGCAAGTAATCATCGTTCTAGCAAAAGATGGGAAAAAAATGAAAAAGGAGACGATCCGATCTTTCACTTCAAACTTTCAACAAGCAATTTGGTAAGTAGTTTTCATGATTTTTGAAGTTTCGCGGCTTTATCACTATGAGTGTAGTTAAATTTATTGATTAATATTATACATTCACGTCTAAGACGTTTGTAAACAGAGATCCGATCTTTAGCCTCGGAAATTTCAATAGGTGAAGTTCGGACTATGATCATCCTGTCATTTTTTCGGTTTCATTTCCCAGTGAATTATTTAATGTATTTGCAAATTCCTATGTTAGTTGATCAACTTGTTCATTTTTTTACCATTTTTTACTAATTTTAATTGGTTAACTAGTTAAAAAGTCAGAGTTTCAGACATGCAGGGGTAAGATCGGCATAGAGGCAAATTTTTTTTACAAAATCCAAGCTAAAACTCAAAATTGTAAAGAGATTCAATTAATTTTTTACTATGTTTTTACTAGGATAAGTCCGAATGTTTTCTAGTGATAGAGCTTATTCTATCTTTTACAGGGGTGGTTTTATTAGATAGTCCGGTCTTACTCTCACACGGTCCGATCTTTCCCTGGCCATTTTGAAAAATTATACTCTTTTCTATCATTCATAAAACATCGACCGTTGGGTTTATCTAAAAACTAAATATAAGAAATGAAACCTCTGTATTTTTTGCATTTGTTGACACCCTATTGCGTTAGGAAAGAATAACCAGAGGCGATACAAAAAATATTTTCAAACACTCGATTGGTTTTCTGAAAACTAGTCCGATCTTACCCTAAGACACCTTACCTATTTTTACGATTCACTAAACAATAAATGAAACTGACTGTCATTATACTATAATGTTACTGTACTTGATATCTTTCAAAACCCTGTAGACAAGGAACAATGTTTTATTTATATCAGACACAAGTTCCGATCCCAGCGGCCATCTTTGGCCGTCAAGGGCCTCAAACGATATTTCACAAGCATGCATCGGTAACAGCATTACCTCGTGGACAAAGGCCTTGAAGCTAGACGTTAGGTCTTATCCATTGTCTACGAGTATTATACCTAGGTACCTATACTAGCCCGTTCCGGCTTTGTACGGGTGGATTAATTATTTTATCGTAATAAAATATAGTTCATTCAAAGAGTCCACTTTAAACATCAGTAAATTTTTGAAATCGGATGAATAGTTTTGGAGATTACCTTCTGCAAACACGCAAATTTAGGACAAAAAAAGAGAACTATAGAAAATAAAACTACTTTTTTTGAGATATCTGTATTTCAAAAAAAGCTTAGGATGTGTATCACAAACTGACCAGGCATTTTCTTTAAAATTCTTTTGTTCAAAGGAGTAATGAATAGCCAGTTGCGCTAGTTTACCAAGGACAGGCCTCTCATTCTGACACTATAATGTGTGATAATATCAGAATAGGATAACTATTCATGATTCTTTTGAGAATGTGAATGCACAAAATAGCTTTATCTCATCTTATGTTGCATGAAGTCTGCCTTGAAAACGTTATATAAATGCAGATTTAAAACGGCTAAAAATATCGGTGCTAAGCAGATGATCCACACCTTTGTATGAGTTGTCAGCAGGTAGGTACTTGACGAAGATAGAAATCAAACAAATTTTTGAAGACTTTACAAGAATTCAACATTGATTCGTCTGTCGTGAATGTTATTAAAGGGTTTGAATAATTTCGTAAAAAAAAAACATTTGGTCCCTAATGAGTGGTAATAAAAACCAGCTGGTCTAAAACGCAAATTGCAGATGGTATAAAACGCTTCTCGCCTAAAACGCAACTGATTTTATAATACTAGATTTTAAAGGACTAAATGTACTTTAAAGTTCATCATCATCATACACTCATTGTTTGAAATTGTACGTTGTACGGCCATCAACAAAAAATTTATGACAGTTTTTTTTTTATTGAATGAGATACTAATTATAATTATTGCGTTTTATTAATATCTATCGTTTATTCCATACCGTCTTTTGTTTTTTAAATCAGCCGTTTTTGTTATTTTCACTCGTTTTGTTAATTGTGTCTGTGTGGTTTTGACCTTTGGTTTAGCTCCCGACTGCATGGTATAAAACGAACTGATGCATCTTTCTTCGACAATATTTATCATTTCATCGCTTTCCAACGTAACTAAGCGAGACAGACAAATTGCTCACAACTTTATTTAATATTTATTAGACAGAAGGGTATTCGATCAATCAACTGAGCGGGTCCTGTAGTTTATCAAATTCATTTTTATTTTAAAAATGTGAGTGTATCGGAACCCCGACAAAACTAGCATGAAAACCAAAATGTTCGTATAAAGTTTTTATTCTCTTTTTTTTTCATTTTTTTAGTTTGAGTAGGAATGCTGAATACTGGCCTTAGAAAAAGATGCGTATTAAAAATGTAAACATCATCATTTTTACTTGATGATTTATGCAGTATTAGGATTAGGAGTCAATTTTGCCTACGATTAACAGGACACTGTAGAGCCTCAGACATTGTTAAGATGGAATAGGAGTAAGTATGATTAGGAATCGGATTAGGGAAAAAATTAGGAATTAGAGAAGGAATATAATTAATAGGATAGATGGAGTAGCGTAGGACATTTGTATTAAATTAAACTATTTAGGACACTTTTTGTCGGACAACTACCAAAAACTTGATAATTATTACATGTTTACTTGAAAAATTTGCCAAGATTATTTGGACTTAACTATTCAACATGACTTGGTGGAATTTTCCGAGATTTAAGTTTCAAAGTTTGTTTGTGTTTCAATCTTGCCTCTACGTCATACCTTACAATCTAATTATAGCTTTCCTCATATTTATGTTTTCTTTTATGGTGTACAATAAAGCTATATTCTATTCTTAACTATTCAAGATTGTTCTGAAAAGATTTTACCTATTATAGTAATGAGTGTCACCTTTCTTTGTCCTGAGTCCTGTTAGCCTATGATGTCTTACCAGTTGCCAACACGGCTCCATATTAAAACGAGGTCAGATATTGTGTAAATTTAAATGCCAAAAATGCCTGATGGACAACTTTCAAAATTCTGAAATAACAACTACAAAGTTTAATAAATAAATATCCTTGGACATTCCACACAGCGTCATCTAGTCTCAGTTAATTAAACTAATGTGTGGAACTCATGAAAGGTGGGCACTGAGCTCAATAGTCTGAAAAGACATTACATAGACATCTGTGCAGTGTTAAGATAAACTAGTCTTCCTGCATTTTAACTTTACTACGGAGCCAACGCTAAATTTATATTTATAAGTTCTGGAAGCCATTACGTGTAAGCCGTTCTAGATTAGCCGTTTCCCTACGGGCATGTGGAACTAGGTTACTATGATGGATGCAACACGAAGGCGTACATATTTTGGATAATGTAAATATCTGACCTAGTTTTAAGATGAAACCGTGTTGGTCGAGTGTTAAGAACCTCGACTTTCGTTTACAAAATCCTGGATTTAGGGCGATGGACTAGGTCAAAGTCAATATAAATACTTATACATATTTAAATGTCCAGCGTTTTTTCCTACCTCTCCCGCAAAATCCGGGTGCGTCTTGTCATTTTTTATAAAAGTGTCGGTGTAAATGCCATATTTTTATCCTTTCTGAAGTTTCATGCGAACATTTTTTCTCAAAACATAAACACAGTAGAAAATAACCGTTCATCTTAAACATTTGTCAAGCGAGGCTTACGTTAACTTAGTAGGGAAATGCGTGGGGGAAAACGAACAAGTGCGGTGAGAGGTGCGGTACGGGAGTTCCGTACATACGCAAACAGTTTATAGTAGTAATAGTTTATAGGCTTACCATGACCGTTTATAGCTCAGAGCAATCATCTTCCTGTTTATAGAGATTCAGTTTAGGTTCTGACTGTCAAAACTTTACGTCAGCGCCTTAGTTTACGTCAAAAGTAATTCGTAGTGGGACCTAAACTGAATCGCTTTAAACGGTCGGCTATTTGTACTTCTGGCAGTTTTGACGTCAACGTCTGCTGTGTAGCCCATCGCACCAGATGCTCTCGGTATTAACTTTTTAACCGACTTAAAATAAGAAGGAAGTTTGATGTTCTACTACAAGTATTGTTTTTTATCTTATTTTATAGATATGAATGCTCATCGATTATTTTGGGATTAGAGGCGTCAAAAAAGTTATTGCGTTACAAAAACATCGATATTGATCATCCGATTTACTGGACTGTCGCGATGGATAAAGGCTACATTTTATCCCGGTAGTTTCATCAGTGCACACTACACACTCACTCACACTGTTCTGCTAGTTAGATACAAAGTCATTTCGCATCAGAAACCGTACCTCAAGCACTTCTGCAAGTGAATATAAGGGGTTGTCACCTCATCAATGGACGGAACCCTAAAATTGTGCCCTCACATAACGCGTGCGATGAGATATGAACTTGTTTAAGAACATGCTTACTTATAACCGGTAGATAACGTTTCGTATCACTCTCGCCAACTTTACCTGCGGGATGAAACACTTGGATTATAATATAATACTTACAAATAAAGTTGGGAAATAGGACCAGTAAGAAACTAAGTTCATAAAAAAATATCTTTTAACTAAAGATTGATTTTTTCTTGTAACTCATTTGGTAACGAAAAAAGATAGCAACAGATTTAAAATGCGTTTTAACTAATTAGGTTTACTGGTCGAATATGCATTTTCAGGCCTTTACACCCATACATCCATACTAATATTATAAAAGTGTGTGTGTCTGTCTATCTGTCTGTTTGTCCGTCTTTCACGGCAAAACGGAGCGATGAATTGACGTGATAGTTGAAGGGATGGCGAGTGACATAGGCTACTTTTTATCCCGATATTCCCGCGGGAACGGGACTAACGCGGGTGAAACCGCGGGGCGCAGCTAGTGATTTATAGAGTGTCAGAAGGCAATCTTGTATAAATAAAAAGTTTGAAATCCATAAATCCATAATCAACAACTTTCGTATTTATACCATAATTTAAACAAAGCATCACATGCCACAACTTTAAAACGATAATTTCTAGTACTTAAAATTATTTCACATATTAGTACAATTTAATTTAAAGTAGATTTAGACTGAAAACTAGGGAGCGAGGGAAGTTATACGATATCCCATACTAATAGTTCACTAATTGCAACAACTAAATAACAGCAAGCCAAGGTAAATTGGTGCTTTCATAACAGAAAAAAATATAATGATATTTAAATGATAAAATAAATTCGGCCTTCACATATGTATGTATGTACTATGATTTATAAATCATAGTACATACATACTAAATACAGTGTCAGGAGGCAATCTTTGCCTACACTTAACGGGACACTGTAGTACCTGGGACATTGTTGAGATAGAAACGGCTAGCCCAGCACCTAAACCATTATCTCAGTTTAGCCGGCCATATCCACAGGAAAGGAAATGGTCAATACGAGTGGGGCTGACTAGCCACGGGTTTCTTCACGATGTTTACCTTCACTGTTTAATTTAAAGCTCGTGTTAGAGGCTTAGAGCGCATATTTTATAAAATGAATATTTTTTCTTTCTTTCTTTCTTTCATATAAACTTTATAGATGCACGGACAGATTCGAGCCCACGAAAGTTGAAAGTCGAAGTACCTATCCACTTGGCTAACACGGCTCAGATATTTATATCTTTATGCGTATTATAACATGATGCTCCTATTTATTTTGATCGTCATGAAATCGTTATAAGTATGAAGCGAACGAAACAAAATCGTTTTTTCAAATTTGTCTGTCTAGATTGCCAAACGAACTACGAGTAGTCCAATCGAAAGTGAACCTACTATACTTCATTTCTTGAATCGAGCTAATAGGAAGAAAAATAATAGCACGTGATTGGTCGTCGAAAATCATTAGATTGGCTAGATTTGACAATTGACAATTGATTTGACAATCTAGCCAACCACGAGAAATACAATTATTTTCGACGACCAATCACGTGCATTTATTTTTGTTCCTATTAGCTCGCTTCAAGAAATGAAGTATAGATAAGTACACAATATGATGAAGATGGCTTGCGTGTTGAATCCTGATCGTGTGGCTCATAAACTATTTCACTAACGCCTGCATTTGCGTTTAAAAATTCTTAATGTAAACATCTTTTAATTTTCTGCAAGTAGGGTACTTATAAAATGATTGCTCAGTCGCGGCCGCGTCGCCTCAGGGCTGAAAGGGCCCTTAATTATTAACACAGTTGGAACATTTCATAAACGCGTCGCGATGTTACCTCGCGTTGCGGACCACTGCAGTCACAGGGAAAGCATTTTTTTAATGTCTAATCGATAAGCGAGTAAAGGTTTATGGCTCGTCGGTAAAGCTCACCGGTGTGTCGCTGCAATACCGCGGTTCAGTCAGTTTTTTAAGTGTCGTAAAACCGACTTTAGTCTTCCCACTGGTTGTAGCTAAATGCGTCCAACTCGTCGCATCATTGCTTGCGTGGTCTGCCGCGCCCAAAGACTTTATAGGTAGTAAGTCTTTGGCCGCGCCGTTGCTTGCTCTGTCTCAAGGCTCCAGTCAGTGCTAATTTGGCCCACAGTTCGTCCGGCAGACGTGCCCTGCCCAGTTCCATTCAAGCTTTGCGGCTTATTGAGCTACGTCGGCGACTTGTGTTTTGGAGCGCATTAAGGCGATCACCCACTTTAGTGATAACTAAATTTTCTTGGCAGTCTGCATTCGTTGTGAATGAGGCCAAACATCATAAACAGGGAGAAAAACACTAAAGCGTAAGAGTTTGAGGTTCAGAGGTAAAAAAATCTTAGTTTATGTCAAACAGGTCGTACTTTGTGGCTGTCATTTTAAAAAGTGAATGTGAATTTTAAAAAGTTAATGTGAATTTTAAAAAAAATTTAAAAAGTGGCCACGCTCACTTTAGGCTTAGGGGAGTCTAACGAAATATAGAAATGAAATATTTTTTTAAATGAGCTTAGAAAATACCTGTTTTAATACACATATCCAACGACACACGGTTTTTTGTTGATGATAAAAGAAATATTTCATATTTACATATTTTTATAAAGAAATACCTAATAATAGATATTTTCCAAAGCATCATCAAGTCTATTACACATTTAAATGTGCTCTAATTACATAATTTAAATAAAACCAACTGTTCAACATAATTACAATAAAATATGCAATGTAGGGTTATAGGTCCAATGTATACATTTACGTATGTATTTTTAAGGTTAAAGTAGTTTTTACGCGATAACGTTAAACTACAAAAAGTACAGTTCAGGTAGGTCAATAATTTTATCCCTTGTCGTCCCGCAATTAACTTGCACATTTTATGATTTCCAAATCAAGGGGCGGTTAGTTCTCGGAGAGACAATATACTGCGATAAAAGAGAGCATCCTAGAACATATTTATTATTCAAGAGGCAACGGCGCACTTGGCCAAGGACAATACATTTGTATTTCGCTAAATGTTCCGACGGCCACTGTGATGCAGTAGCTAGATAGTCTAGATACCCTGACTACATTCTGAGGATATCCTGAAAGATTTGTAATATTGTACTTCGCTCAATGCTGTTTTGAAAAACTGTGGCGCAGTTATTGAAGACTATGAAGGCGAAGGTATCCCTAGATTATTTAAACTTTTGGTGGGAATATGTAGTGCATGAAGATGAGATGAAGTTGACAACTAGTGATATGAAAAAATGTAGGCTGTCGGTTTCTCGAACGCAGGTCATTTATAGGAGGTGCAGCATGTGCTGAAAACCGAATTTAGCCGACTTATTTCTGGTGGTAAGGCCTCATACTGTAGTATTTATACTATCCTCGATACTGAGTCAAGTATGACAAAATATGAGAATCTAACGCAGCGCCAGGTAATTTGCATGATTTAATACATTTAAAATACTTGACCCGTTAGTGAGGATAATTAACTATAGAGCTCGAAAACTGTAGGTACCTACAAGTTAATTACGAGAAAGCAGTAAGCTTGTTTGAAACGGTCTTGTCCGTCCTGTACCTGTCTAGGAACGGATCAAAAAAAGAGAGAGATTGGAAGTTTTTGTTATGTAAGTACAGATAGATACCAAAAACTTTACCGTCAAGTTCCCGTCTGTTTTCGGTAAAAAGTATTCCACAAGTACGGCTGGTTACATTATCGAGCGTTGCATTTTCAAACGGCTTTTGCATTATAGATGCATCATAAAACGCGAGGTGCATACACCACTAAACCATATGTTTGAAACTGATCGAGCGAACGGCTCTTCTTTAACGGCTACTAGTGAAGTTTAAAATTTAGTAGGAAATTTAAAAAGATCTTTACAAGATATCTAATGGGATATCTACTCAGAGGCATATTCAAAAACATGGTGCATGCCCACATGTTGCAGAAGTGACAGGTTGCAAGCCCATGGACTCTACCCGAAAGCTAACTGGATTCCTTTCTATGTTTTCCTTCACAATGAAGAGTTGGTGAATTTAGTATGTACTGACTATCTTAGTTTATTTCTGTACTTAAGTTTTCCAGAAGAGAGAGACTCGCAGCATAGCGGGAAAACTGTTTTGATTGAATTAAGTACTAAATATTTCAAGTCTTACAGACACAAGACCGCCCCCCGCTTCTAAAAATATCGAACTTTCACCTATCACGTTTCATTTAATTCGTAATTGATGTTGAAACAAGCGCTAAATTACTTTAAAACATTCCCATCACGTAGTCTTAGCATATTACGTGAAACTCCGGCATAAACACTCCAAGAGTAGGTTAACCTATAGCGGTATTCCCCAATATTTCCTAAAGTTTTAAGCATGATACCGTTAGCTGTTTGTAGCACAAGTATAGCTCGCTCCGAAAGTATCTTGGAACCAGGAGCACAGAATACAAAGAGCTAGGGACATTCTATTTAAAGTAAGAATATTTGAATAGAAGACTAGTAGAAGTAAATTATTTATTTGTCTATACACACTAATTATAACAAGGTTGGTTTGTTTGTTTGTTTGACGGTAATATCCGAAACTACTCAGCAAATTTCAAATATTTTTTCACCGATATGTATATAGAATCAACTGTCAGGATGGTTATAAGCTATAATTTATCGCGGTAGTTTTATTAGTACCCGTGCAAAGCCGGGACATGCTGCTAGTATTGTGTTTAATTACCATGGCATAACATTTACCTGGACAAAGACAAGCTGGTCTATTTATAACTATGGTTATTTATAGTAATGGGAAGTGTTAGTAAACATGATGAACGCTACGCTTGAGTGTACGCTTGAATGTACACTTGAGTACAGTTAGATCTTTTAGAAGTTGAGTATCCATATCAGTACATTTGAATTATTGCACTGTGGGCAGGCAAATGTTTTATTTATAGCCAACTGGGGATCGCAACGGAAAAACTTGAGTGTGAGTTATTACTTAAAACTATGTTGAGCTGTCGATGTGTTACTACATATTTGTATTTCAAAAAAATATGGTGTTTCTGAAAATTTAGTCTCAGTAATTGCTACCTCGAACTTTCATAATTCTCATTTAAAGAAGCTCAAAACAAATTATTAAGAGTTCTATCATCATATGTACATATATGGTAGACATAAATAAGTAAACCACAGAAATGGTTCTACTACTCCGTTTCCGTTAGTTAGCGGAGCCACTCTAACGCTGAAGCAGAGAACATGAATGGGTATTGTAATCCAATGACAATAAGTCACGTGGACAGTGTGAGAACAAAGGATGGCGATGATAGCAAGTCGATACGAGATACGAAGCTATTGTAATGGCTACATGCGAGGCCCTACTAAAAGATTACTGTTAGTACTGATGTGTGAGATAAATGTACAAGAATCCAGCACAGCGCCGCCCCTGGTATCTTGCATGAACTAATAATTTCATACATTTAAAATACTTGATTCGTTAGCGAGGATAGTTAACTTTACAACTCAAAAACTGATGGTAGGGCTAGAGCCCGTACTCGGGATATGCTGCTCTAGTAGTTAATTAATTCGTTTTTGTTTTACAGCCTCTGTTTTTTTGGCCTTATGGTGCGGTGCGGCACCGCTGTTGACATTTCACCGCATGAGAACTTACAGGCTTTCTATTGATATTGCTATTGGGTTTAAATGTAGTGAGGCAGGAGCTGCGTCGGATCGCATGAAGCGCGGACATCATAAAATATAATCTAGGACAGCGCGGCGCCGCGGAGCGTAGGTCGGTGCCAAATACGAAAAGACAATGAGAAGATATTTACTGTATATTTGGATGAAAATTCATATGACCTAAAGTGTGGCGGGTGTCACCAACCGATAATAAGTGGACTGTATAAAATAAAACACCTATGCCAGGAAATCCGTCAGGGCATTAGGGAACCCAGGCTCGGTCCGCGGTCGGGCAGAGCTTCGCCTTGCTAATAGAAATTTGAGTGAATCGTAACTGCTTTTACACCAAAATGTGTAAATGCTTATAGCTCTTTCCGACTGGCCAGCCTATGTTCGCTAATCAATCGCCATTTTATTATAAACCAATACTTATGTATAGCTATCTCTATCTGATACAACTTTCTTGTCTATCTTTCTTATAGCTATCTCTATTTTCTACATCTATCTTTGTCTAACCTTTTGTTAACAAAATATCACCTCATGCAAAAGAGGCGTGGCTTAGAGTCCTTGACCTATTTGCTTACACGTGCCACCCCGAAGTACATACCAAGGCGTACGTGACTAGTTGCACGTCACGCACAACCCTCTCAACCCTGTGAGGATACCTTACTTCATACCTGGTGGCAACTCTTATAGTGCAGCCTTTACCTGTCCTACCTAATACCACACCTATTTGCAGGGATTAAATGATACTACCGACCATACTAAGTTTTATTTGTCAATACCTACCTATCTTATTTCCTTATCTAATTCCCTACCTCTGCCTATCTTTCCACCCAAAACGCTACGTTAAGTTGACAATACAAAGGCAATGAAGTTAAATTACAAAAGACTCGAACGGTGGAAAGATAGGCCCTACAAGAGGATTTACATTTACTTGCTTATATCTAAGTTGGCCTTGCCTCTGCCTACCTCTCTGTCCAAAACTCTACTCAATGTTATTCTTTACTACTGCAATGACTCTAAGTTAACAAATGACTCGAACGACAGAGAGGCGGGCGGCAAGACCCTAAAACTAGCTTAACCTAGGTGACTCGAAAGGTGAAGTTAGGCACTAGATCCTAGTCCTAACACTTTTACATTCACAAAAGTCCGTGGTCGCCCGCTGATGACGTTGGTCGTGCACATTCTCCCGCCGTCGCCGTCTCGCGATCCACCGGAAGCACGATGATCTTCTTCGTTGGTCGCCGCCATGTGTGTCCTGCGCTGGTGATCAGGTCCACCACGCGAACCTCGCCATCTTCTCCCGGGTACACCGCCGTCACCTTCCCTCGGGGCCATGTGTTGCGGGGCAAGTTGTTGTCGCAGACGATGACAAGGTCGCCGACCTCGGGCGGCTTGCCCGATGTTCGGGGCTCCCGCCGGTGTTGGAGAGTGGGGAGATACTCTCTTAGCCACCGCCGCCAGAAGTTGTCAGCCAGGCGCTGCGCGCGCCTCCAGTGTTGTCGTGCGTGCTCATCGTCTTCGGAGAATGCCCCCGGGCTCGGGACACGACTGTTGGGACCCAACAGTAGGTGGTTTGGGGTCAACGCCTCGGGGTCGTCGGGGTTCACGGCCACATGGGTCAGTGGCCGCGAGTTCACCGTCGCCTCGACCTCGGCGAGCAGTGTGGCCAGAGTCTCGTCGCTCGGGCTTTTCTCGTGGAGTGTCACACGTAGCGCTTCTTTGACGGAGCGCACCATCCGCTCCCACGCGCCTCCCATGAAGGGCGCGGCAGGAGGTATGTACCGCCAGATGATTTGGCGGTTCGTGGCATCCTCTTCTACGGCCTCTACCCAGGCCGCCTTGAGCTCGCGGTCTGCGGCTTTGAAGCACGTTGCGTTGTCCGAGTGTATCTCGCGCGGGCATCCGCGCCGTGCGATGAAGCGGCGGAGCGCCGACACTGCGGAGTCTGCACTGAGAGATGCGACGATCTCGAGGTGGATGGCTCTGGTGGTCATACATGTGAATAACGCCACGTACCTTTTTTCATTACGCCGGCCCACTGTCACTTGAAGTGGTCCGAAGTAGTCTAAACCGACGTAAGTAAAGGCTCGCATGCTGTGCGCGAGTCTCGGGAGAGGCAGGTCACCAGTAGATGGCGTGCCTGGTTTTGCTTTTCTTAAACGACAGTACATACAGCTCTTGATCGTCGACTTGACGGTGGGTCTGATCTTGATTACCCACGCTCGCTGGCGTAGCTCGTTGACTACCGTCTCGACGCCTCCGTGATGTAGTTTCTCGTGCACGTGTTGGATGTAAAGTCTTGTATAGGCGTGCTTGCCATCCAGGATGACGGGGCTCGCCGCCTCTTCCGATATCTCAGGTGTTCTGCTTACGCGCCCGCGTAATCTTAACGTTCCGTCGGCGCCTTTGACGACACTCAACGCGTCCAGTCTTCCTCCGCGCAGCGGGGGTGCGGTCGGTGACCTATCGATCTCGTCCGGGAAGCTCTCTCGCTGGCTGTTCAGCACCCACAGCCGCTCAGCCTCAATGAGATAGTGAGCCTCCAGACCGATGTATCTCACCTTTGCGACCTCCGTCTTAGGTAGACTGATCGTTTGTCGTCCTTTCGATGTTTTCTTTCGCCAGTCGCCGTCGCGCTCCGGGTTCCGAAGCGTTCGCTTTCGGACTGCGGCTAGCTTCTCTATTTGTCGATGACGTTTCTCGCGACATAGCGATATGAACTGGAGAACGCGTGCCGTTGCTCGTATCAGTTTCAGCCACTTTGAAAATCTACTTATATCGGGTAGATGACCTTTGGGGTGACTGACCTTTTCCGTGATGGTAGCTAGGCACCTCTCCTCGCCGGTCGTCATCGGTGTTTGGTTCGGCGCCTCCTGCGGCCACGTTGACTCGATATCTCGTAGGAACGCTGGTCCTACGAACCATCGGTGGCTAGCGTCGAAGTTCTCGGGCGTCGCGCGTGTCGCGTCGTCCGCCACGTTCTCTTTAGTGGGAACCCATCGCCACTCCGATTGTTTGGTCGTTTCTTCGATTTCTGCTAGCCTGTGCGCGACAAAGGTTTTGAACGTGCGCGGCTCGGCCCTTATCCAAGCTAAGGCTGTGCGCGAGTCGCTCCAATAAACTTTGCTTAGTACCTTGAAGTCGTGCTCCTGCAGAACGGTCTCGGCTAGGCGCGTTCCCAACAGCGCCGCTTGAAGCTCGAGTCTCGGGATGGAAATCGGTTTCAATGGAGTAACGCGGCTCTTCCCGGCCGCGAGTGCTACGCTCACGCTGCCGTCGGCGCGCGTCATGCGCCAGTACACGGCGGCGGCGTAGGCCTCCTCGCTCGCGTCAACGAAGGTATGTAGTTGATACGCTGCGGCCGGCTCGTAGTCATAGCAACGCGGGATGCGTAGCGATGCTAAGTTGTTCAGACTCGTGATCCAATCTCGCCATCTCACCTGTAGCTCAGCCGGCAGCGGATCGTCCCAACTGATCCCGTGCCGCCAGGTGTCCTGCATCAGCCTCTTCGCCGGCGTCGTGACGGGTGATATTAACCCGAGCGGGTCGAAGAGCGACATGATGATGCTCAGAGCTTCTCTCTTCGTGGGTGTCTCTCCCTCGAGGATGGCCGTTGGAGTTCTTAACGTATTTACCTTGAACTGTATGTGATCTTCGTGTACATTCCACAGCAGTCCGAGCGCCTTCTCGGTCGCGCTCCCGCCGATGACGATAGTGCGGTCGCCTGAGTGCGCCGCCAACTCGTTGATCGTCCTCGGGTCATTGGAAGCCCAGCCTCGCAGCTCGAAATGCGCCTGCCGGTGCACGAAGTCTACTTCTCGGTTTACTCTCACAGCTTCTTCTAGAGTAAGAAAGCTTGATATGTAATCATCCATGTAATGATTTCTCTCTATTGCTAACGCCGCGTCCGGGTATCTGTCCGCGAACTCTCGGGCGTTCCTGTTCTTGATGTATAATGCTGTGCACGGCGACGATGAAGCCCCGAAGATGACTGATGTCATCCTGTACTCTTCGGGGGTCGCTTCACCTCTCCGGTCTCCGCGCCAGAGGAACCTCAGAGCGTCTCTATCGTCTGGCTGTATCCTCACCTGCATAAACATCTCCTTTATGTCGGCTGTCACGGCGTAGGGGTATTGACGGAAGCGCATCACCACTCCGGGTAACGATTGAAGAAGGTCAGGACCTGTCAATAGCATGTCGTTCAGACTCTTGCCGGCCGACTTGGCCGCAGCATCATGAACCATCCTGATCTTCGGTTTAGCGGGATTCACAACAGCGAAATGCGGTAGGTACCACGTCCGCCCCTCAGTCGGCGGCATCTCGCAGCGTTCGGCATAGCCCGACACGAGTAAATTATCAACACGTTCACTGTACTTAGCTTTGAGGTCCTCGTTGCGATCTAGTTTTCGTTCCAGTGAGACTAACCTCTTCAAAGCGTCGTGGCGGTTGTTGTGTAGATTTACTGAGTCGTCGCGCCACAGAAGCCCCGTCTCGAAGCGTCCGTCGGGAAGTCGTCGGCTCTTTTCATCGAGCATCTGCACGGCTCTGTCCTCCGGATCGCTCTTCGGGTTGCGCGCTTGTATGCCTAGCGATTCCAGTCTAAAAAAGTTCTTCATAGCTTCGTCTATGTCGTCCGTCGGGCGCGCCGCACTTACATATCCACAGAAGTCGGATGTCGCGTCGCCGTCGGAGTATCCACATCCGTGTAACACCCAGCCGAGCCGAGTGAGTGAAGCGACGGGTTGATCGGCCCGTCCTTGCTTTACCTCAGAGTTCACCAGCAGGTCCCAGTTGTTCTGTCCGATCACAACTTTCGGTTGAGCGTGTTCATAGGTGATGTCGTTTATTATAGATCTTAAGTGTGGATAACCACGTAGCTCTCGCGCTGGGACAGCCTGCGTAATGAAGTCTAACCTTTTGATTGTTTGAGCGTCGCGTAGAACGTGCTCCTTCGTCTGATTCCTCCCACGTATCGTGAGGCTCACTGTTCTGCTATTTTCATGTTTTGTCTCTCCACCATTTGCGTCACGGATCCACAGCGTATCTCGGGGCCCTTCCACGCCCAATAACTCGGCGATCGACTCTTCTATGAAGGTGCAAGTACTTCCGTCATCCAATAACGCGAACGTACTTACAACCGCGTTCTTACTTACAAGTTCGATCGGTGCTATTTTGAGATATGCTCGCCGGTGTCTGATCCCTCGCTCCGGCCCTTCTGGCGCGGACGCGCACGCGGATATCTCGGCTTTTCTATGCGGACTTCTCTCTGGTGACTTACTGTGTAATAGAGTGTGGTGTGACTTACTGCATCGTTCTCGTGAGCACCTCTTCGCGCCGCACGAGTCCCGGCGATGCTTCTCAGCGAGACACTTATAACAGATGTGATATTTCCGTGCTAGAGACCACCGTTTAGGTATATCAGCTTGTAAGAACTCTGAACACTCCACCAACCTGTGAGGCTTGTCGCAGTGGGGACATCTTCGCTCAATGGGGTTCTCCACGGCGGCGTAGCTTCTCTCGGGCTCCCTTCGTTTGCTCGGCTTGTAGCCTTGCGGCTTATCTTCGGCAACCTCGGGGAGCGCGTACGCCCCGCACTTGTCAGCTTCTAAGTTCAAAAAAAGCGATACCTTTTTCAATTCTGGTGTGGACTCGGTTTTCACGGCTGCGAAATCATACCATTTGTTTCTTAAGATGGGCGACAGTTTATCTAACACGTTGCGCACCATCTCCGGGCTGTGAAGGTAGGCCTCCCTCTCGAGGGCCTCGACCGTGGCCACTATGTTGGCTACCTTCCCTGCGAATATACATAAGTCGCGTGCGTTTTCGTTTACCTTAGGTATGTTCCTGAGTTTTTCCATCTCCGCCATCACCAGCGCCTCCGGCCTTCCAAATCGTCTTTCCAAAGCCTCTAGCACGGCCTTGGGGTCGGGCTGGCCGATGAGGAGACTGCTCACTGCCTCCAACGCGGCACCCTTGAGGCATCTCCTGATGCGGGCCACGTTCTCCAACTTGGAGAAAGATTCCTCCGTACCTTTATATGCTGCAATAAACGCCAACCACCCACTGACCTGACCATTAAAGATGGGTAGTTCTTGCATGTACTTGGGCGGGTCCCTCCGTGTCGCTATGCGCGACAGCGCCGCCGTCAACGCCTCCAGGTTGACGACAGGTCCCTGCGCCGCGGCGGGTGCGTCACCCGCGCCAGGTCGGTCCGTGACCTGGGCGTCCTGCGCGCAGAGGTCCTCCTTGGGCGCGCTCGGGCCCTCCTTGAGCGCTTGAGGCGGCTGCGGCGGCTCTGTGATGGGCCGCCGCGCCAACCACTCGCTGACGCGGCCAGACGAGAGTCTGGCCTGCTCCCGCTCCTCCTCTTCGTCGTCCTCCGACTCGTCGGACGACTCTTCTGCTCGCCGGACTTGCTCCTCGGCGAGCTCTCTCGCAGCCTTGGCTGCGGCCGCCTGCGCCTGCGCTTCTGCGGCCAGCAGCTCGGCTAGCCTGGTCTTCGCAGCGGACACTTTCCGCTTCTTTGATACCGCCGTCCTGTGTGAGCGGGCCAGCGCAAGCCCGGGGTCTTCCTTCGCCGGCGCCTTGTCTGCGCCGACAGTCACCCGGGGTGCCGTGACCTCCGTCTCCTCCGTGGCGGTAGTCTCCTCGGTTGAGGTTGTTCGTTCAGTACTTGATTCCTCTTCTGTACTGGCTGCCGGGGTCTCCTCTCGACCCTGTCGGGTCCTTGTGACGGGCATAGTGAATGTGAAGATTTCTGGTGGTAATCCGGCTTCGTAAGGACCAAAATGTGGCGGGTGTCACCAACCGATAATAAGTGGACTGTATAAAATAAAACACCTATGCCAGGAAATCCGTCAGGGCATTAGGGAACCCAGGCTCGGTCCGCGGTCGGGCAGAGCTTCGCCTTGCTAATAGAAATTTGAGTGAATCGTAACTGCTTTTACACCAAAATGTGTAAATGCTTATAGCTCTTTCCGACTGGCCAGCCTATGTTCGCTAATCAATCGCCATTTTATTATAAACCAATACTTATGTATAGCTATCTCTATCTGATACAACTTTCTTGTCTATCTTTCTTATAGCTATCTCTATTTTCTACATCTATCTTTGTCTAACCTTTTGTTAACAAAATATCACCTCATGCAAAAGAGGCGTGGCTTAGAGTCCTTGACCTATTTGCTTACACGTGCCACCCCGAAGTACATACCAAGGCGTACGTGACTAGTTGCACGTCACGCACAACCCTCTCAACCCTGTGAGGATACCTTACTTCATACCTGGTGGCAACTCTTATAGTGCAGCCTTTACCTGTCCTACCTAATACCACACCTATTTGCAGGGATTAAATGATACTACCGACCATACTAAGTTTTATTTGTCAATACCTACCTATCTTATTTCCTTATCTAATTCCCTACCTCTGCCTATCTTTCCACCCAAAACGCTACGTTAAGTTGACAATACAAAGGCAATGAAGTTAAATTACAAAAGACTCGAACGGTGGAAAGATAGGCCCTACAAGAGGATTTACATTTACTTGCTTATATCTAAGTTGGCCTTGCCTCTGCCTACCTCTCTGTCCAAAACTCTACTCAATGTTATTCTTTACTACTGCAATGACTCTAAGTTAACAAATGACTCGAACGACAGAGAGGCGGGCGGCAAGACCCTAAAACTAGCTTAACCTAGGTGACTCGAAAGGTGAAGTTAGGCACTAGATCCTAGTCCTAACACTTTTACATTCACAAAAGTCCGTGGTCGCCCGCTGATGACGTTGGTCGTGCACATAAAGAGCTTTAGCTTCACACGTTTGAACTTTCACGACTTGTATATTTTTTTCCAACCAACTTCAAAAAAGTTCTGTTTCGTTGTAGGTTACCTACTTATCTTCGTTTCTTCATGAATTTGATTTGTGTTACATTAGCTAAAAATTCCGTCACCATTGCTGACCACTTGACGACCTCTGTGGCGCAGTTGGGTGAACGCCCGGCTGAGATGCCGAGGTTGCGGGTTCGATCCCCGCTACGGGACAAATGTTTGTATGTTCTGCAGATATTTGTTCCGTGTCTGGGTGTTTTCTATCTATAATATGTATGTATTTACAAAAAAAATGTATCTATGTATTATATCAGTCATCTGGTTACCATAACACAAGCATTAAGTTGCTTAGCTTGGGACTAGATGACGCTGTGTGGAATGTCCAAGGATATTTATTATTATTATTACTTGCTCATACGAACGAACGGACCGATTATTCCGTCATCCAGTAAACCAATATTTTTTTGTTTTAAATATTTAACCCCGACGTGGTTCTTTAAAAATTGATAAACTTTTAGTTGCCCTTGACAACTTCAATCTTGAGTGCCAAGATTACGAAAGACATACGACTTGGGACTACAGCTAGTTCAAGTTTCAAATACGTCAAACACTATTCCGAGCCAGTAACTAGGTGAAATATGAAAAAGCCTGTGTAAGTTTTAATTCTGTCGATTCAAGTTACTGGATAGCGCGTGTTAATAATTCAGCTGCGGGACCCAGGCGGGGCGTGGACCTCCGTCGAATGGAACCGGCTACTTCCAAGATATTTGAGTATAAGACCCCGTGGCCGAGCGGTGAGGCAACCCGCGTTTAGGGAGATCGCTTGTATCGAAGGTTCGAATCCTGATGTCATACCTTTTATTAAGATTTTTCAATTTGGCTGATGAAATACCAAAATGTGGTTTAACACTAAAATAAAAATATAAAATTCTTATGTCTATCTTAAATACGAGTGGGTAGAATTACAGAAACTAAACTAAATCAGGCATAAAAATCGCGATCGAACTAGCCGCACGCCGAGGTTTACCGCCATCACGATTAAACTCTTTTTTTAACACTTTATACTTATACTAAACTGCTAGTTGATTAGGTTTTTTTTTAGTTATTTCCGTCCTTTTTTGTTATTGCCTACAAAAGCACCATCCAGTACAACAAGATCATGTTAAAACTTGCAGTTTACGACCGTTGCCCTGGCACATCTCGGAGGAGCCGCACGCGCGGTACATTACACCATTTTTCCGCACTACACGTACTACATGAATAAAGTTATAGAGGTTATAGAGTAGGTTTAACTAAACTAGATAATTGAGTCTCTTTTTTTGGAGTCGTTTAATAAATAATGAAGTGTATTCTTGGTGGTTGCGGCAAAAGTTAATGGAGTTAATGGAGAGTTCGATCGCACCTAAATTTTAAATGTTGCAGAGGAAGAACCAAAGAATACATTTATTTAGCAGTAGCAGACGCCCGCGACTTCGTTCGTCTGAGTAATCGGAAGGTTTAGGTGCTGGGCAAGCCTATTCTTCTCAACAATGTCCTAGGCACTAGTAAGTGTAAGCCAAGATTGCCTCCTGACGATTTATAAATCATCTAAGTAGTAACGATTTAGGCAGAAAATGTAAATTACCATGTTCATTTATTACAAATGACCAAAATGACTGTATAATCCTACTTCCTACTATCCTATCCGACTTCCTATTTCCTACTATAATATTATAAATGTGAAAGTTTGTGAGAATGTATGTATGTTTGTTATTCTTTCACGTAAAAACGGCTGGACATTTCTATCCCGATATTCCCGCGGGGACGGGACTTACGCGGGTGAAACCGCGGGGCGCAGATAGTCGTTCATAAATAGTAAATTTCAACGGACCAGTAAATTCTGACTGCCAGATTTATTCGAATACGTTTCATATACTTAATTTTGGTTCCTCTAATTTTAACACTAAAAACAATTTTAACTCAATTAACTTTCATCAATGAAACATTTTCAATCTCCCCTTCCGTGCATGTCTTCATTTTCATTTTGATATTATCGCTGTACATTAGTTACATCGATGCTCGGTGTAATGTTACTGATATCTATTCCGCGCGCATACCAGCAATGAATCCGAGGCAGGGTCTATAAACAAGTAAAGAATCGACAACGATAGATCGGTGGTATTTTTTTCAATATTAAATATTAAAGCGGTAAACCTCACCCGAGCTATAAAGTTCGGCTTACATGTATCACCTGGGTCTCGCATCTAACCGGCAATCTTATTTTATTGACTAGTGCTGGGACAAGGAGCTCTTGGCACGCAAGATCTAATCTCATAGTGATGACACATTGACCATTAAATTGACCCTAGCAGCGCAGAGGTGGCACACTTGCTATGAGGTAGGCTAGGATGCTAGCTAGGAGGTAAGCTTAGATGCACGACAAGAACGTCAAGCGACTCAGAGAGCGGGGGAGCCAATTAGACTATTGTTTTCATAAGTTTAGAAACAAATAATGTAGAACGCAAGAAACCAGTTCCGTATAGAAAACTAACAAGAAAATTAAGTCATATCTTCTAGATCTCGTGATTTTTTTTTAAGGGCGGTAACAAAGTATGTGAGCATAAAACAAAAAGTGTTAAACACACCAGTGTTTTACTTTTTTCAGGATACTATTCTGTACATATATCGTAGAAAAAAAAACGATTTTTACTGAAAAAATAATGTATTGTTGTGTATAAAATTTTTATAGCAAAATTCCTAAACCCGTTTTCCAAGTTAACCAAAACATGCGAGACCTAGAACGCCAAACAAAGCTTACATTTTCGATACATCGGATTTTAGAAAAATATTTTAAATATTTTTTGGCCGACCACGAATAAGTAAAAATATCTGCATATTTTTCCGCTATCCTTTGTGTTTTCGTGAATTGGATGATAAAACTTTCATTTTATATTTTGGTTAAACCTAGCACTTTGGCTTGGGAACTGGTGATTATAATTCTCCATCCAGGTAAAATATTTAAATTAACTGACAAAGCAACTGTTATCCACAAATATTCGCTGTAAAATTAAACTCGCTGGTGTATGGTATTTTAATTAAAAAATGATTTAAGATTTAAAGTAATTCGACGTTATACGTATCATCTTAACAGGTTAAACACTAGGTACGATGTGTTTGCTGATACAACCTTCTAAATTATAATGGCGACATTTTTGCAATGAATTGAAATATAAGTAGGTAACATAAAATTTGTAGGTACGTATTTAAAATTATACAGAAAGTTCTGCAATTTAATTAAAATATTAGTAGCATTTTGTACCTAACAGAAATAGTGTGGTGAGCAGTATCAATCAATACCATCAATATCAATGAACCAAACAGAGTAAATCCGTATATCGGCGCATCCCTAGCACTCACTGTAGCAATACATTCTACACCCATTCCGAACAATCTTGAAGTATGTAATCCACAGGAATACTCGAGCCCTACGCCACTCGAGTCAAACTACGCACATAAATTGCTCCCAATCTGTATCACAGTGCCCTGGAGGAAGCCCTGAGGCAAACGGCCACTTAAACAAAGGATACACAATGACATTTGTACCTCACTTGCATTGCCTCTATTCTTCGTGATTCGCCCTTTTTATAATTTCGATTGTTTTTCCCGTCTCATTATGTGAACGTTTCTTTATTAAATATTCGTATAAATTCAAACGTAAAGATTTTTTGCTGAAATCATTAGAATTTCCAGCTTGCCATAAAAATTTGAGGATCTGAAGAGAAGCTAAAAATGTACCTCAAAAGTGGAGTTTACTATCTGCGTATTAAATTAAAGCCGTTTTATTTATTTTTTACTAGAGACCCACCCCGGCTTCGCACGGGTCTAATAAATTATACATATGAACCTACTTCTTGAATCACTCTATCTATTAAAAAAACCGTACAAAATCCGTTGCGTAGTTTTAAAGATTTGAACATCCATAGGGACATATGGATATAGGGACAAAGAGCGACTTTGTTTTGTAATACGAGTATGTAGTAGTACTCGTAAATGGTAAAGTTTATCAAATGTCAGTAACGCACAGCCTTTAAATTCGCTTTTGATTCGCAGAATTTCGCAGTGGCCATTTAAACGAGCGACGACGTGTAACAGTTCTGATTTCAGAAACAAAATACTTTAATTGTTTTCAATTAACTAGAATGCAACAATCCGAAAAATATCAGGGAGGGAATAGTTTTGAATAATATTAATCATAAATTATATAAGTAATATTATATATAAGTACGTAATATAATATTATATATTCGAAGTTTAAAATTTCAAAGTAAGTATAAAGTACTTGTACTTAACCACCGAGATTTTGTTAAATTCGCATTTTTTGTAAAATAAATTATTATAAATTAAAAACACAATCGCTGAAGCAAGCCTTAATTAATATTAGGTACCTGATTACAGCGAACATAAAATAAAAGTACTCGTAAGTTGTCTAAAGTACTGACAAGTTGTAAATACTCAAAGAGAGATACTCAAAGACGTAATTGACAAACAAAGTTTATGTTAGATTAGATCAAAATTTTAAAACTATCCTAACTTGGTCCATAAGTATGCTAAACTTTTGATAATGACACCGGTTTCAATACTTTTTTTTATATTAAATCAGATTATATTTGTGACTGTATTCCCAGGTACCACAGAATAAAGTAGCGCGGTAGACATTTTCTTTTCAGATCATACAATTTTTTTAGATCCTGTAAATGTCCAAGAGTCCAAATAATTATAGTTTAAAAGTAAGATGATATTTTTTGTTCTGTGTTGCCAAACTATAGATTTTTTTATATTATCAGCAGCCACCTTAGCAATAATTTTATTTTGATTAATTACAATCGATAATTACTTCACCAAAAACAAAGATAAAAGCACAAGGTCAGTTCGTCCAATGACAATAGTTTATCGATATAACCTTTTGAAAAAAAATGATAATGGGCCACGTTTCTCCAAGATAAGACTTCACAGTGATAATTGTGTAGTGTGGAACATCAAAAAGCCGTGTTGACCAAGTGGATTGATACTTCGACTTTCGATCCGAAGGTCGTGGGTTCGAATCCGGCCGTGCATCAGTAGACTTCGTGTGAGGAGTTTCATGTTATGGGACTAAGTTTTTTATGTATGAGATCTGATGATCTTCAGAGTAATTAACAAAAATGCAAATAAGAAATTCCTCTTTCCATACAAAATCAGAGTCAATATTAAAAGAAATATTACTTACCAATTATTTGACACATTCTAAGATCGGTTTCATGTTAGAGTAACTTGATCATCGTTCAAAGTTTTCTCATCCCGGTTCGACATCCGCTTCCGAGTGAAGTAATGAGCTCCAAAGAGTTGTTAATAGCTGACAAATGATTACGGAAACTCGTAAAAACTTGTCAGGGTATTAAGGTATGGGCGAAGTAGCGCCGCCCTCAGAACAAATAAAAAATATTTTTTTTATTTAATGAAAAAAAAAAAAAAAATGGAAAAAATAAATTTTTTATTTAGTCTGAGGCGCCGCCACATATTTTGTTTTATCACGTGCGTTCGTATGAGCAAGTGACCAACTCTGGCTGGTGACGGAGTTTTTAGGCCACGTTGAACAAAGGAATTAAAAAAACCTACACAACTTAGAAGTAAGAACTATTACAGAGGTATTAATACTTGTATTATTAAGTATATTTTATATTATTTATAAAAAAAAGTTTATGAATGCTACACAACAATACATGTATTTAAAATTTCTGTAAACTATCAAGGTAAACATCGTGACTAAGTTAGCTTCTTATGAGCGTTGACGTCTCGTATGGAAAGTTAACTTCTGCTAAATGTCGGCGTATTAAATATAGTAAATACCTACCTGTTTGTATGAGACTAGTAGCACGTCCCGGCTTCGCACGGGTGTACTAATGAAGCTACCGGGATAAAAATTAGCCTATAACCACCCGGACAGTCCATTCTACACACCCGTGAAAGAACTTTTTAAATCAGTCCAGTAGTTTCGGAGATTACCTCCGTCAAACAAACAAACAAATTTTACCTCTCTAAATTATGTATTAGTATAGAGTATAGATATTATCATGGCTATATTCCTGGGCGGAAGACTATATTCGTCTAGATATTTTAGGAACTTTCAGATCTCATAAATATGTCTGAGGCGGTAGACAGAAGTTTGTCCAAAAATTGTTTACTTATTTGAAATGAAATAAAAATAAAAGGACTATGTACACTATAAACCAAGGAGCGGTAGGTACCTATTTCTTTCAGATCTTTTATGCAATTTTTAGAGTTAGGAGTGAAACCAATGTTCAAGTTGAGGACTTATGTAATCTGTGCTTGCGATTAGTTGCCACTTGGTCATACGAATACGAACGGAATAGTTATTAAGCCAGATGTACGTATGAGATCGGGCCACGTCATGCGTCATGGCCCACGTAGGTAGGTAGTGTAGGTACTCTTGTTATTTACACGAACTAGCTAATCGCTTCGACACGGTTCCAACGGCCACGTATTCTTAAACTGTGACTAATTTCACAATCAATCTTTGTTTTTTATAGCAATTAAATTGAAAATGAAAAACGTTTATGATTGGCATTGCCTGTTGGAAAAAGACCTACCCATGTTTTTTAAGTGAATACTGGTCTCAGTAGTTACGGAGATTTTCTCCGTCAAAGAAAAATTTGCCGCCCCTTTCATAACGATCGAAATAAAAAGGATGTAATCATCTTTAGTTAGTTTAATTTTTAGTTTTTTTGAGATTAAAACCGACACGAATGGTATCGACTCTAATGGTTTTTCATAAGATTATAAATTTAATTATTATCGTTCATCATTTAACTGTAGGTGTGAAACTACGTTAAAAATGTTAAGCGACTGTTCGCTAAATATGATATTGCATGCTGTCTATTGTTCTACCAACAAAGGATTTTCTCAGAGATTTTAACGCAATTATGAAGTAAATTCATAATTTCTTATCACAATCTGGACATACCCTTCACTTCTTTAAGGTTCTATTTGCTTAAGATATATATATACTTAAACAATATTTATTTATTGTTTTAATTGGCATAGTAATAGTAATCAGTAAGTTTTTGTTTTTTTACGTTTAAATTTATATCAGGGCACATTATAGGCTTTATTTTCTTGAAATCCAATGTCAGCAAAAAATTTATCAGATTAAAAGATAATTTAAAGTGCCTCGCGCCTTTTCAAAAATGCATAGCAATTTGAGACTTCCAGCGACATTTGATCTTTTGCACAGAGGCGAGGCGTAGCGTTAGAAAAGATCTCTATCATCTGCATTTAATAACTACCTATCTATAATAAAACCCACCTTAAATCATTGGCTCAATCAAGACAAAGTGTCTTATAATCTAATCATTTAGTAAAATAAGTTATCGAAATCATTCAATCTTCTGAATCCGAAGCTCGAGACAAGTGACATAAAAAAGTAATCAGAGAAATAACATAATTAACATAATTTGTAGGTACTATACAAAACTATAAGCAATTTTTGAAGAATCATATACCAAACAAATGAATCTATGAAGGAAAATACCCAAGGATGCTTCCTATTAAACAAAACCACAGAATAGACAAAACTACGTAAGTTATCAGCCTCTCTATGAACACCGTACGCAAAATTAAAAATACACATAATGTATTTTTCTTAAAAAAACGTAGGTATAAGCCTTATTCAAAAATTAATTAGAATCGACTCTTAAACGATTCATCGTTTTTTTGTAAAAGCGTAGTGTGCCTATGCCTACTACCTAGTTTCTGACGTGATGGTAATCGAAGATAATATTTTTTATCTCCGCTTACTTCCGGGAAGCAAAGAAATAACGTACAGTTATCAGCAAAAGTACTTTGAAAAACACTTTTTAATTTATCTACGGGGTCCAAATAAAATATGTTGAAATTCCTTTTAAAATATCAAAGCGACATCTTGTTCGAAACATTTTCAAAGCCGTATTTTCGAGGTGAACCTTTTTACGTGTGTGACTTTTTCTAATCTACATTTTCACTTTTGAGTAAGGATAGTTTTACTAAAAAGTAAAAAATTAAGAAAAATATGAAAACACGCAAAGGTGCAAACACGTTTAAAAGTAATTTGTTTTTAAATATTATATTAAGTGCAATGCTATATTGGTTTATAGCGTACATGTTATAAGAGCCGGTTTTAGTTACAATTCAGCTAGTCAGTGTTACAGCAGAATCAGTGGCAATTTTAATGTTGCTCAAGCAAGATTAAATTACTGACGAGATAATTTCTACATTTACCGTAAAAGATACATTAACCACGATAGTTTACCTACAATAGAAAACCTTCGTTATATTTTGAGTTGGCTTAATTTTGCTGAAAATCATAAATTTCGGTAGCGGACCGTACCGAGGTTTCGCTCTGCTTTATTTTGTTTTCCTTCGGACGACGAGCACTTTTATTTTCCAACTTCTCTCCTGATGAAAATAAAAACTAAAAATCATTTACGAGCTCCAACAGAGTTCAATTTTACTTAGATAAATGAATCTAATATAATTTCAGACTGCGATCAATATTCAATGAGGACTAGTCTCCGTACGTGTCTACGCTCGTGGAGTCGTGGTACAAGTTACTTCAGAAGTTTGAACAAATATTATGTTCCAAACCTAAATGGATTTAATTAAAATTTAACAGTAGGTAAACACTAATGCGTTTTTTGTGAGGATGGATGAATGTGTACTTCATATTTTTACATAGTAGGTACACTTAATTTACCAGGTAAAACATTTCGTGTTCTCATTCTCATCTCTCTTAAGACAAACTTTATTCACCATTCCATTTATATGGATTTTATACTTGCACTTCAGTATCCTAGTTTAAAACGAAAATTTATGGATGTGGCCATAGCACACCCAGTATAAAATTAATAATATGTAAGTCCTGAAGTATTATTTTATCTGTGGTCCTGATCAAGTTTCAATGTTGATCTTTCATTCGAATCTGTTAGTTAGATGACAATTTCATTATACAAGGGATTATAGGGGCTAGTCGTGTTTACTCAGCGAATTTGTTCAAGTAAGCTATCGCGGTTGGAACAACTTCAATAACTTATTATAGATAGAAATGAATAATTGATCGAGCGAAATTATTATCTACACGCTGCGCACCGCGGTGTTACCCGGCGAATAGTCAGCTAATCATTCTGTCTATCTTTGATTTTGCTGGTAGATATTTGCCATTACTTATTATACCTACAAAATGTGATAAATAACTACCGTCAGTAAGCTAACCCAAAGATAGATAGGCTGTTGAGACTGGCAGTAAATGTTAATCCAAATACATCAAAATAAGGTCCGGGCAAAGTCATTTTTGCCAGACACGAACGCTTCGCTCGCATGTCGCTTCGCTCGCTCAGTCAATCAAGTGCAACTAAATGTTTTTTAAAAAACTAGTTATAAATTTCTAAGATAAACTAGCAAGAGATCCCTTGCCACAATAGAACCAAATCGAGTTATATTCCAATTCAAGTTCGGTAAGTTACATGTCACTTTGTTAGCCACTTACTAAGTTGAGCTTACCTTCCCCGAGTATAATATAGTGGTAATGACAACGCTATTATGGACTCAGCAACTTGTGACTTGGTTAGGGTTTACTTGAGTGAAGTTGGGTGGTTAACACAGTTTGTATTGGATAATACAAGAGCAAAATTAAAGAAAATATTAGACCGACTCAAACGTCGATTGCTTCCTTACCGAAACCGAATACTAATCAGTGGTTCGACCGGCCAGAGATAAATTAGAGTCCAAACACAAAATTTTAGGGAAAGAAAATAGTACCTACCTACTTTTTTTCTATAATCAAGATATAATAAAATTATATCGAATATTTTGAGGTTTCATAAAAGTACTATTTGAAGTGACAATTTATTTCGTTTTCGACGACGACAAGCCACATGAAACAAGTAACTGCCAATCCCATATAATCTCTACACTGAAAACTCGAATTCACTCCTCCACAAGAGTGACAAGTGGGTTCAGTCACTGTGTGAATTCCAGTACGATTTTTTACAGAATGGCTGTACCTGGCATTGAAAGAACAAGTGTGGTGAGAGGCGATGAAAGAAATGTGCCAGAGCGTAACTTTCCCTCCACCGTTGCAAATCTAGGCCTCAATTATGAGTTATCGCACCATTGTTATTGTACGGAGAAAGTGAGTGTGTTTTAAAACAATGGTGAGCCGGCTAATTGTTCCTGCTTGCCACTGGTTCTTTTAAGGTGCAGGCCACGTAGGTTACCTAATCTGTGCACAGCACGTTTTACGAGCAGTCACTGATTTAGTGTAGCGGTATTGACATGCCAGAAACTAAATGGGTAGGTACAGTTGCGGAATGAAAAGGTTGACCACCCTTTATTGCTTGCTAGGTTTGATAATCATATGACACAACAATCTTCTCACGCAGTTTAAAAAAAATTGCAATGCGTCAAACGAATTGAATTGAAAACTGGTCAACCTTTTCGTTCCGCTATATACTTATCACACGGAAAACACGGCTAACTTATTAAGTAATTAAAACTCACAATCCAAGTACACCGAGATTCAATCTCTCAGATTTCCAGGTGTATGAAAACCACATTGATTTAAATCTCCAGAAGGCGCAATTAGACAAACAGCCCACACCTCTCCTCAAGAACCACAAGGCAGGGTGTCTTAATGAAACACGGGATGTTAAACCCTAAGGTGCTTATACACCGAGAGCACACTCACCTGTATTGTAACATTCATAGTTGTGATGGCGATGTAACATTCATAAATGTTACATCGCCATAACAATGAGTGTAACAGAGAAGCGTAGCGTGTTAAGGGTTTAGAAAATTTTCTTTACGTAACATAAGTTTTGAAGATATGAGTGTTACTTATTTTTAAAGATAGAGTGTTTTCCTACCTAAGGGTAGTCAGAGAGTAAGTCTAAATACATATTTCATGCTCAAATTTTGTTGAGGTCGACTTTCCATATTAAAAATCACAATTATCTTGAGAGATCCAATATTACAGATTGTTTCACGATATAATACGTCTACTGGTAACACTCCAGTGGGCTGGTAATATTTTCTGATATAAACGATTTTATTTGATTTATTACAGGTTACTGTATTGTACGGTTCTGTAATGTTACACTTACATTACAGACGAAATGCTCCCAGTGAGGGAACACCTTTATAGACATGCGCTAAGAATGGGCTTAATTAAGCTGCCTTTAAAACATCGCTGAGATAGCGGTAGCCGCTATTTTACCTCCGGCGAGTAAGACGGTTATTGTATGTTTGAATTGCGTTAGTTCATTTTTAGAACCATCTCACCCTGTTATGTTTCATTAGTGTTCAGAGTTTCTTTATTATAATTAAGGACAATATTTTTACAAGAGTTTATTTCTTGTGTGTCAGGCTACCACACTAGTAAATTCCGTCGCCGATCTTCGGCGACAAAACAATACAATTTGTTTTTCACAAAAATGATAAGAATAACTTAAATTCAGCGACAGAGTTTTTACGTAAAGCTCCGTGTATGAGTTATTTTGAAGCAAAGATGTGTTCAGCGATCCGTCACATGTGTTCGCAGCTTTATTTAAATGTTCTCCGCTGTTTCAGGTCCGTTAAATCCAAATTTTCCGAATCAAGCCTTAAGCTGTTATAACAAAAGTTGGACCGTTTGAAGGAGAGAAACTTCTAAAGTTAATCATGATTCAGGAGTTACGCACGTATTTGTAAAAATTCTAAGTTCTACTGATATTAAAAAATCTTATGAAGTTAAAAAAAAATACTATTGGCTTGTTATTTTAATAGTCGGTTTTGGTATAAGTAGTTATACTTTCTCAAAATTGTATTTATTCTAACCAATTTTTTTTATTTTTTTTATTTATAGTGTTTACCAAAAACGAGTAGGGACTTGATTTTTACACCTAATAGGGGGACCATAGGCAATTATATGATTAAAGTTGTAAATCCATATCTCTACCCGTCCCTGAAAAAAGGGTTGTTAAAGACAGACAGACGGACAACCGAGAAATCCTTTATGGGTTTCGTTAACCGTAAAAAGTATACGGAAAGGTTTGTGAAAGTAAGTATAAGTAATGTAGGTACTTAGTTTTTACCGGTATTTTCTCATCTTGATGTACCGTACAAAAACTTTCTCGTGCATTCGGATCTTAAGTTGAGTATTGCAATCGTATAGGTAACTTATGATACTGTCGTAATCGTGTCTAGTACCTACTATGTATGTTAAGTACTTAGCTGTGTTGGCCAAGTGTATTGGTACTTCGACTTTCGTTCCGAAGGTCGTGGGATCGATGGCCGTGCATCAATGGACTTTTTGTGTCGAAAAGTTTATATGTGCTCTAAGCCCACGACGTTTACACGAGCTTTAAACGGTGAAGAAAAACATCGTAAGGAAACCCGCGGCTAGTCAGCCCCACACGTATTGACCATTGTCTTTCCTGTAGATATGGCCGGCTAAGCTGAGCGGATGGTTTAGGTGCTGGGCAAGCCTATTTCATCTCAACAATGCCCAGGCACTACAAATGCAAAGATTGTCTCTCAAGTAAAGATGCAAAGGCCTGAGTAGTAATAGTGTAGTGGATATATAATTTATACTAACGAATTTGACATAATCGCCTCCATACTTTTAGGATTTGAATATTTATGTATCGCAAAATAAATAAAAAAGGCAAACTTTTCGTTATGTACAGTATTCAGATAGGTATACAAATTCTTTTGAAGATCTTTTCTACTAATGGTAGTCAGAGGTAAGTTAAACCGCTATATAAACTCCGTCATCAGAGTTGGCCACTTGCTCTTACGAACGCACGAACCCGCTATATTTCACAGACAAATCTTTAGAAGCGCGTTGATGTCTTTTATTAGAAAAATATTTCGAAATCTAACGAGAAATTGTACACATAAATAACGCTCCTTTTTCATCTTTGCTAGTTTATTTATTTAGCGACTGAGTCCTTTTGCTAACATTTTATAGGAAACTGTAGTGTCTGGGACATTATTGAGATGAAATAGGCTTGCCCAGCACCTAAATCATCCCCTCACCGGGTAATTTCACAGTACTCAGAATGTATTCCTCCGGACTCCAAGTTTTAATTAGGTACCAGTATTATTTTATAATTATAAGTAATTAATTACCAAATCCTTCCCGCTCCAAAATAAATAGAGACAGCAAGGAAGGTGAACCATAAATTTGTGTTTATTTTTCCAGATATAAATAATGTCTTTGACTTACGTCCACTCATTTTGCAACGAATACTCTAATATTTAAGGCCATATGATATATGAATTCTATTATATACATAATTATGTCAGAGTAAGCACCACTTACCCTAATTAGCGTTTCAGTATTCGGTCGAGAGAAAGCAAAGTATGGAATGCTCCTCAGGACCTAACATAAAACAGGAGGCTTACCATGACGTATTATTAAACATTCAGTTGAGGTTCTAACTGCCATAACTTTACGTCAGCGCCTTAGCTTACGTCAAAAGCAGTTCATTATAGGACCTAAACAGCAGGTCGATTCTCGACGACTTTCAAAACATGACGCGGTAAGAGATTGCACGTTATCTATATAAATAAATAAATAATAAATATCTTTGGACATTCCACACATATCTAGCTTTTGTTTGCTGAAATCCATCGGATTATTCAAAATAACCACGCCGTGTTGTGCCACATTAAGACATAGTTATTTGGAGAAGACGGCAGGTGGCTTACTATGACCGAGGCTTTTGACGTAAGCTGAGGCGCTGATGTAAAGTTAGAACAGTGAAACTAAACTGAATTGTTTAAAAATACGTCATGGTAAGCCACCTGAATCGCTTTTAACGGTCATAGTAAGCCTACAGTAGGCCAATGTGTATTAATTTGTCTAATGTCTTGTATCCTGAAGAAAGTTAGAAAATTTTGTAGTCACGACATGTGAAGTGAATACGTATGAGATCAGGTTACCGAAACGCAACGGTGACGACTTGGCGACTTTCAAATGTAATCTTATAAATATATATTAGTTTATAATAATTTTTAGTGTTAAGTATTGCATAAAATCAAATCATCATAATGAAGACCAAATTAAACGTGGATATATGGGTGGGGGGGGGCTTTGGTCGTTTTTTATGATCCAGAGGGGGGGGGGCACTATGCAAATGGTTGGGAAAGGGGTAGGAATTCCTGTTTTAAACGAAAACTACCAAACGGATTTGGATTCAGACATCCAGTTCGCGAGCGTGACCGAGACAGGAATCACCATTAAACATTGCAGAGACAGACAAGTGTCTCGGTCTCCTGTCGCGGTCTCCGGTTAACTCAACCGTTATGTAATGCGTGATACTATCGACATCTTGACCCATGATCCTTCAGATAATTTTTACTGCGTTTTCGTGTATACTCGTATGAGTGGAGACGGAGAAAGCGTGTGGGCATCAGTGTATAGTTTTATTTTATGCAATACTAGCTGCGCCCTGCTGTTTCACTAGCGTAAGTCCTCTTTCCGCGGGAATATCGGGATAAAAGTAGCCTGTGTTATTCTAGGTCTTTAGCTACCTATATTCCAAGTTTTATCGCAATCGGTTTTGAAGTTTTTTCGTGAAAGCGGAAAAAACATGCATCCATACGCACAAACTTTCGCATTTATAATATTAGTAGGATTTTTAAGTGATCAATCGATCGGCTATCCTACTAATATTATAAATGTGAGTTTGTGAGAATGTATGTAGGTACATGTTTGTTATTCTTTCACGCAAAACGGCTGGACCGATTAGGTTGAAATTTGGTATGTAGATAGGTGATACCCTGGATTAACACATAGGCTGCTTTTTATCCCGATATTCCCGCGGGAACGGGACTTACGCGGGTGAAACCGCGGGGCGCAGCTAGTTTATTATATATAGGTTTATAGTATGACGTTTATTTATCGCATAGTTTTGATTTGTTTCTGTTGTAGCATTGGCCATATCGGATTACGAAATCTGATAAAACACCGCTATTTTGTTCAACATTTTAACAGAATTAAATTATGTAAGTAGTACAAACAAACATTCGTTATTGCTTTTCATGTGAAAACCGTAACATAATCCATTACATGGTTTTTATATTACTTATAAGAAGCGGAGAAACCCATTTTAATACGACTAGTAATAACTAAGCTGCAGGAGAAAATTCTTCTAGATTTTAACACTTTTTACGAGTTTAGCTGATAACAAAATTATTGATACCAGTTTCACGAGATTGAATATAAAATGTGCTTCTAATATATTTTACCTACTTTATATGTTTAGTATTATGAGGTACTATACAACTCGAAAACTGATGGCAAGGCCACTGGTAAAACGCAGCCAGGCAACCATGTCTAACTTGTGGCAAAACGAATGTAGTCGCGCCAGCGCAGCGCCCCATCACGAATAAACCATCAATAGTGGCAATTCTGTGTCGTCTAACTAAACTATCTAAATAAAGAAAGGCTTATAAAGTCGTTAAGGCCTTTAGGCTGCCTAAAAACTCCATAGAGTTGGCCACTTGCTCATACGAACTAACAAACTAAATAATGAAGCCATCCTTTTATTTCAATCGTTGAATCGTCACCATCTTTAGTTAAATTATTTTTAGTTTTGATAACATTAGAATCGCCAATAATAATGTAAAAACTGGCAGGTTTGACAGTAAATATGTACCTATGCAGTTTTTCATTAAAAAATTGGTACAATTACTTACTAGATAGATAGGTATGTACCTAGGTACCTTCCTACCTATTGGAAGGAATGACAAACCTTTTTTATTGGTAGTTCAACAACCTACAGAATAGGTACGTAAGAATTTATATTATTTTACCCAATAATGTTATTGGTATAGGTATTGACACACGAAGCTAACATTACAAGACTAAGTACCTAGGTAAGTAGGTAGGTACCTACTTACTTACGCAAGGCATTTCTTTTTTGCAAGCGCATAATGTAGCTGTAGCTACCTACCTATAGTAGATAGGTATGTAATTTCTTATTAAATTTCTTATTAATATTTTGTGCTTACTTATCTAATTAATTTTTACAGTACAATATCTCGGGTTCTGTTTCAGTAGCGGTCATCGCACCGAACGATTGCGTTTCCGATGACCTCATAATATATAAAACGTTATCCGTTAGCTTCTGACGGATAGGTAGGTACCTAATAATACCTACCTACCTACTACAACACTTGCATCATCATAAGTAACTTTAAGTAGGTAGGAACTTACCTAGGTAGGTACATAGGTATCTAAAGAGCGAATGGAAGAAACATTAAGGTCATAAGATTTTAGGTAGGTACCTACCTACATTGTGTTCGTGCGAGTAAACAACATTTCGGACTTTTGAACAAAACAAGTTTTGATTTCGCCTTTGAAAACTACTAACCTGGAATCGAATTTGTGGCCGTTGTCGAGTGTACCGGTGTAGTGCATCGTCAGCATGTCTCCATGCTTGGACTTGATGGTGCATCCTTCTGGGACGCTCTCCACCTCGACCTTAAGTTCGGTGACCTCGGGACCCGCGAACGTGGCCCCGGCCAGCGCCAGAACCGCTAACACGTAGCGCAACGTCGTCATGGCGAACTTACGAAAAGTTAACGGTTTGAAAGGCAAACCCGTGCGATACCGACGACGGCCGACGAACAACTGACAGAGGAATGGGAATGGGAGGCCGACTGCCGCCGCCGCCGCCGCCGTGCCGATGCCGCCGGCGCGCGCCAACTTGGAATTCGGATAAAGTTTGTTGTTCGCAAGTGCTGCTGTGCTGACGAGCTGTACTGTAGGTAGTACTGATTATGCTGTCTTGCTCTAACTATGCGCTTTCGTGGTAATTTGAAAAAGAGCACTAGGTATATTTTTATCACACTCTAGAGACAGGAGACGCGACGCGGCTCCACGATCCGCCACGCGAACGATGACGTGATTCTATTAATCTCATCGCGTTCTACTTTTACCCAAAACTTGCCAACTTTACAAATATTAGCAGTAAGTAGGTAAATAAATTACCCTATTGACAGTAACAACAAGAAGGTGAATTTCTTAATCAAGCACTATTTGTATTTGTAATGTACATATTTGATTAATAAATGTTATGGTAGGTAGGTAGGTAGAGGTAATTCACTATTTGCCACACTTGTTCAAACATCAGACATTCAAAGAATCCTACTAATAGGTATTAAGGTAGGTCGGTACGTATACGTACCTACCTACCTATATCTCTACTATTTCTACTAATATTATCTCTACTAATCTCTACTTCTCTACTAATATTCAAGGGAGGTCAATCCGCGCCACGCGTTTTCGTCAGCGCGATCTAGAATCGGGTCATTTTTACTAGCGCCATCTAGGAGGCTATATTTTGTCTCGGTAGCATTATTAGTACACCCGTGCAAAGCCGGGACGTGCTGCTAGTCTGTAATAAATTGACGGCTAGGACCAGAATTAACCAGATGAAAAAACGTGGCTGACTAACTTAACCTGCATCTAAGCCTACCTATCCTAGTTTGAAGCTTAAATTCATAGACACTCGACCAGCCAATACAGAATATACCTAGGTAAGTAGGTACCCACGCTGTAGGTTAGGTAGGTAGGTTAGTTAGAGAAGCGCAGTGAACGGCCAACTTTAATCATGCTAACCCACTTTAGTTCGAGCGATTGTCTATTGAAACTTCACGCCGCCGGCGCGCCGCCGGCGGCCGATGCGATGGTTTCCATAGGCAGCCAGATAGCCTATCTAGCTATGCTAAGATGCCTCAGCGGCCGTCTATATCTGTTTTCCATCATGGCTCATGGCATTCAAATGAATCGAGACAATTCATGGAGTATGGAGTATGTAGAGTGATAATCACAATATAGACAGCTAGCAGCACGTCCCGGCTTTTCTTTCTTTCTATTTATTTATTTATTCCTACCTCACTTACTTAACTGTATAATCTCAGAACCTATTGATAACCTATCGAACTATATGGGTTTTGATATGATAATAATAGCAACTATGTTGCAGCCGAAATGAGATAGGTAACCTGGGGTCAGATAAAACATAGCAATGACCACGTCAGCTTCAGCTTGTTGTCTATCACACCACTCACCAGTCGCCTTAGTCTCCAAATAACCTGTGTTAACGACACGGGGCGTGGTTTTCTACACTAATATTATATAGAGGTAAGATTTGTTTGTTTGTTTGTAACGAATAGGCCCCGAAACTATTAAACCGATTTCAAAAATTCTAAGCTACACTATCAGGGAGTAACATAGGCAATATTTTTTCCCGTTAGTTTTGTTAGTAGGTAGGTACCTACCTACACCCGTGCGAAGCCGGGACGTGCTGCTAGTTTTGAATAATGCTCTGGATTTCAGAATTTTCAGAAAATAAAAGCTAGATAACGTAACGTGCCTCGATTGCACGTTATCTAGCTTTTATTTTCTGAAATTTTGAATCGGTTTTCACAATACCTAAACTTACTAATATAACAGAATAAAGCTAATATTATAAGATTTGTTTGTTTGTTTGACGGAGGTAATCACCGAAACTAGGTAAGTACCTACTAAGCCCATTTCACCGATGTGTAGAATCGACACGACAGTCATAATCTTTTATTATCCCGGTAGTTTCAGTAGTACACCCGTGTAAATCCGGGACGTGCTGCTAGTCCGTTATAAAATTAAATTTATATAAGAAACAGGTTAAAGTATTGTATTGTAGTTGGGCTCGTTGTGGATCTGAATGTAACATCTTGTCTCTTGCAGGTAGCTTTCCATTGTCAAATAAATACAGCGCTCGCTACCATACTAATAAAACTAGACTATAGGTACTACCTAGGTACCATAGACGAAAGAAGAATAACAGTAACTGTTGTCTGTGTTACCTACTACTGACAACCGAAGGGTTGCAATCAGACTAATAACTTAATAGGTAAGTAATTACTTATGTAAGTAGACTTATATTTTAGCAAAAAAAAATACTCCTAGAAAATTACTTCTGTTCGGCGGTGGACATTCGATGCTTTCTTTTTCTGACGGACTTTTTTGTTAGCTGGTCATATTCGAATAATTGCCGGGAAAATCCCGATATTCCCGCAAGAACGGGACCAACGCGGGTGAAACCGCGGGGCGCAGCTAGTATTCAATAAAATCTATTCAGTAGGTAGTTTTTTGCGTGAAAGTGAAAGTAAACTCAGAGCAAATTTTGTTTTCTATTATTTAAGTTAGCTAGGTAGCTAGGTACCTACCCTACATTTAATTTTTCCCTTGGTATTGGTATTAGGTAGTTTAACTTCAAGTTTTAAATTTTTATTTTATTTAGGTATTTATTTATAAACACACACTCATAGACTATACATTACCTACAGTTAGGCACCAAAAGGGACCTCGTATTCGTATAACACTTGTGATAATCTTCCGTCAGTCAGTAGGTAGGTAGATATCCTGCCTTTTAAATATGTAGACTTAGAAATAGTAAACTAGGTACCTAGTTCAAACGTTGTTTGCTGTTCTTTGACGCCAACTGGTGGATCAATATTGATTAAATATTTAAGCTAGAAATGCATTGTGTGAGAACTAGTGCCACTGTTAGGCCTAGCACCGGTCTTTGTTAAGTAGGTATACCTATAGTCAATACCTTAAAATACTTGACTCGCTGTCGAGGATAGTATTCAATGCTACGGTAAACTCGTGATAGGGCCTCAGGTGACCTAGTTCACCTAGGCAAGTGTTAAATAGGTTTTTTACTTACTTTAGTTTGTTTTTGTGTACGACTTGTGTAGGTAATACGACTTTTTTCTCTCGACGTGCATATTCCTAAAAATCTCCATCAGGTCCTTAATTTTTTTAAATGATGAATAAATCAGAAAACACATAGGTAAACATATACCCTATGTATTAATATGTAAGTACGTCACATATTTATGTCATTTCTTAATTTTTTTTATCTAATATTAAGTATCTACCTACTTAGGTACCTGAGGTGTACCTAATCTATAAATGTGTTAAGTGAGTACCTAGGTAAGTACCTTGCCGCGGTTGTGTAATCTATCACTATTCTATGTTTGTGTGGACGAGCCGTACTACCTGAAGAGCCTACGTACTCACTTGATACTTTTACAGTATCAGCATTACCTTTAGCTAAACATGAAATTAAAGAGGTAGATCTGAAGGGTCATAAAATAGATGAGTAACCTAACTGCTGTAAAAATGTGCAAACGATGACTTTCCGGCCACCGGCCACCAAAACGTCATTAAGTTTGTTTCAATAAAATTGCAGCAGAAACCTCTGAAGTAAGCTGTAATAAAAACGCCAGGCACTCATCCTGAAATTATTAGGACGAAATACACTAGGTTTACCTTCCATGGTCACTAAAAACCTGATAAACTCATTACCGGTTAGTACCTAACTGTTGTAACTTGATTCAAGGAAACCTTAACGCCATGTCGTCGTCGCGCCCCGGTCCGTCGTCGTCCGTCTGTCTGTCTCGCCTCTTCGGCTTTGTTTAGAGACTATTGATACTCAGATAGGTACTATTATAACAATGTACTTATTGGTATTAGGAAACTCGTTGATATTTTCTTTCCATATCCATAGAATGAATGTTAAATTTCGCCCTTGCTTTCAAAGTGAACGAAGGAATGCCCCGGGCCAAACGCACCTGCTGCTAAAAGCCCGTCCGCACAAGCACTAACATTCTAGCTTCAAAACTTTTTATGATCGCTTAAATTGTTAAGAAGCAGCATAGGTAGGTACTCTAAACGCCTTTAAAATTCTAGACTTTAAACTTAATTCATGCATTAAGATTTATTTACCTTTTAATATATTCATTTGTAGACCCCCTTTATGCATATACAAACAAACTTTACCTTTTTATAATATTATTAGTATAGATAGACAACCTATCATCGTTTGGTGTGGTGTGGTGCCAGGCGGCAAAACATGCTACACAATGCTAATTGTCAATTCAAGATAATTCCATAATTCCTAATTGATTGTAACACCTAATTAATTAATTAGAGAATATAATTATGCAAGACTAATATCCGCCAGTGGCTGCTCTCGCTTGGTAGGATTTAGTTGCTTGGACTAGATGACGCTGTGTGTAATGTCCATGGATATTATTATATAGGCATAACTGTACCAAAATACTCGTGCAAATACAACCAGTTGAGCCACCTAAGGACCGCTGCAAACGGTCTATTAGGTACCTAGCTGATGGGATTGAATAGGTAACTCATGAATAATTTATATTTTTTTCATATAATTTTTGAAAAAACACACTCCTGAACTCCTACCTTCGAGAACGCATATTCCAAGTCAAAGATAACGAGGAAACATCTAACTTCTATCACATAACTGCTGGCGTCCCACAAGGCTCAGTCCTGGGACCTGTACTCTACACTATCTTCACAGCCGATCTCCCTAAAACACAGAATGTTACAATAGCAACTTATGCAGATGACACAGCGCTTCTCGCAAACAGCCATAGTGCAACTGAAGCATCCTATCTACTACAGAAGAGCCTTGACAAGGTGGATCTCTGGTTGAAAACATGGAGAATTAAAGCGAGTGCTACAAAGTCAGTTCACGTCACCTTCACACTAAGAAAAGGCGACTGCCCACCTGTTACCCTAGGAAACAACCCCCTACCACACAATGATTCTGTCAAGTACCTGGGAATGCACCTGGACCGCCGCCTAACGTGGAAAAAACACCTTCAAACCAAAAGGGATCAGCTCAGTCTTAAATACAGAGGACTCTACTGGCTACTTGGGAGGAACTCAAAACTGTCAGTAGATAATAAGCTACTCATCTACAAAACTGTACTGAAACCAATATGGACTTATGGCATCCAACTATGGGGAACAACTTGTGCCTCTAATATTAACATCATACAGCGTTTTCAAAATGGTCTGCTAAAAAACATCTCCAGTGCACCGTGGTTCATAAGAATCACAGAACTGCATGACATCCTGAGAATAAACACAATAGCTGAAGAAATCAAAAGCTCTGCTCAAACATACCAGGGAAAACTGAAATCCCACCCTAATCAACTTGCGAGACAACTCACAAAACCGTCCTACAAAAGACGACTAAAGAGAAAGGATGTCCACACTCTAAATGAGTGTGACTGAACAATGAAGAGTGACTTCTGGAGAGAACCTGAGTGAACTCTACCCGACACAATACCCACAAACAATTTGCTCATAGTTGAAAAACTGATCGCAGATACTACTCGGAAAAAAAAAAAAAAAAAAAAAAAAAATATAATTTTTCCGAGTTGATTGTACATTATAGCAGTGTGGGAGCCTGGCGATGGCGGTGTCGCGGCCATCCGGGAATTTTTAATTTCTTCTGAAACAGACAGATGTTTGGTCTGAAAATGGATTTTCTTCCTTCTTCCCTTGACAATTGCTTGATATCATTTTGCAATGGCTTTGTTATCTAATTAGGTAGGTCCCTAGGTAACTACTTGAGATATAAGTAATATAATTATAGGCATCACCCTGGTTACTTATCTTGCCCCCCGATTGTCTAAGTTGTACAAAATTGTTGCAAATATATCATTTTATTATTATGTATAAGATAACCAAAGACAGATCTATCTATACTAATATTAAAAAGAGGTAAATTTTTCTTGTTTGTTTGACGGAGGTAATCTCCGAAACTACTGGACCGATTTTAAAAATTCTTTCACGGGTGTGTAGAATGGACTGTCCGGGTGGTTATAGGCTATATTTTATCCCGGTAGCTTCATTAGTACACCCGTGCGAAGCCGGGACGTGCTACTAGTAGGTTTTAAAGCCGTTAGAGAGTTCCAAGTTGACCACTTAACTTAAGCTCATATCCGGGTGAAAGTCCGATGGGAGGATTGAGTACCTACAGAGGGGGAGGGGAGGGTGGTAATAGAATAGATATATAAAAGTCATACTAATAATTAATCCCCCATGCGTTAGGTGTAACATTTACCGATATCAACGTCATTTCGATTGATCCCTAAACCCTCGCAAGAATTAATTAGAATAACCTTCTATTGCAGGTGAACCTATGAATAATATTGTCAGTTTTTTGTGCTAAATAATTATGATGAGGTTATCATCGGTCTTTTGGTCTAAAACAACAGTCATCTCGGGTTCACAGATAACTGAATAGACTCATAAAATCATAGTAGTAATAAGTGTAACAAAAATAAATTAGTAGGTATTTATGTTTATTGGTCTAATGTGCATAAGAAGGCTAAATGAAGCTTTGCTTTCTTAGTTAACTAGGTCTTACATTTCATTTTAAAGGGATTGATGATTGATTCAGCCCACGGGCTAAGTTGGCCATGTGATAATTTAAATAAATTTCGTAGGGAGCATTTCATCCCACGGGCTGAACGTCGAATACTTAGGTAGTGTTTTTTTAGTCTAAACAAGTATCAATCATTTTAAACCTACTAAAAGACACTAGTTAGCACTAATAGTGCGAAACAAAAAATATAAAACGAGCTACATAGGTACTGTGTTTTCGTTATTTCGTTTGCCCATTTTAATGAAATAATTCAGAAGTGAGAAAAGCTTGTTTTGAATAATATTTAGCAACTTACTGCGTTACGTTGTTCTCTTTTAGGAACAAGGCAGTACTGCTGTACCCCGGCTTGTTGGGATTGCCACGTCTGTGTACCTTTGAGCACAGCTAAGCTTTAAGCTAATTTGTTTTCAGGTGGCGAATTAGTCAGTGTATAGTCAACTATACTCGCTACGCGGTCAAATACCTATCTCAAATGTTTGAAAATAATATGTTTAATAATGCAAGTTACCGGGAGCGGCGGCGCTGCACTGGATTCTGATAAGTTGGTCTGTACATTTGTAATACATACTTGACTCGTGAGCGAGGAAAGTGGAACCTATTCAATGTTATGGTGTAAACAGGTGGTAGGGCCTCTGGGCAGACTACTTTGACTGTGAATTGCACGGTCAAAGGAAATGTTTCATAGGAAGAAAGCAATTTCCTGCAATCTTAAAGTGCATTCCTGTTTATAACTCCGAAGATCTTTATTTGAACACCAGAACAAAATTAAAAACTATACTAATAGGCAACAAAGGCAAGCATAACCATGAGAAGAACTAGATGACCAAAAGCCCAAGAGTTAATAAGCTTAATACTTGCAGAAATCTCATCGACGTTAAAATAGCGGTAAATTTGCAAGTCGTCTGCATATGTGGTACCTAGTTTGAAGTAAGAACCTTAGAGATGGCATTAATGAAAACTGAGAAAAGAAGAGGAGAGTACGTCACCTTGAGGAACACCCGCAGTAATGTTGCACCAGTCAGAGCAAACATCATCCGAGCGCACACACTGTGAACCGCCTGAAAGATAAGAATCAAAAGAAAATCCTCATTACATCCTCATCATATTTTAATGACCACCTAGAGCCACAAATCTCCTCCCTATGACGATGAGATTTGAACTTCGCAATCAATGAATTAAAATAACTATGTTGGTGAATTAAAGATTTAATTCATGTGTGTGTGTAGGTAGGTGTAAATAAGTTGATATTGGTTTATAGGTAGGTTGGTTAGTTTAATTAGGGATACGAAAATATTCGTCTTATTTTCGGCATGCCACCGATCGGTATGGCGCCAAAGCGAAACTGTCCAATCAACATCCACCTAAATTATCGCAAGATTGAAACCAATTCGATGGTAAACATGTGTATGGGAAAATGTTTATGTCTTTATTTATTTTTATACAACACAAAAACATGAAAATTGGTCTAGCCGTTGGTCGAGTCATAGGTGTTGTACGGTACCTATGTAACTTAACTATAACGACCTTGTTTTAAGTATATTATTAACGAGGTAAGTACCTATTATACATAAGACGATGTTAACTATTCGATCCATCACTAATTTATACCGCAAGGATATTTATTATAGGTAGGCTTAGAATTTACTTACGCTTAGGTCATCTAGGTATAGTAATAATAAATTACTATAACTCCTGCTTACCTACTGCATAGGTACCTACCTTACCTAACTACTTTAATCGCAACTTACATAGTTATCCCATACCTACCACAGATAAAATAATACTATTAGGTAAACTAAGTACGTACTAATAATAGTATTACCTATTTTATCTGTGCCCATACTTACGTAAATTTATTTTAATGTTTGAGATAAAATGACTTAGGTACCAAACTGAATCGTGTGATTGTGTAGATCGTCAGGAATAGCATTAGGGCTTTTATCAGGTTATGAAAAATATTGTAAATTTGTAACCGACTACAAAAATGAAGACGTGTAAAGTCTAGTTAAAATCAGATGACTCTAGCCAAGTTGTCACTATCACAACTAGCACGCCTAAACAAAAGCAAGCAGTAATTTTTTTGTCTCAGCATAACGCACGTGTAGGTAGGTAATCACAAATTTTAGGTAAGTAGGTATAAGTAGGTATTGTAAATACATAATAGGCATGGCTTTATATTTTTCCACTTGACTGCTTACGGTTGATTAACAATAAGCCACGCCTAAGCTGAGCAAACGTACCTAACCTACCAGTTGATTACCTACCTTCAAGCGCATATGACCACTTACATTGAATTAATTAAAATACTCACATTTAAATTTTTTATTTAATATTTCACTAACGCGTTACAAGAACTTTTATACGATTTTCTTCTAAATGGATAACATAGCCTTTGTCGTTGATGAGAATCTGCAAGTGGTCGGTAGAGTTGCAATACAAAGTACATGTTACTCTGAATGCAAACACAGCAACTATGGGAATCCCTGTCTAAGTGTTTCTGGCCTGACCGAAGACATCGTGGTGCCTACATATGGGACGTGAGTATTAATCTGTTTTCTTTCATCATTATCCTAGTTACAGTAGGTACCTATATAGGTACCTACCTACGTAGCAACGGGAAAACCTTGTATTCCTACCTATAGATATTCCTGTCAGATAGCCTTATCTCTTGATGAGATCTGTGACACAGCGGACTTGCGCAACTAAAAATAGGTGCGTACCTAATACCTATCCTATTTCCTTCCGACTTATTTAAATCTCTACTCTCTACTAATATTATAAAGAGACTATTTGAATAATGTTGGTTTGATTGCATGGGGAGGTCATTCCGCGCCGCGTTATCGTCAGCGCGATCTAGAATCGGGTCATTTTTACTAGCGCCATCGCGTACTGTAGGCTAATTTTGTCTCGGTAGCATTATTAGTAACCCGTGGAAAGCCGGGACGTGCTGCTAGTATTATTAAAGAGCGTACACGCGTCCTTATATAAAAGGAATTGTAAATAAATCCTTACCTGCCCTAGGGCAGAAAAGTAAAAAAAATGTCACTTAATAAAAATGACAATTTCATTTTAGACATTTCTTTTGTGGCATGTCGATGCATTCTAAGCATAGAGAAGGCAGTTGCTCTGAGATTCTAAGTTATAAATTATTATTATCTATAGGTACCTACTATCTATACTAATATTATAAAGAGGTTAAATTTGTTTGTTTGTTTGACGAAGGTAATCTCCGAAACTTTGTATTTTTGTATTTGTGTGCGATAGTAGGTAAGTAAAACCTACCTACGAGTATGTTCAACATGAATAATTTGTCTAGTGCGCAGCTTGATAGCCAGCATTCTTTTTACCTACATGGCGCGACCTAAAGGTCCTAAACCTACCTACCTATTTCATTCTATTCTGTCTGCGATCGTGTTTTTTTTACCTACCTACCTCCTAACCTAGGAACCTAGACTATAAATTGGAATAACAGTTAGGCTACTTTTGTCCATGTTAGTACCTATGGGAACACACGTGGTGTGAAAAAAACAGACATTGCAAAATGTCAGGTCATGTCATTCTCTAGGGCCTCTCATCCGATAGTCATACCATATAGTTTAGAAGGTGAGCTGTTGTCACGACCACATACAGTGAAAGATCTTGGCGTTACATTTGATCCTGAACTAACATTCCATAGCCACATCAAACAACTTACAGTCAATAGCTTTAAAACACTAGGTTTTGTAACAAGAAACAGTAGAGACTTCACAAATTTGAATGCTATAAAAATACTATACTTCTCGCTAGTTAGGTCAAAATTAGAGTCAAGCGCGTGTGTTTGGAACCCACATGAAGTAACATATGCCCTTATGGTAGAGAGGGTACAAAAAAGATTTCTGCGATTTTTGTATAAAAAATCATACGGGTACTACCCGTATATGTTCCCCACCAAATTTCTCCTAGGCACATTGGGGTTCAACTCACTCGAAACGCGAAGGCTAGGCGAACAAATGACTACCATTTGTAGAATCCTGCGTGGCATCCTCAACTGCCCCGAATTACTTGCTGACGTAAGCAGATTGTATGTACCGGAGAATCGCATAAGATTTCGCCCTGGACGTGTTCCGCTGCTGGCGCCTAAAACGTCTCGTACAGTAGCTCATCAACAGTCCCCGGTATGCCGAGCACAACGTCATCTCAATGCTATGCTTGGTTCTGTTAATTGTGATCTATTCTATGATAATTGGTCAACTCTAGTTATAACTTTTATGAACTACTGTGAGGAACCTAGTTCCCTAGTCCCATGGTAGGTAAGTCTAGGTACATAAATAATTTTATTATATTTAAAAATATTCTCTCCTACGTTGAGGTTTTTAAAAAAGATATTTATTTGTCATTTTTCTAAATATGTAATGTCTTGTCATTCTTTTTTTTGTTGTTGTTTCGTGTATTTTATGTTATTGTTTTTTATTGTTAAGTAATGTTCCTGTTAGTTAAGTTAATTTTAAGTTTTGGATCTCACTAATTATCGCATTAGATATAATACCGTCTGTAATGATAATTTAGTTTAATAAAGAATTGAGAATTGAGAATTGAGGGAACGAAGCCGCCGCCGCGGTCAGAAGTTTGACAGCTTTTTTAACACGTTGGAGGCGCAGCTCGAGGGGCTCGCTCCGGAGTCTCCGGACTTGGGCCTTGAATAGTTGAATGTGTATGTATACACATTATTACATTTTATACATATTAATGTAATAGTTACTTCATTCTTTGCTTGCACGGCATGGGCAAATAATTTAATTTATTTTCGCGCCCTCTGTTGAATCTTCAACCAACTAAATGGTACGTTGCTGTGGAAGGGACTTCAAACATTAAATCTTTACCTTTTACGAACTTTAACCAGATTGAGTAAGTATAGATGGCGTTTCTAACCATTTTGTAACTCTTTTAATTGAATTAAAAATTAAAAGTACTGTTTCTTGCAATACGAGACGTGCTAAAACGTTTGAGGGAGTACCTTACCTACTCAATCATTTCTAGATTAGAATTATTGAAAATAAAAAAATTTACCTGGTGGTTTTTGTGGTACCTTACCACTAATTAAGCAATTAAAACCACTAAGAAAATCCAACCACTAAATTAAATTTTTGGCCACTAAACCACCAGAACTAGTATACAACACTGGGTACCTAACCTACAATCGTGAAACTTTTTTACCTCCTCATTAGGATTATGCTCAGAGGGCTGATTGGGAACCGTTTTTTTGACGGAAACTGAAAGCAGTTTCAGTCAAATTTGACAGATTTTCTATAGAAAATCTGTCAAATTTGACTGAAACTGAAAGCAGGCATTGTCAAAAAAACGGTTCCCAATCAGCCCTCAGGGGGCTGATTGTGAACCGATTTTTTGACAATGCCTGCTTTCAGTTTCCGTCAAAAAAACGGTTCACAATCATAGGGCTGAGCAATCATCGTTCTGTCTCTCAGAGCAATCATCTTACTGCTTCCTCATTGTTCTGTCTACTCAAAGGGATTTGATGTGTCGTGTCGTTTTACCTAAAACCTGTGGAAATGTTCATAGGTAAAATTTTACTATCTGCTACTGGCGACACTGATGATTGCTACCAAAATTGATTTATTGTCTATAGGTAGAGCAAATCAAAAAGTTAACTCTGTCTGATCTGATTGATTGGTGTTTGTGTGATAAGTCATTGGTGATAAAACAAGTTTGAATTGAATTCGTGCTAGAGCAGTAATTATTTTTTATGTGGGTGGACGGCGGCCATGACACTTGTGTTGTGTGGTCGGCCATAGACTACAAAATTAGTGATGTGATGTGATGACCAAAAATGATGAATGTTTTTATAAGGTTTGTTCTCGAGTTTTGTGTCTATCACCACTTCTTCATCGTTGCCTACCTACGTTCGTTATTTCATAAGATGTCTTTATTCAATGCAAAAGTTGTGCAAAGCCTAGAAATAGAATAAAAAAAATCTTTAGTCCGGAATTTATGTTTCTATTTTACTGTCAATTCACCGTGTCAAATTAACAAAAGTCTGTTGAATTGAAGTTTGTTTTTTCTGTCAATAATGTCACTTGTCATTGTCAGTCATCTGCCCGTATTTTTGTTTGGTAACTTACTTTTTTTCTGCTGCTGTGTTTGTTTTTAAAATTTGTTTGCTTCGTTTTTCAAATTTTCTGTTGCTTCTAAATCAATCAACACCTACCTCATTTTAATGTTTTTTTTTGCCCTAACGGACGATCTGACTATTTGATTTGATTGAGGGAGGAGAGAGAAACAAACAAACTGGCCACAAAAAGGAAAATTCCGGAAAAAAAATTAAATAAGGGTTTGTTATAACTAAGCAAGTAGGTATACCAAATCCAAATCATTTTCATAACTTCCCGGTTACGAGTTTGAATAATTGGCGTTGTGTAACTACGCATGCGCTCCTGAACAGAGCGAAGTGAGTCGCTGATTCTGACGAGGTTTCTTCGTCCATTGCTGAACGTCACTTCGCGAAACCGATACAAGGAGGTTGTTTGTTACGCGCGCTCGCCTCCCCGGTAACGTTCATAAAAGTTCAGACTACTCAGAGCACCAATCTTTAACTCAGGTAAGCAAACTTTTATATTTAAAAACTTGGAACCTACCCGAAATTCAAACTTTTAGGACTTATCTATTTTTAATCATCGGGACAAAACTTTAAAATAGTTTCAAAACTATTTCACTTTTCGAATAGTTTTGAGTGTGGATGGTTAAGTTTTTATTTTTTGCATGTTTATTTTTATGCTTAATTAATATAGATATATTATTTTTAGTTATTAAATAAAAATGCAAGAAGATTTAAAACAGGGTACAAATACCACCCTGCGTGAAGTCTGCCATGTAGTGAATGGCCCTGATAGAAAGAAACAATTTAAAAGAGCCTTTCGTAAGGTCGGTCGGGCTAGAAGGAATTTACAACCACTTTTTAATGAGCTTGTATCTAATATGAGTGAGTTGCTGATTGTGTAAGTAACATCATTTAAACCTTATAAGTAGTAGATTTGATTGTCAATACAAATTTAGCTATTTAGAGTATTGTTGATTTAACAATTATGTACATAGTACCTGATAGTACCTAGCAACAAGAAGTAGGTAATTCTAAACAGCCGAGTAAATTGGTTAACCCCCTGAAAGTTATTAAAATATTATATATATTCTTTTTTTAAATACTGATGTAAATATCAAAAAAGGGTTAGTCAAGTTTAAAATGCTTTAGGTACATTAATATATTAGATTTCATTTTAAAAGTAGGTACTTAATTGGGTTGCTAGTTATATTCTTAATATTTATTTGACATTGCTATGGAATTATTACTAATAGTATCAAAGAATATAAAAAAAAAATATCAAGTGTTTCTCAAATTTTCAATTTTACTATTAGGTACACAATTATTATTATATATATAGATATTGAAAATTTCAAAATAAAGTTACTCCTCCACTAATGTTAGGACTTTAGGAGTGCTAGATTTTGACATTTTTAAAATCTGAAGATAAGTGGTGTGTAACACAACCATTTTAAAAAAAAAATGCTAAACATAGGACAGTTAGGTTATAGTATAGTTTAAAGAGTTGTAGGTGCTCTAATTTTAGAATATTAGTGTTACGTTATTTGTTTTAGTTGTGAAATTTACAATCATGTTTAAACCATATTTTGATCGCATAGAAAACAAAGAAAGGTTAATAAAAAGTAATTTTAATATATGATTATAAAATGATACTTTAAAACAAAAAAGAAGTGATGATAATTTCTAAAGTGATCGAAACTAAAAACCAAATTGAAAAAAAAATATTCAATAACTTTTAACTCTTCATTCAAATTATTGTAACTATTTTTGCGTAGGTAGTTACGCAAAAACTGTGACGCTTATTTTTTCTCCTGAAAAGCATAGAAAATCTTGCATTTAACAATCTTCTATATCAATAACCTAGCGAGCAAAACAATCTGTCAAACAAAAAAAAGAAAACGAGATTATAATAAATATTCCTCCAAAAAAAAAAAATTACACGGTAGGGAAGCGCAATTCTGACCGGGCCGATCTTAGGCCCTTCGGGCTGTCGCGCATTATGAACGGTCATTTATTTTATTTTATTTATTTGGGAAGATAAACAGTCATACATTATATCTTATAGGTACAAGGTGTTGAGTAGATATAGACATATGACCCACAACATCATCCACGCATTAACTAAAAAGTATACACGTCAAAATAACCTGACAATATGTAGGATAAATAAATCTTTATGAACTTAACAGATTGACAGTACGTGAAATAGATCACTATTCATTCACTATTGTCGTCTCAAATACCAGCACTGTACAACCAGACTTTATTGACATGTGGCTTAATTAAAATTCGTTCTGAAGTAGGCTTAAAATATAAAAAGATCCGTGAATGAGAGTTTCAAAAGCGGAAGAGTGTGATACTACCTTGCTGCACCCCACAGCTGCAATTTGAATGAGAGTTATTGCAAATAAATGTACGTAAACATCTACTTTTGAAACCATCATTGTCCCTAGTGTTTATTGACGGAACACCGGTTTACCTTGTCCTACATGGGACGATTGGATGTATTCACGACCCAGACAGGAAGAGTCTTGTTAGACAAATACGAAGACTGAACACTAATCTGTGCACAAGAACTAAGAACCCATTAATGTAACATGCGACATTTTACTTACTTCTTTTCTCTTCAATTTGGCTTCGCATGATTTGTGCATTTATCTAGTTCATTTATCACATTAAACTATAATACAAATACAATTAAATTACGAGTTTAACACGTAAAAAATAACATAAGTTAAAACAAAACATAGTTCACCGATGTATATATTATATCTCCGAAAAACCCCCGGTTTATTTAGTACTTACACCCATGCAAAACTGGGACGGGCTGCTAGTTGTTTACAAAATAACGATGGAATAGATTACCTCTTATGTGCTACTAGCCGTCCCGCGCGCGATTTCTTTCGCGATGACTTTAGAAACAGGCAATAGTTTTAAAAATGCGACGTTTTTTTTCCTCAAGAAATCTATCTGCAAAGTTTCAGCTTTGAAGCTCTTGTAGAAAGTTCCAAAGATATCGTAAAAGGTCAACATTTTAACCAACTTCGACTCTGCTTTATTGACCTTCAGGGTTAAAATTTCGAAAAAACTTGGTAGTAGGATAGGATAGTAGGAAGTAGGAAGGATAGTAGGAAGTAGGAAGGAATTAGGATATTAGTAGGATAGGATAGTAGGATGTAATCTAGTTGTTGAATGCGACTCTGCTAGTGATTCTTAAGGAGTGGAGTTTTCTTTTTAACCGACTTAAAAAGGAGGATTTTCTATGTATTTTATGTTCAACTATTATTTCTTCAGTAGTTGATGTACCGATGTTGAAGATTATTTTCTTGTTCGAAAGAGAAGAGAAATCCTAATTCGATATCCTTGAAAAAAATCCGTATCTGACGAAGATCTTCAGAGTTATGAACATAAATGTACCCCGAGAGTGCAAGTTTCTGTTTTGCAGAGTTGTAGTTTATTTCATTTCATCATTGAAGTACCTACTTACATACATACATACATACATATCACGCCTCTTTCCCATAGGGATAGGCAGAGGCCATGGACCTCCACTTGCTACGATCCTTACACACCTCTTTTCTCATTCACTCTCATATACTCGTTAAGTTAAGTTTAAGTTTCGCCGGTTTAGTAGTACTTTTGACCTGTCCCTTTGTGTTGAAACAAAATTCAATGAACATTACATACAATTATCAATTCTGCCACTTGTCTACCAAAATGGATAAAGCAGACTCTAACTACTTATATTTTCCTCTGCGATATCACGCCGTACACGGGATAAATATAGCCAAGGCCGACATTACACTCATCATCCGTCATACAATACCACTAGGGAGATCTAACATCGAACGAAATTATACTGTACTAGCTTTCTTATTTGTAACACGAATAGCTTAATGCTGGATTATTTATTTTAATTTAAATCCAAATAACTTAAATTCCGACCATAATAACCCGATAATATATGTTGCAATAAATTATACATAAATGTATATTTATATGTATAAATGTATAGAAGTTGGAGTTTATGACTCTAATTGCTTTCTAAAACTTTTTATTTTGTTGTAAAGCCGTTGGGTTTTCAAGTAAATTTTTTAACCAAAGTTGGTTTTATATACTAATTCAACATTTTAGTTCTGCTTTTCGACGAAACCCCGTCGCAAATGGGGAAAGTGCGTGTCCCACTCGTATTAACTTTAATCTGAAATAATTTAATCAATACACCGCGTGTCATAATAAATTCCAGACTGAACAATGGAAAATGTTTTTGTTTTAAAGTTCTTGTAATAATCTACCTACAACATGAAAATGGTTTTATTTGTAAATATCAATTATTTGGTGCTATCAAAGTTGTAAATTAGGTTATTAAACTTACTTGAAATTTAAAATATTGATTGCCAGTCATGATTGATGCATGGATTGATTGAATCTAATTAAAAATTGCACTTTAACTAAACATTTATTAATCATCATCAAGCTTGTATTATATATACTACGTAGAGATTTTTAGAATTACTATTAAAGTTTTATCAACAGATCTTCAGCCTCAACCTAGCCACTGAGTTGAGAAACTATAAAATATGTAATATTAATTATGAATGCAGTAATTAATGTTTTGCATTTGATTATTCGCTTCCTATCAAAATATAAACACAAAAACTTTAAAAGTAAACGTATCGTACACAAATAATAAATCAATCAAAACACAATAAGGTCAAAACTATCTGTAATATCTTTCTTTGTTGTCTATGCAAGTTACTTAATCAATGAACCAATATTGTCACTATCACGAAATGAATAGGTACATCACTGTACTATACATGTATATCCATTCACCTCGAGTTGCTCTATACATGCACTATTTCAGAGGCGCCCCGAAGAATCCAGCAAGCAACATGCCAGCCCTTAGCAGCATGGAAGAAACTGCATTACTCGGGTAAGTAGCCAAGCCACGCTGTAGACTCATTTTTTAGATTTATCTTATTTATCCTCGTTTACTAGAGGTATTGTGTATCGTAATATGATGCTCAGTTTAGTTATTGCAAGTTTGCATTGCAACGTGTTCCAGAACTAGTTTTGCAACATGTTATGCGACATGTTGCTTGCTCCCAGTTCGAGTGTTCACTTGTTCTGTAGTGTCACGCCATTTTGTTACCGAGTGTATGTATTCGTGTGTGTGTGGTTATGGCCGGCTAAGCTGAGAGGGTGGTTTAGGTGCTGGGCCTATTCCATCTCAAAAATTTCTCAGGCACTTCAGTGTTCCGTAAGGTGTAGGCAAAAATTGCTTCCTGACACTATAAATCATCTAGTAAAGATGTAAAGGTCTGTAGTCGCGCAACATACCCCGTAAAATGAGTAAGTATGTTCACAGCACATTCACAATTAACCTCGCGGAAGATGTCTATCATATGGTCCTGCAAAGTGCTCCCCCAGAGAATTTCGAAAAATAAATGAAGTTATCGGCGAACACACTTAATTATTACGGTTGAATTGTAATGTAATTGTTCAACAAATTGTTTCTTGCTATTTGATAGCTTTAATGATTGAATGAATTCCATGAAGTATTTACAAGCCGATAATGGTATTAGGGTCCGATTCCGACTGAGATTTAATCTAATAAGTTACGTTGTTGAACTCCATCAATATGTATAGGCTCAACAGTCTGCGCCTAGTGCAATAAATTGATTTCCGAACTGGCGTTGTGGGTTAAAATCCCGGCTGTGCATCAATGGCGAAACAAATCGCTGAGTTTGTGTTTCCTTTTGGTTTACACGAAAACTGAGGAAAATAATATACTCAAAACTGAAACTTGGCTTTAAGGTTTTCAAAACTTTTTTAAACTTATTAGCAATGGATACACCAAACACAAGGCTAACAGGCCTTTAGAGACATTAAAAATTACTAAATGGACGTTCTTTCTGTAATTAATTAACTGGTTGATAAATAATCAATAGAAATAACGTTTGACACATACAGTAAATCTATACATGTTAAATTTCATAGTCGGTATAAGATTAACGATGTGTACTTTACCTTCACCGCATCGAGTGCGTGTCAACAGCATATAAATTACGACTTGAACTTTCAGCCCCATTATTTACTAGAAAATCTATCGGTGCACTGCTAGCTTACTGCAATGAAACACGGAATCAAAACCTATGATTTAAGGATCAATAGTTGGCTCTAGGTCTCTTACAACAAGACATCGAGTCGTTTTCATTTTAAAATTACAGATATCTCAAATTCGAAGCATGTTGGAAAGCTCATCATATTCTTCATCATCTTCTTGTGACTAGGCATGGTAGCCTACCCGCATTATAAAACTAAAACAAAGGCCACCAAACTTAAGTCCTAGTTCCTCCGATAGCGACCCTTACCAAAATAGCATTTAAGGTAGTGATTCTACAAATTATATGTCGTCGTCAGGAGGTAGATTAGTGTTGGTTTATTGCCAGGGTTCACAGTAGACGTGGGTGGTTCTTTCAGGTCAAAAAGCAGAATAATATTGCCTAAGGTCTTGGCTTCTTGCATCTGTTAAAGCGAAACTAATTAAAGTAAAATGTCGTTACTGTTTGTTGCTTCTTTGAAAAAAACTTGTAAACAGCACGTATTAAATCGTAACCTTCACTTTATAACATCTGCAATACCATGTTCAGCCTTGATAAAACTCAAAACTTAACTATACCCGCTAAAGTAATTCACGTTACTTCTAATGGAACATTATTTGTCATGAAATCGACGCGGTGCTATTTCTCAACTAGTTTTGATACTTTTCAAATTGACTCGAGTTTGTCTAACGGAACGATTTAATTTTATGTGTTACTGGCCAATCGATTGTCAGGTCATCCTGCATTATACCGGAAATACACATCTCGAGGATAGCAAAAACGCCTATAAATATCTTTAAACCTAAACCTACTGTTTTCGGAGCTTATTGTATAACCTGCAGTTGTCGTTCATTTATGTCATTTCAACTGAAAATTTACGATGCACGCATTTGGTATTTCCAGTAGTTTTTTTAGCACTATCAGAATTTAGATGACGGTATCGGGAATCCGTATATACATCGGCACTGATTTATTTAAATGACAAATTGGAGCAGCGAATAATTACACTGATAATGCCCTAATTGATCTATACTGCACACAACAGACCCAATCGGTCTGTTCCATTTCCGACCGGATGGGCAACCAACGTACCTATACGTATATAACGTATCTAAAATCATAATAAGTAGTTAAAAAGTTAATAGTTAATACATAATTGTTTAAAAAGTGTTATATCTCAGAAACGAACAAAAAAAAAAAAAAAAAAAAAAAAAAAAAAAAAAAAAAAAAAAAACATTACCATGTCACTTCCAGTTGAGCTTATTCTGTGTAACTTTGTGTGCGCTGCTCGCGCGAACGGACGGTACTCGTCAAAATAACTATTGCTCTCGCCACTACCTACCGTCATTTTGTGTTATTTTTGTTTTTTACTAACTTTAATTACGTAAGTACCTATTTATTTACAAATTCTTTGGAGTAGACGTACGATTGTGCCCCTATTTAGATGTTACTTTATTAACCTTAGTTTTCTCATGTAAGTGAATTTGTATTCTTATGAGAAAAATAAAAATCTTAAACCAGATGTACCATAAGCCTTGCATCCGCGATGTGCTAGCCGGATAGTCTGTATTGTAACTGTGATGAACTTCCCGTGTAATATCCTGCTAGACATTTGCAGGATATTGGCTACGGAAACTTGATGGAGTCCTGTGATGCAGCAATCGCACTCGTATGCCAACAGGCTCTGCGAGCCGTAAAGTCTATAGTCACGAATCAGCGTCCCTTCAGCTGTAACCTAATAATTTAAGGACCTCGTTCGGGTAACAAATCAGCCGCCTAAGGATTCCAAATCTTGGTCCGAATGAATAGGAAAGTATTTAGCGTGAAGGTGGTACAAGCAGTGCTTGGTACCGCTGGAATTGAAAGTGGCGCTGTCCCGGCCTCTACTCTGGTCCTGGCCACTTGCCAAGAAACTCGGTCGATTCGGTGCCCCCACCCCCGGTTCTGGGTAGGGTAGGTACTAGTGACCCTCCAACTTCTCGACCTTATTCTGTGTTTTCTGCACTTTAAATCAACCCTAAAATATCCATCCAAAAGCAGAGACCATCCATAATGTGCTGATGATGTGATCGACTGTGGTGCTAAACTGGTAACACTTGTGTTTCACTTGGAACTTCGCGCATCGTACCACTTATGTCGGCCGGGTGCTTATCGGATTTTCTTTGCAAAGTACGTAACCCTATTTGCATGACAGCATTGTACGTAAACCTGCCTTCCCGCAGTTTCTTATCGAAGCGACGAAATAGATCGTGTATCCCACAGTCTCACTGCAATTGACATTTTCTTACATAATCGTGTTTCGGATTCTTGGTATTTCTCAAATAATTGGTTCACGTGACATTATTAACGCAATCCCTTCTTTGCTTAATTTTAAATACTACTCGTACTACTATTCATTTCTAATCAAAATAATAATGAGTATGTATTTTAATTATTTTGGCAATTAACTTTTGTTTCCAATAACATATTAGGTATTTCAGTTGTGTCATTCAGTCGAAATTTATTGATAAGCCCAGCAATATATTCCACTCTTAAAAATGTTTGTGTATTTGCACTAAAGTCCTTCTTAAAGCCAAAGTTGGCTCACGTTTAGGGCATACTTTCTATAAAGCGAATGTAATAGCTTCACAGCCATTCCTGAAGACACAATCTTAACGATATCTGATACTGCATGCAACTACCACAATAACGTCTCTTTGTAAGTCGTCACTCGCAAAGGTAACTAACAAAGAGCACAGATAAAATAATACATAGTATTATGTTATCTGTGCAAGGAGTTATGTTTATTCGTAATTTTGCTGTAGGGTAAAAAATAACATCTGACAGACCATCTTTTGTTGTGTAATATTATAAATAGTCGAGTCTCGTAGAAAATGGTAGGGGGGTAGGGGTGTCATTGTATTTTTTTTTATTTGGCACGGATATTCCATGTTCTTTAGATGTTTAGTTCTAAAGATCTTATGTAGGTAATGCAGCACAGGTTTAAGTCGTGATCCTGCCCTGTTTTTTACTTCTATTTCTAGAACGCTGGTAAAAGAAACGGATGCTTCCCGACATTATTTTATAAATCTTCTCTATCCATCGTCCGGATTGCACTGAATTGTGATCTGTGAGTGGATTGTGTCGAACGTTGCAGTTTTTTGTTTGAAAGTGTACATTCCTAAGGAGGCTCAAAAAAATTGAGGATCTACAAGGATCTTCAAAGTTTTAAACAGAAATGCACTTCAAAAGTTTTAAGCAATTGTAGTTAGCTTTGATATTTTTAATCAATTCAAAGCAGATAATTTGAATGATTTTAATTTACTACACGTAATAAAATAAATCTATCTGTTTTATTAGTTTAGTTCAAAGATCTCATCAGTTAGAACATACTTCGTTAAGCACAAAACAGGGGTGCTTTTTAAACGAAATTGTTGAGTCAACCACCTAACAAACCCTTTGTAAATTCCGTGAAAGAGTGTTGTACGAGTACGCAAAGTAAATTTAACAAGGGCTCCAGACATCTACATCTTCATGTTGGAATGTTTATGGACTGATGTGTAGAATCATTTAAATGATAAAAACTTATAAATGAGAATACCATTATTTAAAACAGTATTTATGTCAAAGTAAAATAATGTATAGAGAATTTAAAGTAAATTTATTTTTTAAAATCTACAAACAGTATACTTATTATATTCATAACAAAGTTAAAATAGACTTGTTCTTGGTTCAATATACAAAACAAGCTTCCACCCGGGGCTTCGTTCGCTTGGTTCTTCCTGGGACAATCGTGACCAGACCATATTATATCATTTATTTTACAAGAAATTTAATCGTTATTATAAAATTAATAATAACCAGGGACCATGTTATACTACATCGTCCTTGAAGGTTCTGTATATATCATGAAGAATCGATATATAATTAACTAAAACATACATTCACTTGATTGGATTACGTAGAGTGATGCACTATAAATGTGATCAATTTCAATTTTAATGATAATTGATAATGCATTGGCGTGGAGTCGGCCGTACGTAATCTGCACATTATGGCTTATTATATTGATTGTAAAATGTATACAATCAGATTTTAATGCGTTCGCTGCATTTTATAAATTTCAGTCGCTTACTCTCTGTAGATCCAGTGATAAAGATCCAATTGGTTCTATTGAGAACTTTTTTTCCCAATAATGAAAGCGAATGTTCAGTTTTATTTCAGAAATATTGGTGAACGATTTCAAATATTTTGGTTTTACACCCATTTAAATTAAATGTTATTACTTAATGGATATATGATGATCTTTACGAAATGAAGTAAAATTTATAAAAAATGGCCATTTTGTCTATACTCGTATAGATACCATTGTTTTCTGATTCTTAAATTTTTTAAATGTTTTCATACAGAGGATAAATCACAATTAGATATATCCTGTTTTCACGATGCAAGATTCTTGTTACACACAATTAAATTAAAGCAATATTTGACTTGGTGCAATATAGACCATGGTTTAACTTTAAACAATGCTTAGCTTAGACTAAGAATGTTAAAAAAAACTTTATATTTGTTTACATAATTTCAAAATTTTCTTACATAATTTTCTAAGCCTAAGGAAATTTCAAGGTTCACAATGTGACAAGTGATACCTAAACTAAGATAAAACAATCCTGTATAATAGGTACCAGCGCCGACCCTCGTTACAGGTGTATTGTTAGCTATTTTTAGAGAATTTACATTTTACATTATTATGATACATATAAAATACTGGTACGAGTACATACAACGACAAGAAAATTGCTTAGTGTCTTGCCATAACGATCTTAAATCGATAATCGATCGAGTGAGCGAAGCGAACGAAGATCTTAGTGGCAAGTGGGGTAATTTTGCTTTGTATGTTGTGTTCATTTGTTTGTTTGTATGTTCCGGCATAACTGTCGAATCGTTAATCCAATCTTTATGAAACTTGGTAGGTACATAGGTAGTGGTAAGCCGGTAAGCCAGTAACCTAATGAGCTGAATCGGTCAAGGGGTTGTAAAGATATTTGGTTCCGAAGGGGATGAAAAAAAATAAAAGTTGTTCAAATACATTGAGTGGGGTGTCATATGAAAGGGCTTTGTTTATACATTCCAAAATGGTTTTACTTTTTATTCTAAGATGTAAAGTTTTTGAATAACTTCGATAAATGTAAAAAAAACATGACTGCTATATCCTGAGCTCCCATTTCTATAAGTTTTGGTGAAATCGCAGCTCAGAAAATCGTTCTTCTTCTTCTTTATTATTTTGGTTAGTGTTTCTAACTCCTAACTCTTTTTGACGAACCTAACGACTTTTTAATGGAAAAAGGATTCAACTTACTAAATAGTTTCCTTGAACCAATGTTACTGCCACTTCACAACGAACGAATGTTTTAAGTCGAAACACCCTCGTAAAAACTTATGCTCTTACATATAGCATCAAGTATTTTTTATAGAAATATAAGTAAATTAATGCAAAATGATTTTTGACAAAATGTTTGAAATAACCGCGGGCAAGTTGCCCGCGGTTGCCCGGGGCAACACATTTGTCATCGAAAGTAGTGCCATGACAGGATCAAACCAACATGACATACTGAATATAAAATAGGTTTAGAGCCTAAGGTTTGACTCTAAATTCAAAGAGTTTTTAATCAAAACCTGTATTGTAAATAATTCACACTCAAAATCGCTTTACTAGGTATCTAGTAATTAAAGGAATAATAATCGGCTTTAGGTACTTAGTTCTCATTAGATCCTCAATATTTTTTAGTAGACCTCTAAAGTAAATTCTTTCAAACACAGATAAAAACGAATATACACAACCACCGGCGAGCGAGATCTCGTTCGAGGCGAACTACTAGTATTTTAATATTCTATTGGTACTAACACCTACACTTAAGACTTGAAGTAAAATATTAACAATTCAATGAAAGAGAATTACTCAAATGTAAGATAGGCCGATTCCCGGCTTTGACGTCATAGAGGTAAAAGGTCAAAAAGGGTGATGGCGTCGGGTTCTTTTATCCAGGCTTAAGGCACGATTGGAAGGAACGAATGGAAACACGCAGGTTATTATGATGCTGGACATTTCCCACAGCACCCCTGTAATCCCAAGCAAAAAAAGTCGTACGTTAAAATTACAGTTGCATACAACTGTTATTATCATTTAGTTTCATCATCATCATCATCTGCCTGTTCTTATCCCACTACGTGGGGTTGGCACAACACGTTTCTTTTTTCCATTTTCCTCAATCGCTCGTCATCACAGTACTCACTCCTTTTACACACATATCTGCACTGCACACACACAGTCCATCCATCTTTTCTTAGGCCTACCTCTTCCAGTGTATCCATCCACATTCATATTCATCGCTCGCCGTGTAACATGCCTCTCATCCCTCCTCATGACATGACATAATATTATTATTTAGTTTATGTCAACGAATTATTGTTTTTACGTAAATACGAATCACTTTTAAAGGGGACAGTCAGAAAGCTAACACTGTTACTTCTCTCTCTTATAATAATCGAACACTGATAAATGTTTCTTATGAGTGAGTTTTTTGAAAAGCTTTTCTTAAAAGGCGTTTACATAATAATTATTATATCGTTTTCTCGGGCTATTATCTAATGACACCGATCCCGCAGGTCCGTCCCGTTGAGCTTTCATTTCATTTCTAATTATCTCAATAAAGTCTATTAAAAGTCAATCTTGCTTTAAAGTACCCTTAGCAGGAAATTGATTAGTTTTGCACAAACAATTCAAAAGATTATGTGTTTTTATATTTGACGATCTCTGTGGAGCAGTGGGCGAAGCCCCGGCTGAGACGCGGGGGTTGCGGGTTCGATCCCCGCTACGGGACAAATGTTTGTGTGTTCTGCAGATATTTGTTTCGTGTCTGGGTTTTTCTATAGTAATATATTATTATTATAAAGTATACCTTAGTAATATATTAATATCCATAAAAGCTTAAAATCGCTTGACGTCTTACTTGACGCTGATACTCGCTTCGTTTCGCTTCCATCTCGGTGTGAATTGACGCTTATATAACGGTTTAAGTTTCAATGAATAGTATGATAGTTGAAAAAGTTTTACTGCAAAGAAACTGACTGTATTAGATGAAAAACACAACCAAAATTGGTAACGAATCCCAGGCGAAACTTTGGCACGACGCCGTTTAACAAACAATAACCGGCCCTTTCCTCCACAGAATGGATGACGTAGAACTGAGGAACATCCAACTCCAGTTCTCGACAGCTTTACGTCTCAGTAACTCTGGAGGTGCGACAGAGCAGCGCGTGCGTACGGACCGCGGGGATCTCGTGGTGGCTGTCCAGGGTGATAGGGCGAAGCCGGCCATCCTGACCTACCATGATCTCGGAGTTAACTGTGAGTAGCTTTTTGACTCTAATATTTTATGTGAAACTAGCGACCCGCCCCGGCTTCGCACGGGTCTAATAATTATACATATAAACCTACCTCTTGAATCACTCTATCTATTAAATAAAAATGCATCAAAATCCTTTGCGTAGTTTTAAAGATTTAAGTATACATAAGGACATAGGATATGTGGACAAAGAAAGCGACTTTGTTTTCTATATCTATATCTATACTTCTACTAATACTATAAAGAGGTAAAATTTGTTTGTTTGTTTGACGGAGGTAATCTCCGAAACTACTGGGCCGATTTCAAAAATTATTTCACTGATGTGTAGAATAGACTGTTGGGAAGGTTATATGCTATATATTATGCGGGTAGTTACATTAGTACACCCGTGCGAAACCGGGACGTGCTACTAGTATACTACGTAGTAACCGCCCGTTAGTATTTTATAAATAAAATCCTGTAATCACTACGTAGTGATTACAGGTGATCACTACGTAGTGATTACAGGATTTTATTTATAAAATACTAACGGGCGGGTGGCCGGTCCTTTACATCGTTGAAGTTATGCGAAGTTCTGAGCAATCATATGTGACCGTCATCGCCCATTACTATCTGTACTACTCAAACTCACTAACTCAAATACTCAAACTATACGGAATGAGATTCGATATAGTTTGAGTATTTGAGTTCCACGGTACTTGAAGTGGTAGTTCCACTTCACTCCCAACCCATTGTTCTCAGATTTGTAGAGTTCATACATTAATTTCACCAAGCTGCCAAAGTTTTTAGTTAGGAAAATAATTGAATACTTATTTGACGAATTTTGACGAGTAGCAATAATTAAATGAACGAATATTGTAAAACGAAATGATGAAGTAAGCGCTTCTTTAAGACTGTTAAATAGCAACTTATTACTCATTTCAGCTTTTAACAATCTGCTCAAATAACGTAATACGGCGCTAATCTTTCTTTATTACTTTGAAGCTTTCATTTAAAAGCGCTTGAACGTCAGTTTCCAGCCTAAAGAATACAGAAAATGCATTTTCCGAAGTCAATTGCATTATCTCTGAAATGGCATTAACCTCGCTCGGCTTTGAATCTTTCTCATTAAATCCGTTTGCTCGGAAGTTTGAGTCATTGTTGAAAGGCAGCTCATTTTCCAATCCGTCAGGCTTCCATGTTCCCTTTTTCAGAGCGTTTATGATAAAGATCTAATGAGGATATAATTAGGATGTATCAATACGGCGATTTACGATTAAATATTCGCGAGCTATGTTAAAATGAAGGAAAGGGTCGCGATAGTGCATATTATCTCTGTAAAAATTATTTAATATCATCTCATTAGAAACCATCATTCATCTAAGGAATGATTAACTAACGGTTTCCTTATTCAGATCTTGGAATTAATCGAAACATTATCGATATTTAAATGTACTTACGATGTTTTTATGAAGTTTTTTACTCTTGTTTTGTTGTTAATATTGATCGAACGTACACGAATGAATTAAGTGAACATAGAACTCCCTCATTTTTTCAAATCGGTAAAAGTAACAAACATTCCAGATGCATTACAAGCTTATAAATCAGCATTCAGCATAGCTCATAAGATATTTAAGTGCTCAATTTCTTCGGACAGTTGGGTTCGCAACCTGTTATTTAATTGCATTAGAGTGCCATCATTTTGTACTTAAGTTCTAAGCTGCCGCTGGTGCTCTTATTCGAGATAAATAAAAATGTTGAATAACATCAAAAATATATAAAGATATGTAGTAGTTTCTGTAAATAAATGTGCTACCTAAGGTACAATCATGTTGATTTGTCTACATAGCAAAGCAACCATATACTTTTGGGATATATTACTGCACTACCAAATTCGAACCCACAACCTACCGATCGAAAATCAATGCACAACTTCTAATCCTACAGCCAAATATAGCTGATAAATTCCTTTCGTACCTATACCCTTGTATTGATACGCCCATCCATTCTCGCTTTTATTATCACGTCTATAATCCCAATTTACATGTGACACGTCTTTACGCATGTCATCATATCGCGCTTGGTAAATAAATCTTGTATCGATTCAATAAGAACGCAAGATCGGGAACACTTTTATCTCTGCGATGTTTTGCGGGTTACTGGAGTGCTGGAGAGTGTAGAAACATAGGGTTGTTAAATCCTAAACCCAGGCCTTTACAACTTTACTATATAGATGATTTTTACAGCATGAGGAGGTAATCTTTGCCTGCATTTAACGGGACACTTTGTGCCTGCGACATTGTCAAATGATATGATTTCTCTGAAACTTGGAAAAAAAAATGAAATATTATCACGACTGTATCCCAGGAGCGGTAGACATTTTCTTTCAGATCTTTATTTAATCTTTAAGTTACGACTTGAAATAACAGTCGTGAAATAACGTCTATCCGGGTTGGGACCAACTGGTAAGTCCTGGTGATGACCAGGACTTACTCACTCGTTGCTCCGATCTAATTAAAAAACGACCCTATCCAACAGTAGTGCAGCGTACTCGCAACACAGAAGAGGAGGATGGAGAGGAATTATGCGCCTGTGGTTAAACCTATGAGAAAAGTGCCCGACATAAAGGGCTATATTGCTGAGTTGTAGAAATACTACTTGCTGAGTTGTAGAAATACTACGTTAGACAACCTGCTAAATGGATGGACGACATAGTTGCCGTACCGGATGCAAATGGCCAAACGTAGAGGTGTTTTGTTTGTCGGCCATATTTATAAGAAAGCTTATGCACAGCGGTGGGTTTTAATTAAACATGTGTAGGTAATGCTTGTGATATCACAAAAGTCATATCACTCAACGACGTACTGGTAATGTTAGCATCACCCGAACCCGAGTCGCATTACGCATTACGTTAGCCACATCGGACGTTCGGTTGATGTGTTGTGATTGGTGCATGGCGCGAACGTATGGGTGATGTTTGAATGTAATGCGTAATGTTTACATTCATTTCATTCTCCACACATTGCACGAACGAAGAACGAACAGAGTGAAGGAGTTCAGCTCAGCTCAGCTGGTGCGTTATGATTGGCGCATGGCGCGAACGTACGGGTGATGTTTGAATGAAATGCGTAATGTTACATTCATTTCATTCTCCACACATTGCACGAACGAAGAAAGAACAGAGTGAAGGAGTTTAGCTCAGTTATTCTGTGGCTGGTTATGATTGGCGCAAGGCGCGAGCCGCGAGCGAGCGAGTGATGTGCGTGGTGTGGTGGATCATCGATTAAAAATCGATTTTTTATTCGACAAATAGGTTTAACTACTCCATTCTTTTACTACTACTTACTTACTTAATTAAAAATCGTTTTGTATTGTAATTATTGTTTTTTTTACCATCAACCTACCGACCGGTTTTTAGTCCAGAAGTTTGGACAGCAATAGGTAGGTACTATTTGATCAAACATTATGACAATGTCTTCATCTACCAGGAACAAAACATTGAATACTTATTGTACACAATATGTTCCTAATTCTGACCCATTGCATCGTCCACGGATCAAATATAGACCTAGTTGATTATATTAATCAACTTGTTAGTAGGTAAGGTAGGTAGGTAGTTAGGTACCTTTATTATTTAAGCTACTTACCTAGGTACCTACATAAAACAAAAAATTTTTTTTTTTAATGTTTAGACAAAAATCGATGTTTTGTGTCGAACGTCCCATCCCTACTTCGCGCGCAGACGGGCAGAGATGCTAAAAATTTAAAATGTGATGTTACGGAAGCCATGCATTGCATGCATTGAAATAGGTGATGTGTTCATAGATATTACCTATTCCAATCATTCAGAGCCGTATCACACATTACCTGGTGAACGGGTAATGTTTAGTGTGATGGTAATATCACAAAGTAATATCACCTTTTTTGAAATGCCATGTAATATGGCATTACCTTTTGGCGTACTGTTTTGCGCATGTCTAGTTTTAATGTTAGAGAGTACTAAGTATGCCATTTTTCAATAACTTTCACGGGGTCTCTTTAATTTTATTTTGTACTTTCGGTTCATTTACACAATAAGAAGTCCAACCAACCGACAACCCTAAGTAAAAGTTCGAAAAGGGCGTCTTACGTAATTTTTCATTCGAAATCCCAAAGCATTGTATTGTAAGCATTGCTAAGCATTTTGTATTTGCTCTGAAAAGAGAATATAGTCTTCTACATATTTATAGAAAATACCATTTAAACTATTTGTAAGGAACTTTTTACCTGTTTTTCGATGTCTTGTCTTTGTCTTGTCTATTCAAAGTTCTCTGAAGTACCGCCTACGTTCTTCAAATAACTATTCTGAAGATCTTTACTGCTTGATTTCATCCGTTTTTCATCCTACTACAATATGATAAAAGTTTTTGTGGGTAATATATTTATTTCTACGATATAAATAATTATCAATATTATGATTTAATTATGAGTGAGCCGAGTTAGGCAAGTGAATTAGTACTTCGACTTTCGATCGTCGTGGGATCGAATCCGGCCTTATCAGTACTTCTCGTGTCCAAAAATGTATGCGCTTCACGAACTTATAACGGTGAAGGAAAACATCGTGAGAAAACCAATTACCTTTCTAGCAGCGTCGATAGGCTTGCAACATGTGACGTATGGAAAATTAACTTCTACAAAATGTGGACAGTACCAATTATGTATTTGGACATACCTCTGACTACCCTATACCCCCATAGACATCTTCGAAGGATCTAAAGAATTACAAAAAGATGTGAATGAAAGGGGATCGAACATTTTTTTCAAAATGGCGGATAAGTGGACTATGCCAAAATGTTCGATGCTCTTTCTACCCTGGGATACAGTCATTCATATATTTCATTTTAATTAGCTAAAACGTCCTTAATATCCTCAGTATATACGGTCAATATTCAGCCTACTATGTATATTGGTGTACCTATAGATCAAAGTCATCAATGAATGATGCGAGAAGTTCAACCGACGAGAGAGCCAATTATACGCGAGAAGAGATACTATTATATTTGCTAATTCTAATGACTGTTGACTTGTATAGTGGTTATATCGTAATATCCAGTTGAATTTTGGTTGATGTTTAGGTATTTTGTAGTTTCCGTCTGTGATTTAACGCATTATGTTTATGGCATAAATATATTATATTTCATACAATCTATATATTTCTTAAATTAATATCAATACTGCCGTAGGTAGCTCTTAAAGGGGTGGACTGATTACGATGAAGTTTTATTTTAAATAGGCTTACTAGTGGTTCTAAACGTTAAAAAATTAAATAAAAATCATGCGCAAATATTATACACTTCTGACGACGCGTCGTCAGAAGTTTCGATTTTTATTTCGACGGGAGAATACTTTTTTTTTTCACGGCCCTCAGTACCAATCAAATTCGTATTGGAACAGCAACAAAAATAAACGAAGGTAACAGTTAGCGATTTAACTGAAAATATTAGGGCGAAGCACGGCTCAGCTGCTGTGGTACGAACTCGGATAAAAAGTAGTCTATGTTATAAACCATAAACATTGCATTGCAAGTAAAGAAAATTAAACATCTGATATTTATTAATTCACTCATCGGGTTTTATATTAGTAGGTTAGGATAATATGCCTACTTTAATCAGACAAAATCTTACACACTTTCTTTTTCTTCACTGAAATGGCTATAGTTGTTTCTTCGAACCACTAAATACTTACATTTTTGTATCATCGACGTGACAAAGAACTATATTTGACTGACATCAAAAAGAAGGATATTCCACTTATTTTTTTGTTTTTATGTACTCGTATAGTGGCAAAATGAAAAGGTTGACCACCATAAAATCAGTTGCTTGCTAGGTTTGATAACTTGTCTTGGCGGTACGCAGTTTACAAAGCGCAAAACGCGTCAAACTACTCGAATTGGAAACTGGTCAAGCTTTCCTTTTCGTTCTGCGACTACACCGATTATTGCGTGGACCGATTTTCTAAATCCTTTTTAAGCTTAAAAGAAAAACGGCAAAAGTGCATTTCGAGCGAACTCGAGTCTCGAGGCTCTTTTCTGACGAAATTGAAGTGGGTTTTCATAAAAATATTGCATCTAGTTTGTTTTCGCTTCCTTGTATTATTTAACATATTTAAATCAGTTTCGACATTTCAATGCAAATTTCAACTTCATAAAACTTGCTCGTGACTCCTGAAACTCCAAGGCAACAGCTGCTGCGCTTTTAAAGTTAAATGCAACTGTGATTGGGTTTCAAACCAGTAATACTTCATGCATAAAATATTTTTCTATGTGAAAAGCCGTGTTGGCCAAGTGGATTGGTACTTCGACTTACATTTCAGAGGTCGTGGGATCGAATCGTGTGAAAAAGTTTATATGCGCTTTAACACGAGCTTTAAGCGGTGAAGGAAAATATGGTTTATATGGTTTAGGTGCTGGGCAAGCCTATTCCATCTGAACAATGTCCCAGGTACTACAGTGTTCCGTTAAGTGTTTGCCTCCTGCCGCTGTATAAAACATCTAGTAAAGATGAAAACGCCTGAGTAAATATTTTTCTTTGTTAGACTCCTATATATTTTGTTTCAAGTTTTATAACTGTTTCTGTTAAACTTAGCATCAAGTACCAATACTCTTATTAATAAACAGGGTAACAAATGACTAAGATACTCAATGGCTTAGGTTTCTAATAGATAAAATCAGTATTAATAAATTAGTTTTATTCATATAATTCCACATGACATACAAGTTTTATTTTGTGTACATTTATTTCTCCTGAATTGTGTGGTATGTTTTGCGTGTAATCACAATTAATTTTGCCAATTGTTATATAGAGCTCTCCTATCGTTGTGTTCAAAGCGAACATAGACACTGCGTCTAAACTTGCTCCTACCCTGTATTGATTCTCTTGCGTAAGTTGCGTGCTTGACTAGAATAATTCGATCAGATTTGAGTTATGAAAGATGTTTCGTTGTACTTAAATATTGTTCGCTGTAGGTTTATATAAAACAGGTTGACGAAACATGCGTATGTTTTATATAACGATAGCCCATGCCGAGTTGTTCGTCCTAAACCGTTTCCGCATTCAGAAATACTTCCGAAGCATAAAAAATATCTAGTAATACTTTGTATTTGAAACTGATTCTTAAATGACTACAAAGTATGTGTAATTCCAGGTTAACGTTATCACTAAACCCTTGTAATTAAATAAACTGGTAAATCCTAATTAATTGTTATCATGCTGAATTGCTGAGCCGTGCTGACAAAGCTCATCAGTATTTGTGTTTCGATTACGACTGTGTGAGGATTGCAATTGGAATCAAATTATTAACTGAAACGACAGAGCGCACTTCTATTTATTAAACTAACTGCGCCCCGCGGTTTCACCTACGTAAGTCCCGTTCTCGCGGAAATATCGGTATAAAAACTAGCCTATGTCACTCTTCATCCCTTTAACTATCAGCACTTATAAATCAAACAGACATACACACACACACTTTTCCATTTATAATATTAGTATGAAAGATAGTTTAAAATTGTAATCAGGTTTCAAAGGAGCAAACTTTATAATAACATTTTTACTAGTACTTTCAATTGTGCACCTATGCTTTGTGAGTTGAGTTTTATCTGAACAAGAGGGTGTCCATTCTTTACGCGAGTTTTTTAAAGAGGAGATGGAAGTCGCGCCGATCTCATCTGTACTCTCGTAGGGTTGAGGGAGTTGTCAAATATTACGTTACGTCACTATATCTGTTGTGGACTGTATTATAACTAAATATAAATTTACGAGTAACAAGATACAATAGATATACGAAAACAATATTATGACTACTGCAAAATTTAATGCTCAAACATTTATGTTAAGTCGACTGGTCTAGTCTATTAAAATAATAGCACTAAATTGAAAGGATCAAGCACCGCAATGCATTTCTCTCGATAGTGTGGTTGGGTGTAACCGTAACCGATTTGTGCAGAGTACGTTCGGGAAAATGGACGGAAATTATTCAAATCCATCGTGAAATGTGGTTGGAACTCGTTGGAATATGTATTCATTCGACTGCTAAGAGGAAAGGGTACCGGTGTTTTCTCCATACAACGTAGTAGACTGTCTCCTCCCTAGATAGTGATACTAGAGCAAATATTTCTGTACCATAAAAGCTGTAGCTAGAATGACCTTCTTGTTTTTTCTACTTTCTAATTATTAAAGGAAGTGGAAGTACTCAAAAACTATAAATATTGCTCTTTTTTTTTTAAATTTTAAGGCAGTTATCCAACTAAAACTACGCATTAACTACGATAAATATATAAAAGAAGGTAAAAAAAATTGACACGTTTTGCGGGAGGAAATAGTCGACCACGAAATGCTGTGTTGGGCATAAACTATTTCGTTCTGAGATGCCCTTTCTTGCTGGCCAGCGCGACCTCAGCTTGCAGCGACACAGGAACGTTTTATTCAAATGCCTTCTTTTTAAAAGTACACACATCAACAAAGTCTAGGGATATTGTACATTTCATCAAATATCTAAAAATCGGTGAAGAATTTTTAAAAACAGTAAATGGCAAAATGGTAGGTAATTTTAAGGTCTATAATAATAAAATAAAACATTATGTAATTCTTTTGTTTTTAATATTAATAATATAATTTTTTAACTTCATAGAAAATTTGTATGATAAAAATAATAATTTCTTACTGTTTTTTTTATCAAATTTAAAATCTAATTTTAAGTTATTAGTGTTGCTACCTCTTACATTAATTACACATCGATATTTTTGGTTCATACTTAAAATTAAATTGCCAATTTCTTGTTGCGGAGTTGTCGGTGAGCGGCCGCGCGGTATGGACATAAGCATTATCGTGTTTGAGTAAAAGTTATTAGCCCATTTGGATTCCGTGAGGGACAACGACAGATTCTAGTACCTCCTCATGGTATTTTTATGCAGTCATGTTGCCTTGGATCCAAACGAGCTGGGTTCGTGCGCCAAGACGAATTTCTGCCCAAAGCGTGATTGTTCCGCCTTGGTATGGGGGGACCTCTTGAGGGTGCTGCAGGGGACTAACTCTTCCTAGAGTTTGGCAAACGCGTGTTCTTCTTGAATCCGGATGAAAATTAAACCGGAACTCATCGATGAACAGTACCAAAGACCAATGTTCGTCACTCGATGTTAAATGCTCCCGAGCTCGCAAATGCAGCCGACCGCGATTGCCACGTCGCAACGCTGTAACATGCAACGGTCTTCGAACATGAAGACCAACTTCATGCGACCTCATTTGTAGGGTTTGGACGCTTATCAGCAGCTGGGGGTCCCCCTAGAGCCTTTTTACTAGTTACATCGCTGTAAAATTCAGTGGCCTTCTAGCGGTCATTTGGAAAAATCAATCCTGTCTCTGCGTAGTAACACCAAATCTAACCTTGGGCAGTTTTACTACATCCCTATTACTAAGATAACGTGATCACAATCCTGTTATCACGTCTTGGCTGGCGTGTATGGCCTCAGCAACAACGCGTTAAATAGCACCATTTTCTTACGTGCCCACGGCTCACGGGTTTCATCTCGACTCAAATGACGATGTAAAAATGCTCTTTAAACTCATACGGCCCAACAAATTATAAAATAAAAACAATACAATCCCCTTTTCAATAATTAATTTTAATAAAACAATTTAATTTTTTCTCGTCGAAACACACCTCTAACAATTTTGCCTCCGTACTATTAATAATTCTTTTTTTTTTAATTTCCATTTAAAAAAATTGAAAATAGAATAAAAGAGGTTTCAATCGGTATATAAACTTTTAATGAAAACAAACAAGATTTTAAAATATCAAAGCGAAAATAATATGGTACTAAGATATCCCTAGACTTTGTTGATGTGTGTATCTAGGTATGACTTTTTTTAAAAGTATCTAGGTAAACTATCATGGTTTTGAACATTGTAACAGTTTGACCGTGATCATGGCGGATGCAACTATGCCGAAATATCGGGAAACTTATAAATCTACGAATCATGGTAAATCTACGAATCCGTTTTACGAGTAAGCGCGTAACAAGCTGACACGGGAGATGCCTCCGGTTAAATTCAAATAAGGCACAACATTTTCTGGTTAAATGGTTGTACATATAATAGCCTTCAACGGCTAGTCAATCTGTTGAAATCTCATTGACATCAGAGTAAAAACGACGAAAATCTGAAATATCTAAGAATATAATATCTCATACCAATATTTGTTTATTGTATCTGACTGAATGACTTGGAGTTTCTGAAATTCAGCTTTGAAGAAAAGTTAAGTCCGTTTTAATGATGCTTGTAGATCTCTCAAGCCGCTTAACGTAACGTAAAAATCGCTTAGCCGATGACTGTTTTATAAAAATTTTGATTTCATAAAATACTGCCAAAGATATGTTGAGTTCCTATGCGATAGCCAAGTCAATCTAATTGCTTAATACATAAAAAAAGATGATAATTTGTTAGGTAATTAGTTTTCACAATTTTTTAAGAATAATTGAGACTAGTTAGGTATGTTTTGATGAAATTTATATTACGCATTACTTTTGATATTTTAATGTTTTTAATGCGATACGTTACGAAATATATATAATGTTTAATTATTAAAATATAATAAATACGAAATAAGAACCGTGTTTATAGTCCATGTGTGTACACTTGTCTTAATCAATTTAGGCATTACATTGTCTGTGAGATTATCCGTTTAGCCAAGAGACTGATAGACGTTCGTATCAATTGAACATGTTCTGTCTTATTTGCTAAATTGGTTGATAGTTTAAATGAACGTCAGTACTTGTAATTATCCTGTTACACGCTAAACCATTAGTAATTGTTTGGTTGTTGCAATTTGTAAAACTTACAAAATTGCACTCTCAACGAAATTGGTCCAGTTTCAATATTCTATCTGTATTCTTCTTACTGTACCTTAGTAAGTTTGACATTCGTTACAAAAAAAAAATGGTTAAAAATTTACAAAAGTATGGAAGCAAAACTACAAATACTTTCTTACATTTATTTACAGAAACTAAACTACTTACGTAATAATTATTTTCATAACTGTCCTGTACAAAATACAAATAGAACCAGTTGATCCACCTAAGGACCGTTGAAAACGGTCTATAGGTAGCTAATACTTAAAATAAAATGAAAAAGCTGAAACTGGTCGTTAGTGGCAGTCTGCTTGTTGGCGGTCTGGTCGGCTGTATTGACGGAAATCACGGGCTGGAAAATTCTTTTCAAGGGGCCAATAGAGTCGCAAACGCTGAAATGATGTTTGAACGTTGATGATGTTGAACGACCTCTGTGGCGCAGTGGGCGAAAGCCCGCCTGAGACGCAGAGGTTGCGGGTTCGATTCCGGGACAATTTTCCATGATCTGCAAATATTTGTCTCGAGTCCAGGTGTTTTCTATGTAGTATATAATTTACAAAAAAAAATATCTATGTAGTATATCAATCTGGTTACACAAGCATGAGGTTGCTTAGCTTGGGGCTAGACGACGATGTGTGAATATCCAAGGATATTTATTTATTCATCTCATGACAACTTTTTAGAGATCGCTTTGTCCTCCTAAAGCCGATACTCAAAACTGCATGAAGCCAGTTCGTTACATCCTGAATCTTTACAATTTTTCGCGCTGTACAATAGTATTTTACTTTATCAGGATTGGATGTCCTTCGAGGTTTAATTTTCCGATATCCTGGCCGATGGATGTAGTGTAGTAACGTAACCGCCGATCGCCACATTTATCCTTGCAAACAAGACTGAACTTAACGTGCTCGACTTAATCGTAGCTGGGATTATTTCACCCTTGTATTTTCTGTTCTTTGGTTTCAACTGTCGTAAAATAAGTCTTAGTGTTACTCTCATAACGTATATTTTTCACACGATCCATGAACGGTAGTAGGAAACACTTTGATCTTTGCCTTTTATACTGTTGACTCTCCTATTCATATATCAGCTAGAGGCTTTGTCAATATACGACAATGCGGTCCGTGTTTGTCAATAGTATGTTCTCTGTGGCGATTATATATCAAACTAGCTGCACCCTCGCCTCGTTACCCGCGTAATCATGGTTCATAATGATGATGACGAACATACTCGTATTAAAAAAAACCTATGTCATCTTAAATTCCGGCGTAGAGCCTTTTTGCCAACCCCAAAGATCGGTGTAGTTACAAAGGTCATAAAAATCCATTAAAAATAATACTCCTATAACAACAGGTAGTCCCGTCAAAATCGGTGAACACAGAGAGACAACACACTGACACAGAAAGAAAAAAAAAGTTATTAGGTACTGTAACACCAGCTTACTCTCTTGCGGCTTTGCTCGCGTGGTACTTACCTAGATTAAAAGGTTATGTTCCAGGTCACAAACTGTGTATATTCGAAGTTTCAGCCGATCCGTTAAGAGAGTAGTTTTTGCGTGAAAAAGCAACACATTCTTTATACAAACTTTCTATTAGTATGATTTACCTACAAAAGGAGACATTATTTGTTTGTATTTATAGACACGTGTATGAAACATATTTATAAATATTAACGGGACTTAATCGCGTATTGAAATCAAACGTCGTTCATCGTGTATGAAATACCTACTTCAGTGCGAAAGCTAGGTATATCATCGAATTGAAGCGTCAAGCTTCGGCAATAATTCTCAACTAATTCAATTTACCTTAAAGTGAATCCGTAGTAGGTACAAGCGGATCGAGTACAGTACAACCACGGCGTGCCATGGATCGGTATTTGAACCTTTGTACATCGCAAGTAACAATTATGATAGAGCTAGTTTAGCCACTGCAAATCCTCTTATTACTATAAAATTGTGCACGAAAATGGCGACTATCGAAACTATGACATGACTTGTTTTTAGCCCGCGATACGGAATGAGGGGTGTTATTTTGACCGCTGTGTCTGTGAAGCTGGATGTGAGTTTTTTTTTGTCTTATAGTTTTTTCGAAATTGGAATGTTTTCACATCCATGAAAGAAGTTTTGAAATCGGCTGAGTAGTTACAGATAAATTTCTATAAATATCTAAAAATATAGAAATGATCTACATTTCTTTAACTGCATGTAATATTCCAGAAAAATATCCATAGATTCGAGTTTCCCGATAGCCGCATTGTTCATTCCTGGTGGGTTTCGCCTGCCTCACTGCTCTTATTTTAGCTCTGTTATAAAGATCGAAGTACTTAGTATAAGTTTACAAAAAAGTACACCAGTTTGCTCAATCAAACATTGCTGTAACTTCTACTTTCAGAAGAACAGTAATAATTCACCATAATTAGCAAATCATACGAACAAACTAATTTGTTCGTACAAACAAACTAATTAATATCAAGGAACAAACTAGTAATAGTAGCCAACTTTACGATAGTGAAACCAGTGACTGAAAGGCTTGTGTTGTGCTTACCTCGGACAGAGGATAAGTTGCTAGTAACAATCCAGCTGGATTGTTACTAGCAACGCTAGCTAACAAATAATCGCAGCCAGCACCCTTTCTGCGGTGGGTGACCTGAACTCTGTATTCTCTTTGTATTTAACTTCCATCCAACGCATAACTGTCAAATCAAACACAAAATGGCCGAATTCTCAATGCCTAAGTAAAGGAAACGGTGATTCTTACTAATCTAAAATTTTTTTTGGTTTTTACTTCAAGCTACTGCTAAACCATAGAATAAAAACCGGTACTTCTTAATCAAGTAATTCAATTTGTTTATTTGTCAGATTAAAAATCAATGATTTGTTAGTATCTAACAGAATTCAAACAAACACATTGATTGTTAGTTAAATTGAAAATAACATAAAACAAACAATTCATTTTAAATATTGACAGAGAGAGACACCTGTGGGTTATCCATGATAACACATTGGACAATCCGACCTGTTTACCAATACATTCTGGATGCTGTTATGGCTCTCACTCGACTATGGAGGAAAGCGCACTTTTCGTATTATAGCGTAATTACTTTGACTTGTTACCAGTGTAAAAGTGTCAATTATCTTAAGATAAGGAACTTACTATGAACGTTAAAAACGATTCAGTGTAGGTCCTATTATAATGCTTTTGACGTCAGCTAAGGCGCTGACGTAAAGTTTGGACAGTTTAAAACCTAAACTTAATTGTTTAATAATACGTGATGATAGATAGGTTTTTAAGACTTTTTTAATAAAGAAGAGCGCTTAAAACGTCGATGCGACCTCCACTTACAGTAGCACTGTAACGGAGAAGTTCCGGGACATTAGTGTCACTAATGACTACATTTTTGGGCAAGTTTCCTCTTTCCTTAATATTCCCATTAGCGCTTTATCTTATTATTTTTAATTAAAAACAGCGATTGCTTTTCTTTTATTGATTACGGTGATAACAATTAGGTTTACTTTTAATGAAACGCTACTTTAATAGACCGGTATTATTATCATTTGAGCGCTTCCGTGCTTCGGAGGACACGTAATATTGTCGGTCCCGGTTTTGAAAGTCGTTAAGCGACGACGGAGGCCTTTAGGTGGCCTAAAAACTTCATCATCAGATTTGGCCACTTACGAAAGAACGAACTAGTAAAAGTAATTGTGAATTAACAATATTAAACCACCTCAACAAAAATGTTGTCTGGCATCACACGCTACACGTGACTAACTTATATAAAAGTAAAAAATAAGGAGCTCATTGCCCTTGTTGATCGATCAGTGCCCTAGCAATGACGTGCTCGCAATGCGCTAAGTTACGTAAACAAATGTACCAGCAGTTCGTGCCTAATTTTAATGCAGACACTGCATCGAAATTACATAATCAATATAGAAGGGACTTTGATGTTAAGTGACTCTTATCATTCTCATTCATTTACTGATTAATACAGAACAGTATAGGGAGTATACAAAATTATTATAGCACTAAAATCCATGAATCATTGTAATTATCAGTACTTTCTGATGTTTTGGTACAAGTGATAGTTAATTAAAAGAAATGTTGAAATAAGTTTTAATATAAAAATTATTAAAATGTGCAATTACTCCGCGTCAGAAATAGAGCTCGTACTTAGCGTCTCAGCTGGACACTCACCCGCCTTCCTTGTTAGCGATCCTCTTTATGTTTTAAACACCATTTATTAAAACCCTCGTTTTATTTACACATGAAACTGAATCTTCGTTCTCTAACTTTTATCAAATATTCACAACCAAAATGTACAAGTTTTCTAAAATAAAACAAGACAACTTTTAAAGTATAAATCGAAGTCATCTGAAAACTCATTAAGTTGGAAACTCTGGACGTCCCAAATTTATCTTACGGAACGTGATTTTCTCGCCCGAAACTGCTGGTTTAGATATTCTTTAAATAATAACAATTTTGTCATTGGATTTTAAAATTCAGCATCTTAAATTGATAACTTTAGTCTTCTGGCCAATAAATCTATTTTCCGGATAAGTGTTATGTTTTGTTTTAATTGTTTATTATGCACATTTGTTAATTTGCTGATGTGACACGTTAGGTTTTTTTTTCTTTATGTGGTGTTCACCTTTTTTTCTTGTAACGTTGAACCAATTTTATTGTTTAAAAAAAGGTATACCTAACAAGTCTCATAAAAAAATAAAGGATCAGATCAGGATCGTCAGAGTTATGAGCAGTAATGTAGAGGATTTATTTCTCTATTACAAAATTTAGGTTAGTTTTATAAAATTGATTAAGTTTACAAATTAATTAGTAGTTTGCCATATCTGTGGTTTGCCACGTGCTTCTTAATCCGCGTCCGTAGATGAAGGCACATAATAGTAAAACTTTTATGAAGGACTAGTAAACCTTGTGGGTAGTTCCGAGTAGATAATAATGAATAAAGTTTAAAGCTGATCCGTAGCAATCTCCGTTAAAATCTTAATCTACCTTTAGTTAGCTTAAGATTTTAAAGTAATCCTAGGTCACACTGAATAAATGATATTCGAAATTTAATTTGCGAAGTAAACAAAAAACAAAATGTATTTATTTTTAACCTTTTTAAAAAAAGTTTTAAGTACCTATGTTTGTAAACTGATTATTTCGTCAAAAATAAATCTAAATAGGTCCTCTCACTCAAAAAAAATACATACATCGAAACACCTATAGAACCTCCTCCTTTTTTGAAGTCGGTTAAAAGTACATACAAAAGGTATCATAAAGCACTGATATTGTTGCATGTGTGTGGTTTGTTCCTTGAAGCATTAATCTCGCTTTTGAAGAGACCCACACTCATCTAATTAGAAACTGTTCTTGCTGAGCTCCTGACTCATCACTCAAAGATCCCGCCCGACCCCTTATGATGAAACCTAACAAGTAACCCGCGATTTTTTATGGGTTTTTGCATAAACATGTTCGGTTGAACTATTTTGATCATAAATGATTTACACAAATAACATGACAAAAAAATATGCATAATAATTGTTAAACACAAGTTTCATAATTTGAAATTATACTTCAATTTTTTGAGAAGGGAGTAATTTCCTGCACTTTCTGCATTTCTGTTCATATCTAATATCAAAAATAACCAAAAATCCATTAAAATCAAATTTTGCAGGATACCCGATCTCCTTCGCCGCAACCCCCTGCTGCTAAATAACAATTACAACAAAATTAATCAACATCACGGCTGCATTTATAATCACGTCCTAACTAAAACGTTTTAGATAAACATAGTTCTGAACATTTTGAACCCTTAAAACGGGAGATTTACCATGATTCGTGGATTTATGAGTTTCCCGATATCACGTCCTATTGAAGATTATGCGAGTATTTCAATTTATTTATTTATGGTTTGTGAACCTAGGTAACATTAAAAATGGTCTTAACTTAAGAATAGAAGAACCACTAGATTCTGCTAAATAGCGTACAAATCAGAAAAAAGAGTGGTTGTATGTACCTAAGTAACTTACATACCATTACCATCATATTTCACAATTGTTTTCGTGGATCACATTATTTTTGATTTGCAACAATGTGATACAAGATAGACAATCCCCTTACTGGAGAATCTTCTCTCTCTTATGTATATCTTACACAAATTTCGAGCCATGAAGGTGGAGCTAGGTCACAAGCACACACGTACAAAATAATAAATTGCACAACACACCTTTAGAAAATCGATTATATAAATTAATCGAACCAAAAATCCTTTGATGCACTACAATCCAACTAACAGCTTCGAGTTCTAGCTACTAAATCGTAGGTCGGCCGAATCCGATTCCGAATCGATCGGCTTTGACCAAGCGTATAATAGAATTAACATACGCATCACTTCAGCGCTTTGTAACTACTACTGCTACTACTGACACCCTATAACCCCTTGAGAAGCGTAACTATTTCTCCAAAGACTCCAAACTTTAACAAGTCTAGTTCGGGAACTAGTTACCCACGTGGCATGTAGTAGGCTAGCGCGTTTCACTGTGGCTAGTTTTGCTGAGGATAATTTAATATCGTTCACTGTGATGGCTCTTAGACTTGAGGCCACACACAGGCCACAGGCCAAGTATGATGGCCATGAGACAAGTCTAATTTGATGTGAATCATGAAATGCATTAGAATCTGAATGTTATAAAGAACTTATTTAATACTACTCGTATATCGAGGGTATACAATACGCAACACACATTTCATCACGTTCACTGCAGATAGGCTGGTGGGTGGTTCATGTACGAATGTATTAATATCGGGAATCGACCATCTATCCTATTAGTTTGTCGGCTTTCGATAGGAAAGAAAGAATTGAATACTCTAAAGCCTTTTTTGGGCTGTATACACACTGGTAAGGCGATTGACTTACGACGGCTTTTTTAACACAAGTAACAGCTACCACACGTACTCTCCAATCTCTAACTAATACTAAGAGTTACTCTGTAAAGGTTAATTAAAAACTGACCAGTTCGTCGTAAAGTAAGATCAACGCCCGAACTGAAACTCTGCTTACGAATTTATAAATTAGTACGATTCACCTCGTCCCACTATCCTACGCAATCGATAAGTTTCAATTCAGATAAAAGCAAATGTTAACTCGTATCATAGATACTTGTGAGAAAGAACAACTTTAAATAGGTTTAATTTCTTTAGCCCTAGACTGATGATTATACATCATCAGTCTAGGGCTAAAGAAATTTCAATTTTTATTTGCTAAGTACTAATTATATTTTTCCAATAAATCTTTTCCTTTCGTCAAAGAATTCGATGAAAACACTTATTGGTTTACTTATTCAGGAAAAATCTAATAGTCGTTTTGATTAAAATATAAATAGAGTAATATATGAGTACTTAAGTATATTTTTTAAGAAGTTTTTGTAATGTGTAGGTAAAAAAAGTGTGGAAGTAATATAGAGAGCCAACCATATTTTGACTAGAATGCGTTATAAACTAATACCAAACATTGTTTCAAACATTCATATATTAAGCCTGTTGTGCATTTTGCCTCTTGCATTATTTTGCACACAGGATTTCGAGCCATTGGACTTTCAGCCATGTGAACAGCCAAGTAGCGTAACGATTGAAACAAATTTTTGTGCCTATAAGAGGCATGTTCATTTGTAGGGCCAAGTACTACATTGTATTTGATTTATTCCGGATCAACGGGGAGTTGACATGTACATCAATATGTCACATTTGCAACCGAACATAATTTCGTATCTGACGGTAATGTGCATGACGAGGTCACACATTACGAAGCCGATACAAGTACTTACAACTGACATTTGTACGGTGTATTCAAATGTGCTGGGCCTCTAAATTTTACTCTAATCGGCCCAGTGCCGTTCTCTCCTTGTGCCACTCTGGGGCCGTTAAGGTTCACCAAAGTGACTGCTGATCTGCCCCTGCTTCTATTGTTCTCTCTTGTCCACCAGTACCTTTACCAAAAAAGATGAATGCGCTCAATTCGTACTTCCAATAATGAATGTTTGCGTACGATTAAATCAAATACAATAACATATTATATATACATTTAATTCACTGGGATTTTATTTCAGTTTTAATCTAGAATAGTTAGCGTGTTGGTTTATACTGTAAGCTGCCTATTTTTAACTAATAAATAAATAAATTAAACCAGCGGCCGGTCGCCTTCATTCTCTGATAATACGAATGCAGCCGCAATCGAATTATGCATAACCAACATCGGGTGATACGTGACATTGCCAATTAATCCAACGCATTAATTAACTCCTTATTTATAATACCGAGTCATCCGCACTGAATCATCTCTTTCATGTCGGTGAATATGAGAATAAGTGTGAAATGAATTATTGAAACTGGCGATAAAAGGCTTTTCGTATAAACCAAACTTGCTTCATTAAAAAACATCCGTTAACTTATTAAAATCGCAGGTTACCGACCGCTGCTGCACTAAATCAGATTACCAACCGAGGTGTCTGAGATCCTCTCAGCTCAGACTTCGTATCGCAATACTTTGACACAGTACCTGGTATAAATTGATGCAGTAGTCTTACTAAATGGAAAAGACCACAGCGGGACATCAATTATATCCAATTTATGACGTACTTACGAGTACATGTGTGACGTTCTGAGTAATATCCAAGGAAATGTATTTATTTATGTCTTTTATAGAATTTGTACATCCAAATTATGATATCTGAGAATTTGTCACTAATGTTACTAAAAAACTATTGAAGTATGCTTACCTATAATTTGTCTTCGCATAACTGACTGTATGAGACTTAGAGTAAAAGTGACCGGGCGGGGACTATTATTATTTATTTATGCTACGCAAGCTAGTTATAGACAGGAACTGAGTAAGTAGAATGTGAAGAAGTTATTTTTGTTTCAGACGCGTGTTTCCAGTCGTTTTTCAATTATGTGGACATGCGCGCTCTGGTCGAGAATTTCTGCCTTTTCCACGTGAACGCGCCGGGGCAAGAAGACGGCGCGCCTACCCTGCCTGAGGAGTGAGTACCTAGCTTTTGTATAAACTTTAGACTTTAAGCCTGCTTTGTCCATAGTCTGGTGAAGTTAAAATAAATACACACACATCAGCATGCAGAAGGCAGCATTTTTAACACCTGCAGGATTGTGAGAAAGTTTCTCCAAACTGAACACCATCCACACATGCAAGCTAACACTGATATGCACTTGGCTCAGGCCCCCCGTGCACCGCAGTTATTAGCGGTTTCTCTAACCGAGAAAAACCAATCTTACAACAAAATAATAAAAATCATTCACACTTAAATGAACGCTGCTGATGATAACAAAGAGAAGAGAGAGAAAATTGAAAATCACAATCACAATATATATGATTCATATAATAATTTACGAATCGATGGATGACTATTGACGATCTTTGAATTAACAAAATAAAAACAGATTATATTCTAAAAGAAAGTAGGTCGATTTTGTAACGTGTAGTTTAGGCACAATCTAAATGCACTAAAAACTTTATTTTGCACAACTCAAACGATAAATTATGAATGAAATATCCCCGTAAGTAAATACAATAAATGATAGTTTACGATTAACAGATATAACTGCCTACCGAGTAAGTTGAAGTAAACAACTTTGCATGATTCATAAAAAATGTTTTCGATATTGTGCAGCACTCGTACTAACTATGTTCTAATCTGTTCATTCACTTGGTAAATAGAAATATTCACAGTGCCTTACGTTGAGCCGTTCGACCGTTGAGCGAGATTTTGACCTACCTTCACTATTTTAGCTAATGAATAGAAATGATTCAATGGAATATTTTACAATGTATTGTCAAATACGATTTATAAGGAAACGTAATGTTGTAGTTGCGATGTATGATGGGTGAAAATAACCAAATAACAAGTTAAGAAATGATTACCTAATTGTGAGCGAAATAAATTGTGCACTGATAGAAAAGTGATTGCACAATTTGATCTTACAATATTTACGATGAATGTAAATATTTATGAATGACTTGATTTTAATTATTTCACTACGATTTTGTTAAATCCTAGTTCGATGGTGATAGTAGGTAGCTTATATACGTTACGTAAATTGTTAGATTCGATGGTACCTGGGTAATTCAATGGAAATTGTGGAATAGCTTAGAATGCGATGTGTACTTACCTTTTAATTTTAGTTAAACAATAGATCGATTGAGATATTATAAGATTCGTTTTTAACCAGAAATACCACAAGTAAAGATTGCGATTTACGATTCGAAAATGGAAGGTTTTGGCACTAAATTGCTAACTAGGTAGCTTTAATTAAATTATGATGTGACTAGATTAAACTCACCTTTTACACATCACTCACCTCACCTTTCATAACATATCTACACAGGGTGAAGTTTAAAAACTCTGCCATTAACTCATATAGATAGAGGAACTTTATAAGATAACTCTCTTCAATGAAAACTCTTCAAGTTAATCCTAGCATTGCATTTGAACTAAGTTTTCAATTACCTCCCTTTAGAAATGCTATGCCGTGGTACGATTATCAGGCGTCATTTATAAATAAATACTACTATTCGTATAAACAAACTTTATTACACTATTCTACATTACAATTATAAAGAGGTAAAGTTTAATTGTTCGGAGTTAATCTTCGAAACGTCTCATCCGATTTCTAGTTATTATGGTGATGAAGATAGAGTTTTAAAATGATATGACAGTTATAATGCGCACCGCTTCCTTTCCATCTCGGTGCGAGTTGAGCCTTACTGTTATTTGCAGAGGTCCATTCACAAAGAAACTAATCAACATCTTTGTAGAAGATCGTAAAATATCTAACAATTTTGACATAAAAATCTTTTTTATCATTAAAAGGAACCGAAAGCTGCAAACAAAAGAGCCCTCAAAAATAACAAATGACAACACGAATTCTGATACTTACAAAGGACGTGGTAGAACGAGAACATCGCGATTGAAATGTTGTCATCCATTGTTAAAGCTTGGGACAGACAGGACGATGTGCTATTAGATTTAGCACATCGTCCTGTCTGTCCCAAGCTTAATAAAACACATAATGCCATGTTACATTTCTACAACCGCTTTAGAATAGGAACATCTAGAACGGTTAAAATGATAAAAATAAAAATGCTCAAAGATTGAAAACAATGTGTACTTTGGGAATACAGTCGTGATCAATTTGTTTTTTCTTTCAGCTAGAAAGTTCAGACAAAAATTAACGAGATCATAAATGACAAAACAAATTATTAACGACGATACAAAAATCAAGAATTAAGATTTTAAAACGATTTCAAAACGACTTCAAATTCGCGAGAAGAAAGCACTTTCTGCACTCTCGAGGTACATTTCTGTTCATAACTGTGAAGATCAGATCAGAGCCTCGAAATTTTCTATGTGACCAGACCACCCTTGGATTATCTCCTTTCCAACAATAACATATTCATCAAAATCGTTTGATAAACGACGAAGTTATCCGCGAACACACATAAAACAATTTACTCGGTCGAATTACGAAAACTATTTTTTTAAATCGTTTAAAACGAAACTATTTATAACAATATGACTACAGGCTAGCTACTGATTTCAATAAAATTTGGTACCACGATAGCTTATGTAATGGAGTAACACAGGCATTTGATCTCGGTATTCTTACGGGACCTACTCACCAATGTCACCGCGGGTGACACCGCGGGGCGCAACTAGTATCTCTTACTTTTCTTCACACAGATATTCTTCCTATACCTACCTTTGCAACCCAGTACCATGATGATTAATGCCCGAAACTAACTTATGGTTGGCAAGGGCGGATCCAGGGGGGGGGTCACGGGGGTCATGACCCCCCCCTGGGGCGAGCCCAGGACCTAGGCAGGCTATGTTTTTATATTTAAGGTTTATATATTTTTAAGAGCCGTGCTCTCTTCTCTCCGTTCGCCTCATTCAAAACTCGATTAGCAATGTTTTGGAATTTACTCCAGGAGTCCTTGTGACTGTTGAATGCAAAAATTATGTTTTTCCAGCAGAATGAGAACCTGACCTAGCTTGTTGCTTTTATGTGAAAAATTATTCTCTCGCGTCAAGTCGCGTCGTTTCTCGCAGAATAAAAACCGATCGTATACAAAACCAAGTGACACGTTTAAAAAATTTTGCTCGTTTCGCTTGCATCGATTCTCACAGTTTAAGAACTTGCTAGTATCTAGCTACCTACGCTGCTTGTATCCAGTTCAGTTTTTATCGAGAACCAAACGTGTACTTAAAAATAACTTAAAAAAAATTTGCGCTCGCTTCGCTCGCGCAGTTTTTACCAGGATCAGCCTTAAACAAAACAAAGACACACGATGATTTTGTCTTCAATAAAATTACTAGTTGCGGACTTGTCGTTTTTCGCATTATAAGAACCGGCTCTAAACAAAACGAAAGGCCACGAGACGATGTTTTTATGCTAAAAAAATTTTGCTCGCTTCGCTCGCATCATTTCGAGCAATATCAAAGCCGACCCTGAACAAAACCACGTGCAATGTTGCAAAATTACGGTCGTCTTTATCTCGCAGAACCGAACTAGATACCTTGATTTTAACCTAAAAAAAAATTGCTCGCTCCGCTCGCATAGTTTTTACCAGGATAAGTACCGACCCTCAACATTACCAAGTGCCTCGATGTTTTTTTCTTTCAAAATTTTGTTCGCTTCGCTCGTAGCGTTTTGAGTAGGTAATATAAGAGCCGACAAAACCAAGTGCAACGTTGCAAATTTTCGCTCCCGTCATTTCCCGCAGAATAAGAACCGAACTACCTATCTAGTTTTTTTAAGTTAAAAGTAACGTAAGTATCTATCTACGTTGCTTTTAATTTAAAAAAATTTTGCTCGCTTTGCTCGCGTCTTTTTTAACTGAATAAGAAACGGCCATTAACAATACCTAGTGCTACGCGATCTACAAAAAAGTTAACTCGCTCTGCTCGCATCGTTTTTTACAAGATAAAAGGTACCTACACATAATTTTATTTAAAAAAAATATTACTCGCTTCGCTTGCGTTCTTTCTGCTAAAATAAGAATCGGCCCTAAACAAAACTAAAAAAAATGGCTTTGACTTTGTGACCCCCCCCTGAAGCCAAAGCTGGATCCGCCCTTGATGGTTGGCCGTCGTACTTGCATCATAACAACGTTGTTATCTTTTAAAAAGTTTCATACTTTTTATGTTGTAGAAACAAAGTTGCTATGGTGATGTACCTACGGACATCCGTACGTTGATTATAGAATTCGGGCATTAGTGTATTTATTTCCTTTTGCCATTCAAATATCCGACATCGTGATCTTTGCATCTGTACCGTTTTCAGATTAACAAAGGCCGGGATTCCTTTTTATTTCTCTAAAAAACAAAACCCCGCCGTTCCATAAGTTACCCACTGACAGTTATTGAGCCAATGATCTGTGAAGTGTCAGTATTGTAATGCCACGTCGTATTTACTTGTACGGATGTAAATAAAGATTCCGAGTTTCGAGTTACTAACTTTTATGAACGGAAAAGAGGTAATCAAAGTTTTGTTTGTTTATTTACAAATCTCGTCTGTTAGGTACATTACTTCTGAATGAGTGTACTCATATGGCACTTGTCACGTAATGCAACCATTGATTCGTTATTTGGAGATGTTCTACGTTCAAAGTTGTAAGCATATGACCGCGCAGAAACTCGATATGTCAAAAGCAAAACGCTACGAGGCGTTATCTGTTGTTTAGTGCCCATCTTGTGTGCTCGCTAGAGATTAAAATACAGTGTCTTGGACAATTTTCCGGTCGCTGCTTCGAAGACCTTAAAGCCACGGGCAGGCCAGCGCGGCATATCGAGCGTTACATAACACTGCGGCAACAGAGCTTCCTTACTATGAGACTCATGTATAAATAAAACGTTAAAACTATCATGGTCATGAACATTGTTAGTGTAACTACAATCAAAGACGTTATATAGCTACTATCCTTAGTAAACTGCCGTTCGTCTTGCCGTAGTAGCCATCGTTTAAGCTTTCTTATTGCTTTTAAGGCTAGTCTTTAATTTCGTTGGGTGTTATTTTATTGAAATTTTGCTTACTTTCAAAAATAACTACTACAATACTACGAATTGTTAACTGTAACACTTATACTTGACGAGAACCTGATGTTACACTAACATTATTAATTAAGTTTAATAAATGTTCTTCTTTTTCAATAAATGATATTCATTCATTCATAAAATAATGTTTCCTCTCAGCACAATATCCTATCTATATTAATTGAGGTATTATTCATATGGCAAGTTAGGACACCCTTACACCATTATAACCCGGAACTTTCTCACAAGACAAACTAATAAGTAGGTATTACATCGTCCCAAGTGCTACATCAATTGTCTTCTTACTAGATTTATGAGACATCTTCCGTGCGCCTGCAGTTTCATATAATAATAACTATAATAGTTATAAAGGGATTACTGCCATGATTTTTATCAGAATAATACATTAAAGTTTTGACTGAAATGAAATAGTTTTTAGAATAATCTTAAAGTTATGTGACTTCACACACCCAACCGTACACTAAAATGCTATTTCAATATTTGAGCGCGTACAAGCCTATCCGCACTACCTCGAAGATCGATCGCAAAGCACAACCGTAACACATGAATATGGATTCTATAAGCATATTCGACTGCGCGGGCGATCCGCATGTCGTTCCCGTTTACTGTTGGTCTTGGTCCCGGAAAGGAACGCAAAAATTAATGTCAAATATCAGTGAGAGTGGATTGGTTGATTGTGTGACTTGTCGACAGGCAATAAATATTAAGACGTGGTTTTCTGTAATTTGTATAAGCATCACTAATTATGTATATGAGGTTCATTATAGACAATTCATATAATCATATAAGCTTGTCGCGAGGTTTAATAAATCAAAGATATCAGGAAAATCGCGCGACAAGCTTTTAAACATAAAAAAATAAAAAAATTGTTTGGCACGTCGTCGCTAGTATCGTCGCGCTAATATCGCCAGTAGAGAGTGACACGTTAAAGAAGAGTATAAAGAAATACGTGGCACGACGATAATATCGCCCCGATTCTCACGCTCGTGGAGACGGCCCGTAGACTCCATATATACATCAGAAATTATATCTGAAGTAGACAGACATATCTATCTATTATAGACAGTTGAATTCACATACACACACAATACCACACAATACCATTGATGGACAATAGAGCATGCGGGTGATGCCTATCAAAGATAGCGTGACTTACAAATCTCAGTGTTTCGTAGATAAACTTGGTGACAGAGTAGATTCTACATAGATATATATAGTGTAGGTTAGCGTAACCATAATACAACCAGTTTTAATGGACTTTAAAAAGAGTTCACCGATTTTTCTCTCATATGTAAATCGATTATGAATATGTATATTTCCATGGCACTGTATTTCTTTCAGATCTTTAGGAATTGAATTAGTATTCCAGCTAGGCAGTAGTCGGGTATTCTCAAATACATATTAAGAACATGCCTACGTGTTTCAGAATTTGGCATTAAACACGTGACAGCCCAAAACCGGTATACAATTACAATGTTGATGAAAGAATAGTCATAGATGCCTATTGGAGTGCGAATGAATATTAGTATATCTATTAAATGTCTAATTCACCATTGACGGAAAACGCTTACGAAAACTGATGGCAGGGTATTTCGATAAACCACGAATGTAATATTGATAACCATGTCGCGCCACGGGTATTATGTAAAGTTCTGTGATTGCCCATCATGCGAAAATAATACTCTTATCTACATGCTTTCAGTAATGTTTAATACAGTTAAAAAAAAAAGGTTGTAACAGTCATTTTGTACATGATTTTACAACTTATTAGTTGACTCACAAGTACTCGTCAATTTAAACATAACGATTTTGATGACCGGGGGCGAGACACTTGACGCTAAATATTTCATAAACGGATACTTAAATGAATAATGGTCTAAAGAAACCCATTTTTTTAAATGTCTCTATCCGCCGACGTTTTAACATTTAAAAAAAGTAGTGATGGTCGTTTAATATTAGTAGGATATATCTATCAAAAAAACAAGGGGTTTAAAACCCGCTTGGTGTATGATTTTTGCGACGCCCCTAGCGGCATAACTGTTACTAGAATAAAGTAAATAAAAACACAACTACGAGTAATAGTACTGTAGTTTTAGCAGAAACTCGGAAAATCAAATACGAAGCTAAAATGTGTGCAGTAAACGAAACTGATGGTTTATTTTAGTTGGAAAGGGTGTTACTTTGTTTGATATAAATAAATAAATAAATAAATAAATACCCTTGGACATTCCACACAGCGTCATCTAGTCCCAAGCTAAGCAACTTAATGCTTGTGTTATGGTAACCAGATGACTGATATAATACATAGATACTTTTTTTTTGTAAATACATACATAGATAGAAAACACCCAGACACGGAACAAATATCTGCAGAACATACAAACATTTGTCCCGTAGCGGGGATCGAACCCGCGACCCCCGCGTCTCAGCCGGGCGTTCACCCAACTGCGCCACAGAGGTCGAGGATATTGATCAATAGTTTCTTATAAATTCAGAGTTTTTAATTAATAAGCGTCTGTGAATTGTCAAGGCAAGGATAGCAACCCAGAGAGGTTGAACTTTGCAACAAAATAACTTGAAAATAGTGAGAAAGTCGCTATTTTTTACTCTTTTTTTATTATAATTTTTAAGAGTTATTTGATGTTTTAGATCTATTAACTAGTGTCGAAAATATAAATATCTTTCTCGATTTTGCTACACAATGAGGCTACATGTTTCTAGTTAAAAACCATAGTATTTTTTTCCATTGGCTCAGTGAAACTACGTAGTAACTATTGCATCATCTGCATCATTATTGCAGTTTATTGACTTTCCCTCAGAGGGATAACAACGTGTCCCGAGAGGGTCCAATCACTGTCAATTTGCGAGATTTCTTGAACGAGACATGAGAATACTGATACTGTCATATTAGTGTTTGGTTGTATTTGTATTTTGTTGTTTTATGTGTTGTTCTTATTGGTTTATAAGAAAAAAGGGTGTTAATAAAATAATCTTTCTAACATACCTTTGTCACGAAGCACAATAATCTTGTTTTATCTTTTTAATGTGTTATGTTTTTGTGTATTCTAATTCTGCCTGAGGCAACGTAACTCCTGAAACGATCAACCAATTTTGATTTTATTTATTTTGTTATTTTTGATTTATTTGAATACGCTGCTGCAACAGCTATTTTTAAGGCTAAGGGAGGGATATATTTGGATATGAAAGAAAGAAAGAAAGAAAGAAAAATATCCATGGATGAAAAATACCTCAAGGATCACTTCAAATAAAAGTAATCAGAATTTGAAACAGCCACACTTTAAATATACCTAACTAGAATATGCTGATATATTTGTTCATAATAATCTATTATTAAATTATCACATCTCTACGGGATTTGTTTTACGCCGCCTCAAGAGCCAAAGGGTTGTGGAACCATTGTGAAGTCAAATAGATTTATCAAGAAATGGCTTTCAATACGATATTAATTGTTAGTGAAAAGTTCAGTTTGAACTATGTATTACTTACTATTATTAACTGTATTTACATTTTCTTATTTATTATTATATTTTTTTTATATATTTATTTTCCGTGCAGTGTTGGCTAAGTGGATTAATATTTCGACATTTTTTCCAAAGGTCGTGGGATCGAATCCGGCCATCAATGGAGTTTTCGTGTTTCAAAATTTATATGCGCTTTAACGAGCTATAAACGGTGGCGGAAAAGTAAAATTTAAATATAGCTGAGGAAAATTGATATATTTAAACATAGTTCTCGTTTTACCGTGAGATATGTTATCTGCAGCCGATAGGCTCCTGGCTATAACCGCCAATGAAACTGGCACTGACAAGCTACTATTAGTCCATCCATACCATACTAATATTATAAAAAGGTTTGTTTGTTTGACGGAGATAATCTCCGTAACCACTCAGCCAATTTTAAAAATTATTTCTCCGATATGTATAATGGACTGTTGGGATGGTTATAGGCCATATTTTATCCCGGTAGTTTCATTAGTACACCCGTTCGAAGCCGAGACGTGCTGCTAGTGTTGCATAAAAGTAAAAACCCTCTCAATAACATAGTGCTTGCATTTTTGTCGTTCTCTTCTGGGACTAAAGTACGCTGACTGAAAATAGATTTTAGAAAAAAACTGGCGAAGTTTACAAAGTACATATTTTATAATTTTTATTACAAGTCCTCTTTGTAAATGTTTGCAAGACTACATTATTTTCTCATAGACACCTACTAAAGAACTATTTTAACTTCGTAGTAATAGTATAATAACTGTATATAAAATAGTATAATTGCACTTCGTAGCTTGTAGCTTTACGGAATGTTGAGGAGTATTTGTGGCTGGCTATTGTTTTAATAAACTCAAATTATGTAGTAGAAATAGGACTAGGCTAGAAATTGTTTCCGAAGCGCAACAAAGTCCATAATATTACAATAAATAAATTAGCGGAATGAGTAGTCGGCCGGCACATTGTTCTGTTGCAAAAGACAAGCGCAAAATCTTTATAAGTTAAATTTAATGTGTGGATATTGAGCCCTAAATTTTAATATTGTAGTTTTCTGAGAAGGATAAAAAAAGGTAAGTTATTTGCAGTGTCAGCCAGTTAAATAAAAACTATAGATTTTAACAACGACATCTACGCTAATAGAACATAAGCAAGCAGTTGAGGAGTTTAACAATTTTAGTTTAACAATTCATAATTCTAATTAAAACCCCCATTAGATCCTTATCATTTTATTAAGCGAAACGAGATTCACCCAGTCTAAAAACATAAAAAAAATTGAGATCACCCTTTTTTAGTTCGAATAAAAATCCTTTTACGTCCAGTAATATGAAAGTGCTGGTAGTACGTTGCTCCGCAGTTGCTGTGAGACCGTCTGCAATCGGTTACTCGAGTAGATTGGGGGTAGCCACCTCGGTTAATTTTGCCTTATGGTGCTCCCACACTGCTGTTATATAATGTTAAGTAACGTTAGTAAACATTTGTTAGCTAACATTTAATCACAAAAGTTAAAAAATGTTTTCATGTTAGTAAATGTTAATTAACATTTTTGAACAAAATTTTGTTTGTAAACATTTTATACAGGTGACGGCGGGACAGGGGGGGGGGTTTATCAGTGTAGGAGCACTTATAACATTTAACAGTTCCTAACAAAATGTAACAATTGACAACATTTGTTAGTAAATGTTTTAGTGTTCAAAAATGTTTATAAACATTTTGTAACAGCAGTGTGGGAGCACCATTAGACCGCGTGATTTCCTATGAGACCCGAGTAATTACTTTAAAAGCGTTCTCTTTCTTCAACTTGCGTAGAGGACTGAATCAATCTCTTCTTTAACACTTAATACAAGTATCAAAGGTATTTTTATTGATGTTCTATATTTCTCTAATAGGTGAAAACAAATGACGTAACGACAAGTAAAAGTATATACCTATAAGACCCTACGGTACTATTTTGGAAGAAAGAATAACTAAGCTATGGATTTGTCTATTGATCAAAGCGGAAACATTGATTAGAAAAGTTTGTAATTCTATTTAAAATGCTTAAAATGTAATTATATTTTTAATTGTAGCCCATTCAATTCATATACACGTAAAAATTCGGTTATGGGTACTAAAAATTTGAATACATAGATTATGACTAGATATTTTTACAATTTGAATTATGCTCATAAAACTTATAAGTTCTAAGATATCTTATACGTGCCGTCCAGTCCCATTGGTCTCATTTGATGTTACCTCAAAGCCATCATTAAGTAAACTGTAATGGAGGCATAATTTTTCAATTACTAAGAATAAGACTCACAATTGAACCACGTTTCTGCATAAAGCAGTACGTTGTATTGAACCAACGCGGTCGCAAGTGTATGTACACGTTGCCAGGACACCGAGTGCAAACAAGTAGAATGGTTTCAATGCATGCATAATGACGGGCTTATGCAGTGAACGTCTTATAGATGTGAAACATTGTTTTAGATTTAGTTTTTCATTATTAAACTTAGACCCATGAAAAACTCATCGGGGGTTTTAATATGGATGATCTATCGCATGTAATGAATAGTCTTGCGCTTTCCCTTAGCCCGTCTATTCCTCCTGTGCTAGTCCTGTCCAACTAGGTCACGAATATATAAAATTATTCGGTCTCATTACAAAAAACTACAACAAACCTTAGTTTTAACCTGGTGTATGAAAACCATGGTCTAAATTGGTTCGCATTATACCTAAATAAACTGCGGTTTAAGAAAAATGGTGTTTAGCGATAAACCATGGTATAACGCTAACCCTAGGTGACCCTTAGTTTATCGGTGTCAACGTAATAAAATCGAATTACAGGGAAATTTAGACCTTGGTTTTTATAAACCAGGTTATCCTTTTTATCCCTCCAAATCAAAGTTTTTCCAAAACATCAAATCCACGGTCCATAAGTTAAAGTTTGCATTTAAATAATAATAGAGCGCTAAGTTTAAGTTGTGCAAAGGTCTTAAAGCAAGAGTTTCACTTCCACTTGGAAGTAACACAATTTATTCAGTTATTACCGGGTCGCGCCGTCGTCGCCGCGTCGTCGCGCCGGCTGGCCCTGCAATATTGAAAGGGTTTGCACGAAAAGGTTACTTCCTCACAGATTTGTCTTTGCTTTTCGACGCCGACACGGACTAATGACTTTGTTTACCGATAGTTTAGTGTTTCATCTATACTCTATACTTATATACTTTATACTTAGACTTATAATATTATAAAGAGGTAAAATTTGTTTGTTTGTTTGTTTTTGGGTGAGTAATAATATTATAGAACCTATAAATATTTTCTAAAATAAAATTGTAAGTTACGGTTTTAAAAATAAACTGAGTGCTCTAAAAATAAGCTAACGTCGCTAATACTGGTTCGAGGAAAAAAAAGAATCATACCAAAAGTTGGTACTCTTCATGTTTTACGATAAAACTCCGGTCCCGGCCACAGAAATTGTTTAAATAGGTCAAGTAGGTACATTCTCGAATTTCTTTATCCAAGACTACAAAAGACACAATAGTCAGAGAGATGTCTTTTTTTACCCCAGGTCGGGTAAAATAAAATGATGCCCGTAAATAAAGAAGCATTGCGATGAATACTAATACTTATTATTTAAACCAATATAATTTACAGAAACACCTGAAACATATTATTATATTACGACTTTGGCAGTTGGTATAGTAAAATGAATAACTTCTTTTTTTCCATTCTTCAACATAATAATATTTACTACATAAATTTAATTCTGTTCCAATAAATAAAATCAGCAAGGTCTTTGAGATAGTTTAACAGTTTATGGGTTTAAAACGAGGGTAGTTCGGTACTTTCTATCACAATACGCTTTGAGTGATAATTGCGAGCGATTTGTGTTCTCATCTGTAAAGAAAAAAAAGGTCTAGAGAGCAGTCTAGAGTGAGATCTCATAGCGTGTGGACGTCTCTTCCCCTAATGGCCGCTGTTTCTCGCGAGATAATAAATCGCTTACGGCACATTCCCGCGTAATGAACTGATGTGCGATGATTGTTGTACTTTATTTAATGACCCGCACTTTAGATTCACCACTTATGCAAAGAGCCCACTATCTAGAAGTATGATTTTCTTGACAGTCCATTAGAAGCGGAAGTAAACAACTCATTTAGATGAATTAGAGTGAGGGCATTTATGTTTGTGATTAGTAGTAAACAAGTGTATTTATTTGTAGTCAAATAAATTGACCTGGTAGTCATGCGATTGTACAATTGCATTGATCATTGCGTTCCTCCTGCATGCCAAGGTGACATTCATTTAAAACAATAAACTAGTTATCGATAGGTAAATAAGTAAGCTTAGATAGTAAAACTCAATTATTACTGTTTTTATTGAAAGCTTTAGAAACCGGGACCGACAATTTGACGTGCCCTCCGAAGCAGGGAAGTGCTCAGTTGGACTTGAAAACTATGAACATACATAAAAAAACACGGTGTAACATAAAACCTCAATTTTTGAAGAGTAGCATTTCCATCCCTATCGCATAGTCCCGATTCTGCGATTTGCCTTACACATTTGCAAGACATTACGCATAATTTAAACATGATGAAACTGCTATCATTGTATAATCGGCTGTAAGAGAGAAAATTAGCTCGTCTCTGGAATTGGCAAATGGCTTAGATTAGAAGTCACGGTCGTGAAATTCTGCAAGCAAAGTAACCCTCGATTACCTAATCATCAGAGGCATTATCTGGTTGTCTTTGTTCCCCCTCAACCACGTTTTATTCAAAATCATTCAGCATCATATTGAAACGACCTAATAATTAGTTAAATTACGACTATTGTAGTCATTTGAAGATGTCGAAGGGGTAGCAAGAGGTATGTTATAGTACCCACATTTTGAAAAGTTAAATATACAGTACGTTTCGTAATATACCCGTGGTTCAACCATGGGTAGACTTACGTCCCCTTGTTTCAATGTCCCCGTGTCGTAGAACAGTGCAGTTGTACCACGGGTCAGTAGCAGTAATATTTTAATGTGGTTTGGATCAGTTGAGCTACCTATAGTTCGTTTGTAATGATAGATGGATCATCTGGTTTTAATTATATATTGTACCGTTATGTAAACATGTAGTCGTTTAGTTTCTGTAAATAAATAATTGCTAGATAGTAAATTCTTTCAACTACTAAAGCATAGCTACTTCGACGATTCTTGACTACCTATGTGTTATATCGTCACTCGTCGTCTTTTCACATTTCTTATTCTGTTTAAATAAAACATAAGCTTTCTAACAACAAACGCTTGAAAATATTTTTGTACGTTTGGAGTTCCGTCCCGATTCGTAAAGACTTTCGGGTATATCGATTTTCTGGGTTCAACTGTGTCAATGCCTTAGCCAAGGCCACACCATACGGTAGGACTTACCTATTCTTTTATAATTAATCAAACGTAATGCATGAACCCACAGCTTTATCCCCTAGGCATGGTAGATAGATATCACATCTACAGGAACTTCTAGGAGAGATAATTTTGTATAAGTGCTTACATCAAACGCACTACTATGCATTAAAAAAACTCCCTTTATATTTATATTTTTTTTATTTTCAAGATTTACAATATCCGAATGAGAAGAAAGGTCTCATGTTTGGTTATACGTCTGAACCCGTCGTTATCAAATATCTTGAATGCCTGAGGATCTAAGCGTAAATTCACACCAAGATTGAAAGGAAACACGCGCAGTTTTATTGTCATGCGATTTAAAATTTTATGACTATTACTATAATGCATAGTTTTCAAGCTTTGAGAATTGCTCTTGGCGCCGCTTCGCTTCGCTCGTGGTCGCCTGCGTTTGAAGTTTCACAAGCGATACTATATATAATAAAGTGATGAAGATAAAGTTTAAAATGAAATAACAATAAAACTGCGCGGATACATCTCGGTGTGAATTGAGCCTTCCTAGGCTAGGAATAGGAATGTCCGCGCATTGGGAATAAGGTCGTGTTTTCTCCTTGGTATGACACTACGGAATAAAATACAACTTAAAAAAAATTATTAATCCGACTTCAATTTCGTAAAGAGAGAAAAAAATCCTGAACACCATCGAGGTACATTTCTATTCATAAGTGTTCTCCGAAGATCCTGATCAGAACCTATTTTTTATGGGACCACCTTGAAGTACTCTATGAAACAAAAACAAATTTCTTTAAATCGGTCTACTTTTGACGGAGTAATCGGTGAACATACATAAAAAATGCACTAAATATGCAATACAGTGGGTCATAGAATTACTCCTTTTTTGAAGTGGGTTAAAACTAGAGCATCATTATGCCCTTAGCTAAATTAGTCCCTCTCACGACCGCTAGCCTACATTTAGCCGGTTGTTTGTATAACACTAACACTGACTGAGCTGAGCACATAAACTAAGTAAATTTAATTAAAAGCGTATAAAGTAAAAATACGTAAAAGATTTAAAAGCGGGTTTGCGGCGGTAAAGTTGATATAGCTCAAACGAAGTTTAAGTATCTTATTTGTGGATAGCCTAACGAATTCGCA